>OX101825.2:28497870-28942870 GCA_944452925.2 Chrysolina oricalcia | reverse complement strand
TATTGAAATTTTTTTTTTAATTTTCTTTGGACAATTTTTTTAAAGTTTTTTTTTGAAATTTTTTCTAAATTTTTTACTTAATTTTTTTTTAATTTTTTTAAAATTTTTTTTTAAATTTTTATTTTTTTAAAAATATTTTTCTTTGAAAATTTTTTTTTGAAAAATTTTATATTGAAATTTTTTTTTGTAAATTTTTTGAAAATATTTTGATAATTTTTTTTGTAATTTTTTTTTTGAAAATTTTTTTTTTAAATTTTTTTTTGAAAAACTTTCGTTTTGAAATTTTTTTTTCAATTTTTTTTGGAAGTTTTTTTTGATTTTTTTTTTTAATTTTCTTTTTGAAACTTTTTTTAAAATTTTTTTTAAAATTTTTTTTTGAAAATTTTTTTTTCGAAATTTTTTTTTGAAATTTGTTTTCGAATTTTCTTTTTGAAAATTTTTTTTTGATTTTTTTTTTAATTTTTTTTTTAATTTTTTTTTTGAAAATTTTTTTTTTATATTTTTTTTTTGAAATTTTTTTCGAAATTTTTTTTTTTGAAAATTTTTTTTTGAATTTTTTTTTCGAATTTTTTTAATATCATTTTCTTAATGTTTTTTTAACTAGTAGGTACACTAACTTGCTACTGTTGTGAAATAAATTCAATTCTATTTCTGTTGTGTTACTTCATCACAAATTAAGTAACAAATGGTTGTTTCAAAAGGGTATTAAAGCTTTGTTCTGGTGTTTATTGTGCTTATTATTTACAATGATAATAATCATAGCATACGACAATCAGAAAAAAATATTAATATCAGAAGAAATTATTTTCAGAGTACTTTTAAAGCGTTCGTTTCTATAGAATTCAGTTGATGAGTAATAGAAAAACTATTTGAAAATTGAAAAGGCACACTATTTCAGTGGTATTTTCCACTCTTTCCAAAGGAAAATGTAATTTGGTATTTTTCACATCTACTTCACTTTTTATAAACGCATAAAAAAGAGTTGCCCATGACTTGAAATAATTTTGGTTTTTATACAAGTTCTCCGTTTATATATGGTGGAAATATGTGAAAGTAAATTGCTGATCAAAATAATATTATAAGGAAGCATTAAGAACAATTCTGTAGGAGAAGTTTAGGCTCGAAACTATTTAGACCATCCTAGGGACGTATCTTCAAATGTAATTGAAAGCTCTGCATTTTGAGTTCAGGAGGCATAAAAGCAAGTACCCCTACACATACAATCCACGTTCAACAATTTTACAATCAAGTTTAATTATAACTTTAATTTTTATCCTTATCATCATTGAGAACTATAAAATAGGTCATATGCATGTAACATAAAATAGCTCATTTTAATTTTTTTCATAATCTATTTTGATACCAGATCAATACAAATGGGTTCATATGACTACATACTTTATTAATTTTATAATAATTGAAAATGTGAAAATTTCGTGGCAAATTAAAATTAGGTAAAACGCAAAGCGATTGGTCGGATCTTATGATGACGTCAAAGTCCATGTCAACAACACTTATTTACATGCCATTCCGTGGGCTATTATTGTTTTTCCGTCTAATTAGAGTTTTGCAAGCAGTTATTTGGCTATCATCTTTTTGTTATAAGTTACTGTGAACGTTCCAGAAAATAAAGACAATGACTGAATCCGGATTTTTCAAGGCGCAATCCGACAATTTGCCGAAAATAGATGTCTTTATGATGACAAGTTTTTTCGCAAATCATCCAGATTTCACTTCAGCTGAGATTAGAGGCGTAAAAGCTGCGAGGTAAATGGATAATTATTGTGAAATAGTGTATTTTATTTCAGATTTTCCGTCAGTTTCCTAATTATTTGCTTACTACATTGTGAAAGTGTACATAACCTCAAATGTAGTGAAAAATTTGTTCATGAATACGTTTACAATCACTTCTTATTCTAACACCTGATAATATTTGTGTTTCTAGGTCCGAAAGAGATTCTTATGGAGATTCAGCTATTGGATTTGTACAAGTAAAAAGGGAAGCAAACATATGTGTAGTGAAAGCTCGTATTACTCCCGAGCATAATGTGAAACAGAAGTGTTACACTGTAACAGCAGTATGTGATGAAGCTGAACAGATCATTATCTCTGCAGAATGTGAAGATTGCGCAGCACATTTAGGTACATATAAGTGATTGGTAAATTATTATTTGGGAGGCGCTTACTTGTAGAAAAACAAATTGTTGCAACCTACACATTTTGTTTCATGAATAAGACTCTGATTTCAAAATGTGATCATGTTTTATACAGAAAATATAATTAATTATATATTTTTAATTTTCAGGTGGATGTAAGCATGCAATAGCTTTCATAGCTTGGCTGCACAGGCGTAGCGAAGACCCTCCCTCTACTAGTATCGACTGTTACTGGAAGAAGTCCAAATTATCCACGATAGGCACAACCCTTAAGTACACGAGAGCTAAAGAGTTAGGAAGTAGTTCAAAAACCAAACCTTCATCATCTGGTAGTAGTCAAAGTCTTCTGCCAACTCTAATAAACCATAGCAAAAGCATTGGTCACATGGAAAGTCAACTCAAGGAGAACTACAAGGAGAAAAGCACAATAGAAAAATAATCCATTCATCATTTAGTAAATACACTACCAAATAAACCTGCTAACGCCACAGAGTTTATCAACTATTGCAAGAGTATGATGGACACATTATCTTGTAATGAAGCAAATCGTGCTACGATTGATCAGAATGACTGTCTGCTCTGGCATGAGCTACGATATGCTAGGATTACTGCTTCGAAGATGCATGAAGCAGCACATTGCAAAACTTTCGAAGGCACTTTATGTGAAAGTATAATGGGAGCAATTAAAGTAAAGGACACAGAAGCAATGAAAAGAGGGCGTTTGCTAGAGAACCAAGTATTGAAAGAAGTCGAAAAAAAAATGAAAATAAAAATTAATGGATGTGGTTTGATCTTAAACCCTGATTATCCCGTATTTGGTGCATCTCCTGATGGCGAGAGTATTGATTACAGTATTGAAATCAAATGTCCATCATCTGAGAAAGCCATGAGCAGATATGTTTCAAAAGATGCTATATCTTCAAAATATATGGCTCAGGTGCAAATGCAGATGTATTTTTCAAATAAAAAAAAGGAGCTTTTCTGTGTTGCACATCATGATTTTGAAATATCAAAGGAAGTAGACATTTATATTGTAGATTATGATAACTATTGTAAAAATATGGAAAAAAGCATGCTCTTTTGGAGTAATGCTATTTTTCCTATTTTATGAAAAATATTGAATAAATATTAGTTGAAATTTTAGTTGATTTGTACATTGAAAAGACAGTTTATTCTGTGTGCCACATACCAGTATGAATAAAAATAAAACTCTTGAAAACTGAATCTACTTTTGTATTAAAACGTTTTGCATATTGATTATGCCACATGCTATTACTATTATTTCATCTACTATTGGAACTAAGCTGTGATGTATACATGCATGAGGCAACAACATATGAAATTCTCTCAACCTGTTTATTACACGCTCTACATGAATTCTCAATGCTGCTATTCTTTTAGACTGCTTTTGTACTTGCTGTAGAGTTGAAGACTGAAGGAGGCCGAATAAGAGTACATTTTTTCTTTTCTATCAAATGAGATAAGTCTTTGAAGCCTCTGTCTGCCATAACAGCTGTGTTTGGAGGTAAACATTCGAGATAGTCACAATTTTCTACTATAATGATGTCGGAAGCCCTTCCACCAAATCCTTCTGAAATGAAATTGACTAGTCCATCTGGAGTACAAGAAATAAGGTACTTCAGGGTATTACATTTCTTATATTGTGACCATGACAGAGACTGATGAATGGCATTAGACGGTTTTTCAATTTCTATTTCTAAGCAATCTATAATTGAAACAACTTTTGAATACCTTGCTCTAAAAGCGATAGGTAATTGTTTCACTATGTCAGATGGTTTAGGCCACACAATTAACTCCTTCATTTTTTCTGCTAGAATAATAACCGTTCTTGAAAATATTCTACTTATAGTGCTCTGTGTATAGCCAAAATGTATAGCTAATATGTCAAATGATTCATTTAACTTTATTTTCTTCAAGGTTATTAAAATATCAATAGTGGGAACTGGGATATTAGAGAGATATTGCAGTACTAAATAACGCCAGCCAGTAATAAAATCGGCGTTATTTTGGCATGTACGCACGCGCACTATGAATCTGGAATAAGGACAACTTTATTAAAATACCGTCTGCCTTTATTAGTGGACGTTTAAAGGCGAGGATTAATATTCCTTTATTTCCATTTCGGGTGAGATCGTAAATTATCGTGACATGATCAGTGGATAAAACATGGCTCTGACTGATAAATATATTAGATTTTTCAACAAGAGTCGACGTAGAAGTTCGTTTTGGCAATTCAATCACCAAAATAATTCCTTCCAATACTGAAATTGGTTATGCAGAGATAAAAATCCAAGAGACAAATTGATTTAGGTTAAGAATGCATCTGTCAATCACGAGTAAATAAGGGACGAGCAGATGAAATTTGCAATACCTCTGTTTTCAATCACAGAATAGTGTCAGTCACTATCGAAATAAAGTTGCCTTAAATACTGACTGGCGTTATTGCAATATCTCTCTATTATCACTTAATAATTTAATTAAATGGTAACTGTCTTTGGGCAGTCCTAACATCATTTTAGGCTCTCTTTCCACAGCGGTCAACATTGCACTACGCATTACATTTTGAAATTGCCTGTCCTCGTTATCTAGAGTCCAACTTGCTTCAGAAGTACTTTCTTGTTCATATTCACTAGAGATTGATGAAGATTGTGAAGTAATAGAAGATAAATCGTCTGTTGGTTTTATATCTGGGAATAGCTTCCTTTTCATACCAGCAATCTGGGCAGTTTTGATAGGTGAAGTCGATGTGGTTTTAACTGGTACGAGAAACGGTGATAATGCTACATTTTTTGTCTTAGAACCAACATTGATACCTTTGCTTCGATATTTTATTGCCATTGGTTTTATTGTGTTTACTTGAACGGCTTTGTCACATGCAAGGCTTTCATTTTCTGTTGAGAAAACGTGTGAAGAAGAACTAGGACCAGCCTCACAATAATATTTTTCTCTGGTGATGGAATTATCTGCATGTGAAGATGAACTAGGGCCAGCTTCAGAATAATTTGTTTCTGTGGTGATTGTTTTATCTGCTGTTTTGGCAGGATCTTCATATACACTGGTTTCTTCCATAACTTCTCTGGTGGCAGCTTCTGATAGAGTCTCTTGAAGCAACCTAAGTCTTTGTCTCTTGAGAGCAGCCTCTCTCACTGGTTTTGGCTTATTTATTTTCTGACACTGAAATTTGTGGGGCAAAACACCTTTACATAGACGTAAAGTAACAGGTACCCCTTGCTGTTTAGACATTATTTGGTACTGAATGAAGTTCTCTGTATCCTTTTCTAACTGAAAATGAAGAATAACAGCAGTCAGAAAGGTTTTATATTCGACAGATCAATATACTTATTAGTATTTTAGGTTATGACACTAAATATATAAATATAAAAATACTTACATCAAAGTGATCTTCACAACAGTATAAGCAGCTCGTTGCAGACAGTTTCGGATTCTTAAATTCGTCCCTTTTTATAGCTTTACACCACTTTGATCGAATGTTTGCATTCCTCGGCACAAGAAAAAATACTTTTTGAGGAGTAGTTTTCGTCTATTGTTGCACTTTGGAACTATACAGTATCTATAAACTGATTTTCCACTACTTTCCATCTTTACTTTATTGAACAAGTTATACAATATAGAACCTTTGTTTACATGGACTTTGACGTCAGAGGTGATAGAGGTGATAGAACCGGCCCTAAAACGAATATAGCAAATTGTTAGAGCTGTTTTTTGTCGTTGAACCGTATTCAATAATGTTTTAAAAACTTTTTCAATTTTACGTCATAAAATTGACTATGGCGTCAAAATGGTGCATTTCGTTTGAAAACATTCTGTCTATGACGTCACTGTTTCAACGCTAAAATGAAAAGTGATACAACAAAAAACAGCTTAGATTTCTGTTTTTCATTTCCATGCATTCATTTGTTATTTACTGTTTCGTTTGACTTTTGACAACAAAGGGCCGGTTCTACCCAAGGAAATTAAACAATATCTGTATAGGATGGTTCAATCGGCTCATTTTATCATCCCAAGTCAACAGTTTGTGACGTCACGTGAGGCCTTCTGTCAATTATGATTTGATGTATGTCATAACTGATAACTGTCATCATATCGATAATTGTGAAATTGAAAATAAAAAAAGGAAGTGTTGCACAGTTATCGTTAAAAAGAATGGGAATATTGAATATTCTAAAGTTAAAGCCATGCCCATGATATCGATGTCAACAGATTTCGAACAGCTTCAAAAGGAAATTGACATTCTTTGAAAAACTCGACTATTTTGTTATGAACTATCACTATTTTTGGTCATGGCCGGTACATGCAATGTTCATATCACTACATTAACAAAAGTAAACCACTAGTACTTGGAAAACCAACGAACAAAATATACCAGCCTTTAATTTCTACATGAAAGTTCCTGTGTTGTTAGCTATCTCATATTAACTGCTGCAAACACAGATGATAGTTCATTGATTTGAGAAAGCCTCATTTCTTCTTTCAGCAACCTGACAGTCACGACTCTCAAAGGTTTGTTGGGACTCGTATGACTCCTAGGCAGTTGAAAGGAACTATATTTGTTTACTAATCTCCCCAAAACTGTGGCCACTTTATCATCTTTACCGGCTAATACCTGATACATGGCTTCGATTTTGCTGATCTGTGTTGCAATGCTTCAGTTCCATACAAATGATAGTTATTTGTGCATCACGTTGGATACTGCAGACCTCTGCTCATGAATTATTGTCAGTCATGTCCACATTTCAGAATGAGCTTGGCTTTAACATTAGATCTTCCAATACTTTTTTGTTTTTTCTCTGCATGTACCACTGATAAGTTCACTCAAATTTGCAGCACGGAAGATCATTCTGATTCTTCCAGAGTTGAAAATTTTACCATCGAACTTGAATGAATATCACCTTGTTTATGATGTCACTTTTGTCTCCAATGCTTTCTCAATAATATCAGAAAGAGGCTGGAACACATTTTTTTATTTGTTTATTAACAAATAATTGGCCAATAATCAGAATAAGTTCTGGTGATATGGCCTACAGTACATTCTTATTGTTAGTCTTATAACAAAATAATGATAAAATGTAAGAATAAATATTTTAACAACGAAGAAAATATTACTGAATCGCATACTTGTTGACCAGGTATCTGTGTAGCAACAATTTTTTTCAACTTTTTTTTTAATATAGTCTTCGAAGCAATGTTTGTAATTTCCACTGGCAGATAATAATAATAATATAATTTATTTCGTTTGTTGAAAGGTACAGTTGTACAATAACAAAGAAAACGTCTAGAATATAGAATAAATGTAAATTAAATTTAAAACAAAAATACCAGTGGAGACATTGATCAAGTGAAAATAAACTATTAAGATTTTACATACGAATTATGAGAGAAATTCGTCTACAGAGTAGATATTCTTATTTATTAAATGGGTTTTCAATGATTTCTTGAATAAACTTATATTAGAGGCACTTTTAATATTCTGATCTAATTTATTGTAGACCTTGCAGCCAAGAAACAGGTGGCTTCTCTGAAACTTTTTTGTACGGTGTTGGCCTGGAACAAGCATATTTCTAGATCTTGTATTGTGCAGATGATTTTCTCCATTACGAGCAAACTTATCTCTGTTCTGATAGACAAAAATACACAGCTCATATACATACAGGCCTGCTACAGTCAAAATCATTATATTGTTGAATTCCTCTATAAATAATTAAATTGTGACAATGTCAAAAAGTTTCGAAAAATGTCAATTTCTCCCATCGGAAATTTCGTCACTGATATGGAAAATATTTCTCAATTGCTCTACTTGAATTGATTGCAAAGTCGTTAATGATTTAAAAATAAAATACACAATCGAAAATGCTTTATTGTACTTAAACAACAAAACATTTTTCAACAAAGCTATCTAAATCTAAAATAAAAAAGTTACCACAAACACATTTCAATAAACAGCACACTGTATAAGTTTAAATAAAAAATAAAGAATAGTTACAATAACACAAGATTAGACAGCTTTATAAAATATACATTTAAAAAGTAAATTTGAACATCAACAATGTAACTATCCTTTCAGGAATTGTTCTCATAAGTTGTGAAACTGTCAATGAGGAATTCATCTGCATCATAATACCCTCCCCGGAGGAGGAGTTTTTTTTAACCTCTTTACGGAATTGGAAATTATTCGTTATTTTTTTGATGGGAAGATGAAGATGGTTGAGGAGGTTCTTTCCATTATAAAATATAGAGGATTTGATTTGGGAAGTTAACGGAATAGGAAGACTGATATTATAATAATATATGAGTTGGTTTTCATGGTTCGATTGATGAGGCCTAATGTTCTCCTTGTAGTTCTTATGAATAAAAAAAAAGATTCTAAGGTGAAGAGGCAGGCTAGGGGTAAAATTTGTTCTTGAGTAAAACCATCTTTACTTTTGATATTCAAATGTCTGAGGAACTTGCTGAAAGGAATTTGTCAATTTTCAAAATAAATTATGCATATAGACATATTTGGAATAATTTTGTAAATTATTTAATCACACTAATTTGTTAGTTTGTTGATTTTCTTGATTTTTCTTCGTTGTGCTTGCGAATCCGTTTCTGTAGCTTTTCTTTTCTTCTGAATTTTCTTCTCTTCATTTTTGGCATTTAAGTAATTTATCCGAATAGTTGTCCTCAACTTGCAGAAGGCAGTGATAATATCAATAGGAAAATCATCACACTTCTTTATTTTTGCAGCCAGATTTTTTACAATACCAGTTTCTTTTCTATGACTATCACCGTGAAACTTTTGAAAATACCTTTTCCACTTTTTTATTTTCTCGAAAAATGCACCATCTGGCTTTATTAGTCCACCATAGGATAGCTGTTGTACCCATGAAGGCAAGTTATAGTTATGTTCAACTTTAATCATGTATGTGTATTGTCCCAAGTTTGGCATATTTTTTCTGAATTTTTTAGCTAGATAGCCTGCGATGTATTCAAGTGCATCGCTGTTTATTTCCTGGGATTGCTCACACATTGCACTGCTCTTATTCGATGAGTCTGATGATGACATTGAATCACTCTGAAAGCTACTTTCACAAGCAGGCTCTGCTTCTTGTATCTTGATTTCTGCTTGCTTCATTACGCTTGCAGATATATACTCCTCTAGTACTGGCTCCTCAGTATTTACATGGGCCTCTAGGATACCAGGATTCTTTCCGAGTATGATCATTCTAATCCGCTGCATAGCAATAAGTGGACTAGGGTGATCATTCGGCCCTCTACTCCTTAATTGGAAAAAGAAATTTTCCAAACAATCTTGATTCAACTTGTGTGTACACAAGTATGCTATTTGAAATTCTGTGTTCATGTCGGAGAACAGCAGCTTCAGAGATTTTATGGAGATTATCATGCCTTTTTGGAAAGTTTGCAAGGAGTTCTTACCATGGGCTCTCATCATTTGGATCATTTGAAGTACTTTGTCCAAATGTTCTTCTTGCATTTTCCTATGTACCCCATAAGCACACTTAAACGGAACTTTGCCGTCTTTCATGTAACTATTGAAAATGTCAAACCATTTGTTCATATCACATATGAAAAGTCCCACATTTTCAGCAAGCTTCTTGTCTGGGCCTGGTTTATAACGGATCAATGCTTCGCCAACCGTATTTGATATTAGTTCTGCAGCCAAGCGAACATTTTGTCTTTGCGTTTTCTCACACTCTAAATGTTTCTGATGTACCTTGTAGCACACACTAAGCTCTTGATTTGTGCTCTCTAATAGAATTTCGATGGGTGTTTTATTTATAGAAATATTTCCAATGTCAAATCCAGTGTCAATTAACCAATTTCTTAGCAATTTCAGAAGATGGGGGGGCATCAGCAAACATATAAATATGTTTTTCAGTATTCGGATGTTTAAAAAAAGAGTTATTAATATCCACACCCAATTCTGACCATAGACCTACATTACCTCCACCGCAATCACTGACACATGCTACTACATTATATGACACATGATACAGTTCAGAAATTAAATTTAATAGAATTTCCTTTGTCATTTTTCTATCAAATCCAATATATATGGGTTGTTTCCACTTAGAAAACAAGCCACGAGCCATAACAACCTGCATTTGGTTATACGGACCTACAATTTCATCTGAAGAAACATCATACTCTAGGAGAGACTTGACTTTCACTTCATCATAGGAAATGACAACAGTCTTCTCAAAATTACTTTTGTCTTCCCCAGCTAATTTAAAAAAACTCAATACATTTTTCAAGAGTCCTTCTCTCATGTTTATTTTTGATGCCCACCTTCTGAATGATGATAGACCCGGCAGAGGGTAATGTAATTGATGTCTCATAAATAGGTAGCATTTTTTACTGTAGTACCTCAAAGTAAATGCTGTTGAGACTTCATCATGAGTCCAGTTGACTCGTTTTTTTCTTTTCAATAAGAGAGAAATTTGATTGTCAGTGAAGACATGCTTCAATATACCCCTCACAGATAAACTGAAATTTGATTGGTTTCTTTGCCTCAAACATTTTTTTTTATAATAGTTCAAATTGTTATTGAGGAGTTTTATTTTCATTTTACTTGATTTCTGCAGTTTGGCATATTCCTGTTTCAATGTATTGAATTCTCTTAGAAGTTTGTCATATTTCATTTGTATGTTGTCGGTCGAAGTAGAAGCTTGCAAGTATGATGTAGAAGCTTTCAAGTCTGATGTAGAAGCTAGCGAGTCTAATGCCAAAGCCAATGCTGATCCACACCTCATTTTATTTGAAGTGGAGAGTTGTAAATCTGAAGATTCAACAGTAAACTTCAAGTTTGTATCCTTCACACTATCTATAACGTTCGTTACAATCTTTGGCATCTTCATTTCAGGACCAGGCAAATTCAGAGTTGGAATGGCAGTTTTTTTTAATATCCTTCTCAATGGTAAACCTGCAAAAAATAACATAGTAATTAATATTACTGGAAAAAACATGTGATTAGTTTGAATCGGCATTAATAAAAATATTCTTCACTGTAATATTTCGGGTAATTATTATATGTCAAGTGTTAATGATTTTACAGCACATAAACTGAAAAATGAATTGTTAAATATTAGGTCTGAATTTGCAAGACTTCAATTTCTCAAAGCAATTCACTTGGTAACAGGAAAGAGCAAGGAATTATTAATAATTACCTAATAATTCATTTTGCATATCCCTCTCATAATCATTTTCAGAGAAATGTGCTGAACAAATCCTGCTTGTATCAGGATTCCATGAATCAGCTCTCTTGCACCTCCTAATCCATTCTTCTCGCACTGTTCTTGAAACGAAATCATTTTTCTTTGAAAATGCATGAAAAAATATAGGTATTTTTTTCTCTCTAGCTGACTGCCAATTGTTTGAACATCCAAAAACAGCACAAATCATTCCAGGCATTGTGAAAGTTTCTCACCTGAAAGAACACCAATAAATTAAATAAAACTTCATTTGGAAAATGTCATGAAATCTTCCAAAATGTACCTTTAATCTCCAATGAACCATTTCACAAGTTCATGTACAAATATGTTTATTTTGCAAGATACAATTTCGGTGAAAACATTCCTACATAATCAACATGTATTTTTCTAATAGTTTGTTCATGCTCAAACTCTTTCTATATGTTACTCCGAGGGACAAGTGGGTTTGGTTTGGTAAACAGGTTAATAGTTTGAAGTGCAAAAACGGTTTTTTTTCGAACTTTGTTACAACGGAAATGTTTAATGAATATGTTAGGAGGTATGCATAATTTGAATGAAAATGAATTTCATTATAGAGAAATATATTATAAACTTACCTAGTGGGAGAGCGGATTATTTCAATTCACAAACACGTATTTTTCTGAAGTACAGGAAGAAAACTATTATACGCAACCACAGATTAACTTAAAGACTGAAAACTATGATTTCTCGCTTTGAAATGACAACACTTCCAATTTTCCTAATTTTCATCAACATCAACAAAATGGATATACGAAACGAATTGTAGTTGTAGAGGTGCGTTTCAATATTACGTCCGACGTGCGTCCGACGTCTAACTTTTCTTACGAAGCGTTTCGATATTAGAACGTCCTGTCCGAAAACTTCATTCCATCGTTTCAAAATTCTTGAGTGGAACGTCCGACCGTCAACTATTTACACCACGATTTAGGAGAGCGTTTCAAAATTCAATCCGAAAGATATCGCCCTACGAAACAACTATGACGTCATACATCGTCCGTTACCGGACGTCAGACGTTAAATTGAAACGCACCTTAGGAGGATAAAGGAAAAGAACGGAAGGTAAACAGAGTGAGATAGTGATATTGACAGAAGGTATCAGGTGACGTCATTTGACAGTTCAAGTAGGTGGGGAAAGGATTACATTGCGGCATAGGGATTGGACCATCCTATACAGATATTGTTTAATTTCCTTGGGTTCTACCACCTTTGGTTAAAGTGAGAGTTTGTCAACCACTGGTCAGATTTTTATCTCAAGGTTGGGAAGAAATGTGTTCTATCACAATGTGTTAGCTACTTTTGACTAATGGTCGCTTCTGCTCGATCGTCTTCGTGACTGTACTAACTTATAAAAATATTATACAAATTTTGAATTTTCCGCCCAAAACTTGTGAGATTGTGTTGGTTATGGGGTGTGTTCGGGGAGCTCGCTATCGCGCTATGCAACGCAAATGCTATTCGGGCTGTTCGTGGAGGTTTTAGCACCATTCATGACTGTTGGCGCTATCTTGCTCCGTGAACATCAACATTCTGCGAGTTCGGTGAATTCAAATCTGACAGCTAGATTCTGTCAGATCTGCATTTACCGAACGCGCCAATTATAAACAGCATTTTTATTGTTTATTTTTAAATAAAAGATGGATGACGATAGACGCAATGTTTTGAATGTAGTGGCGGTGGGTTTGCAAATAATGTTTCAGATTATTGATTCGAGTTCATCATCTGAAAGCAGTGAAGACGAGGAATTACAAGCATTAGAACGCCTCGATGGTCTTCAAAGAAGAGTAATCACAAGACTTGAGAATTATGTGGAACAAGTTTTACCTGCACTAAGTGCCCAGGAATTCAAGTCACATTTCAGGTACTCCGTCTCCTGATTGTACATACGAAGTAGAAACATTATCGACAATATTTCGAAAAATAAAAATAAGCAAACAACTATTCAAAAACTATCACAACTGTCCAAATCAACTGTCACAACACAACTGTTCAGGGAGCTTTGGCGTACAACATGACGCTAACGCTATCTGCTGCCCCACCTTGTGGAAATTTGCGTTTCATCGCGTTAGTGATGACGTAGGCAACAAAAACAATGACGTCAAACAAGCACTATTTAGTGCTAGAAACTTGCTCCGCGAACGAAAAGTAGTACCCGATGGCGCAAATAGCGTGCTCTCCGAACACACCCATGGTCATGTCGTTATTACTCGTTATTTGCTATTTGTTTTTTCTTTATGGGGTTGCTTTGTAGAATAAAATGGAAGACAAAGGACAATATAATGTAAAAGAGAAAAAACTTAGAGGGAGAACGTTTTTAAAAATAAAGGGACCGATGCTGTAACGTTGAAGACGAAGCAGCAATGTTGGGAGAAAATTTCAGCGGAATTTATGGCAGAAGGTCGGCCACGCAACTCCATAATAAATGGAACTTGCTGAAAAAGACTGCAAGAAGAGAATATGTTGGAGAAAAAAAATATGCAATGGGTACAGGTGGAGGTGAATATAAAGCACCAAGAATATCTGATGTGTCAAAGAAGATCCATGAACTGGGTGCCCAAACCATAGAAGGGGGAACAAACGAGGTTGATTGTGATACAGTTGAAGGTAAATATTGCTATTTGAGAATCCGATAGGAGACGTAACATTGTAATAATTTTAGATGATCCACGAGCTGCATGTAGTAATCAACCAGCAGAGCCCTCTTCTCCACAGCCATTAGAAGTGGAGAATGTGCACGAATTACTAAACCTGGTACGCATTAGAGTTTGTTGAAATTATTAGTTTGATAAAGAGTCGTGTTGAATGAATTAAATTTGTTAATGTACGACACACCACCCCGATAGCAAAAAATATTTTCTGAATATTTTTAAAAAATGTTTGTTAAATATTTGTAGCGACAGATTTTTAAATATTAAACAAATATTATTTTTAAATATGAAATAAATATTTGTTATAAATATTTATGAAATATTGGTTATACATATTTATTAAATATTTGTTATAAATATGAATGAAATATTTGTTATGAATATTTTAATAATTAGGTACATGATTGACAAGTTAGAATTGTTTGGGATCCTGTAAAACCATTTCCCTAAAAAATGAAACACTTTGTTAATTTAAAAATATTTTAATTCTAAGAACCATGATTGATCATATGTCATTGACAATATCAAAATTTTTTTTACAATATAAAGAATTACGGTGCTTATTATCCATATTACTACTTGGAATACAAATAGACCTAACCTTATTATTAATAGCCGGACAGAAGCACGTAAATAACACAATCACTATAGTGTACACACACAATCTGAGCGAAAAAATAAACACAACTTGGAATACAGACACAATCACAATAATTCACAAAATATGAACGATGTCTCTGAATGGTAGCTGAACAAACAAAAAACAAAACAGAAAACAGAACACACAATGCTTTGTTTACGGCGCACGGTACTATTCGTTTTCATGTGCAACGCATGCTCAGTCAGTACACTATACTGTGCCATGTTGACATATCTGATGAATTTCAATTTAAATCGTAAAAAGCACTAATGGCTTCACATGTTATGTTCCTTTAGAATTTTTGATTTACTGAATTTAATGTCTACTGTTTGTAGTGAATATTTCAAATGCAGGTTGGGATTATCACCTCGCAAAATAAAAATAAAAGAAGAGTAAATAATACGTTTATTTGTATTATATTTGCGCCTCTTCTCCGAGATCATAAACGTAGTTACCCTACTTTCCGTGAGGTGACGCCACAAACTTCAAAGCTAAAAGTTGCTGTTCTGTCTCACCATCATCTATGGTCTATGTCACTTGTCACTTGAATCCTCATTACTCTTTTTTGTGTTGAGGTGACAAGTTCTGTTTTTTAATTCACAGCAATAAATTAATAAAAATGGGCAAGAAACGTTCGAGATCTTATTCGTCCGACAGCTCAGAAGAGGATGAATACCTCAAATATAAAATGTGGAGAATTCGTAGAAGATTGAAGGAAAGATCGAGGGAAAGGGTCGATGACCTTTCTTCTGGACCTTCTGATCGCGCTCCTGTTAGGAGCTGTAGACATGAGAGAGAACTTAGTTCGGAGTCTTACTCCGATGATAATGAGCCAATAATAGACGATGTCTCTCAAAGACCCCCAGAAGAGACTCAGGTTCAACTTGAGGATGGTAAGTGTTAACATGATCAAATAATATTTGATCATTGTGGGGGCCGGCCGGACATTCTGGCTGTCCTAGCGCTTCGATGAAGTTAGCTATATTTGTTAGTGTATGTGGTCCTTTTTCAGACCCACTTAACAGCAACGGGGATCCGCTATAAATCGAACTAGACGATAGAGTTCTGAATGCAATGGGCAAGAACCAAGATGAAATATCATATTCTGGTGAGCCATTGCATAATATCTTAGCTGACCAGTATAAGGGAATTTTGGAATCCGGCCTCATGGAAGAAAAACTATCAGGCATCCTGAAAAAATACCTGACTCCCACTAACTGTCCCTTCATTGAGGCTCCGAAATTAAACCCGGAAGTTAAGGCTGCCGTAAACGAGGCGGGCAGAAAGAGAGATGACCGACTAATGGCAGTACAAAGTCGCCTGGGAGCAGCGTTGTCTGCAATCGGGAGAGCTGAGACGATCCTTTTACACAGAGCCGAAAAGGATGATGAATCATTAAAAATTATTGAATGCCTGAGTGATGCAGGCCGTATCCTCGCAGAAATTCATCATTACGAATCAGGTTCTAGGAAGTCCATAATACTGGGATATTCCCTACCAAGTAATTTGCAAGCGCATTTCAAAGAAGCTCTGGCCAGTGCACCATTAGATGGCTGGCTCTTCGGCTCAGACCTTGCAGAGCGGTTGAAGGCAGCTAAAGCACTAGAGAGGTCGGTTGCAGATTTGAAGCCGACCACCAGTGGGACCAAGACAAAGAATTTAAACTTGCAGGGCCCGCCTCGCGATTACAAGAGGACCAAAGTAAACCATCAATTTCGCCGGGGCGGGCACACAACCAAATATCGATCCCAAAAGGAGAGGGGAGAAGAGAGACGCAAGAAGTATTCAAGGAACAGATACTAGTAGGTAGCTTTGGAGGAAGATTATCTTCCTTTAGTCACGTTTGGCTGAACAATACTCAAGACCCATTGATTTTATCATGGTTAAGAGGTTATTGTATACCCTTTGTTCGAAAGGTTTGGCAAAATATTTCGCCCTCTGAGGCCATATGGTCAGAAAAGGAAAAATCACTATTATCTTTGGCCATGAGACATTTGTTAGAAATCGGGGCGGTATCCCCTTGTCAGCCTTGTGAGGGCCAGTTCATATCTAGGATATTTCTGGTCCCTAAATCAGATGGGTCTAACAGACTTGTTCTAAATTTGAAGGATTTGAACACCTTCATTGATACTTACCATTTTAAACTGGAAGATAGGAAACTGGTGGAAAAAATTATGTTTAAAGATTGCTTTATGGTCACTTTAGACTTAAAAGAAGCATACTTTTTAATCCCAGTGGCAGAGAGAGATAAGAAATATTTAAGATTCTTGTTTGACTCAAAACTGTGGCAATTTAATGTCTTACCTTTCGGCCTTTGCACAGCCCCATGGGTATTTACCAAGCTTTTAAAACCCATTGTTTCTTATCTTCGGGAAAAAGGCCATATATCGATTAATTATCTAGATGACTTTCTACTTATTGGGGATTCTTATGAAACTTGTCGTCAAAATGTTTCTGTAACCTGTGATACCTTAACAAAGTTAGGATTCATAATTAATTATAAGAAAAGTATATTAACACCTTCTAAATCATGTAAATTCCTAGGGTTCAATTTCCACTCTCACTCTCTGTCCATAAGCCTGCCTTCTGATAAATGCATTAACTTAACAAAGTTATTACTTAAATATAAATCGACAAGGGCCTGCAAAATACGTGATTTTGCACATTTTTGTGGAGTGCTAGTGTCGGTCTGTCCAGCTGTTGCTTACAGTTGGGTTTATTCAAAGGAATTCGAAAGGGCAAAGTTCTTAGCCTTGGGTAAATCCAAAGAGGACTATGACAAGATAATGTCTATTTCTTTGAAATTACAGAGCGATTTTATTTGGTGGCTGAAAAGCCTTCAGAGTCCTCATTGTCCCATAAGACAATTTGTTTTTGAAGTAGAAATCTTTTCTGACGCCACCCCATTGGCGTGGGGGGCAGTTTGCAATAATAACAAGACAAGAGGTTTCTGGACCCCTGGGGAAGGGGGAAAGAAACCTGCATATTATTGAACTAGAACTGATTGCAGCCTTTTTTTTGGGCTCAAATGCTTTGCATCACAGTTGAGCACCTGTGAAATTCTTCTTCGTGTTGACAATACTACTGCCGTCTCATATGTCAACAGAATGGGGGGGATTCAATTTCCTACATTAAACAAAATATCAAGACAACTATGGCAGTGGTGTGAATGTAGAAAAATTTGGGTATATGCCTCGTATATCAGTTCAGCAAATAATAGTGAGGCGGATGCAGAATCCAGAAAATATGATACCGAAAATGAATGGGAGTTATCCCAGGAAATTTTTCACCAGATAATATCTAAATTTGGTATACCAGAAATTGACCTCTTTGCAACCCACTTAAATAGGAAATGTGACAAGTTTGCTTCCTGGTTTCCGGATCCTGAATCATATAAGGTAGACGCATTCACATTTTCCTGGGCAGGATATTATTTTTACGCTTTTCCCCCATTCTGTTTACTCCCTAGGGTCCTATCAAAAATTAGGTCTGACAAAGCAAGGGGCATCCTGGTGGTACCCTACTGGCCCAGCCAACCTTGGTTTCCTATTTTTGAGAAAATGCTACGTTCAACGATACTAAAGTTCAAACCAAGTAACACACTTTTGGTTTCTGTTGACAGGAGCCCTCATCCTCTATGGAAGAAGCTTACCCTGACGGCAGGAATATTGTCATCAAGGCATTTCGCCTGAAGGATGTTCCAGAGTCTTCTATTGATATTATGAAATCTTCAATTAGGAAATCAACCTTGAAGCAGTATAACACTGCTTTGAAACTGTGGTGGGCGTTCTGTAGAGCCAGAAATACGGACCTTTTTACAGCCAAGATTTCATAACTGTTGGAATTTTTCACAGTGCACTTTGAGAAGGGACAATCGTATGGTTCCCTCAACAGTTTCAGAGCAGCTTTGAGCTTGATACTTGGACCAGTCTGTGTAAACGATCCTAGAATTAAGAGATTTTTCAAAGGTGTCCTGAATGTAAGGCCAGCTAGACCAAGATACGAAACAACTTGGGATCCAAGTGTAGTTTTAAAACATGTAGGGGGATTCTTCCCCAATGAATCCTTGTCTCTTAAAGTCATCGCGCTTAAATTGGTGACATTATTAGCATTAGTGACGGCCCATAGGGCACAAACTCTATCCGTGATAGATGTCAACAATATCATGGTAGTCAAGAAAGGGATTGAAATAAAAATCCCTGATCAAATTAAAACTTCGGGTTTAAATCGGACACAGCCCCTGCTATTTCTGCCCTTGTTCGAGGAGAAGCCTGAGTTGTGTGTGGCGAGTACCCTTTTGTGTTACTTAGACATGACCAAGGATGTAAGGGGCGACATAAGTAGGCTTTTATTGACATTTAGAAAACCCTTCAAGGCAGCGACTTCTCAGACAATAAGTCGCTGGATTAAACTAGTGTTGAATGACAGTGGTCTAGATAAACGGTATTTGGCACACAGTACTCGCCACGCTGCAACATCGGCGGCACTACGCCGGGGTGTTTCTGTTGACGTGATAAGGAAAACCGCGGGTTGGACAGGTGAATCTCAAGCATTTGCTTTATTTTATAATAGGCCATTGTCCAGAGAGAAGGATGTTTTTGCCAGAGCCATTTTGTCTTGAAAACAGATTATGTATACCTATACTTCTTCCCAGATCGGGGTTTGTTTTTGTACTTTAATATATTAAAGTCAATATCAGAATCCATATTGTATCATTGATGGCTAGCATGTAACAAATTCGCCAGCACGCTGCTTTGAACATATACGTTTATGATCTCGGAGAAGAGGCGCAAATATAATTAATAGATCAAACGAACTTACCTGAAGTGAAGTTCGTCTTAATTATATGAAGCGCCTCTTCGGAGAGATCAGACCCGACCCCCCCAAAAAATTTTGAAAAATTTCCCTGTCTGTCAAATTGTGTTACAAGCTTAAACTTTAAAGTAATGAGGATTCAAGTGACAAGTGACAGACCATAGATGATGGTGAGACAGAACAGCAACTTTTAGCTTTGAAGTTTGTGGCGTCACCTCACGGAAAGTATGGTAACTACGTTTATGATATCTCCGAAGAGGCGCTTCATATAATTAAGATCGAACTTCACTTCAGGTAAGTTCGTTTGATCTATTAATTTTACCACCCCAGCGTATATAATAATTATATTCAACCGGCAACATTGAACAGAACGTTCTTCATAGGCAAAGAAGGGAGCAAGGAACACTACCTATAGGTATAGGTAGTGAGGAAATAAAATTTTGGTTCAAAACACAGATCTCATCCAGGTACAAAAACATTAAACTTGAATGTTTTTGTGGGTATTTACCCAAAATGTGGATTTTTCTAAATTAGTAATATAGGTGTATACCATGGAATTAGAAAAAATATATACAATTTATTTAACGAATAATATGAAAATATTAAACAAATATTTTTTATATTCCTACTTCCCGGCCATCGGAAATTATGGGTAGGAATTATTTTCGAAAACGAAATAAACTTAAACGGTCTTTAAAGCAGACATAACATTGTGGTTCAATTAAGTATAACTCTTATATATTTATCATTCTGACAATATTTCTAAAATATTGTTATAATATTAGATCTTGAATATTTTGTATCCATGAAAAAAAGAATATTTATTTAATATGTTATTAATGAAATATTAGTTTTCAAATATTTAAGCAATATTTATTAAATATTTCATACAAATATTGTATAATAAATATTTGACAAATATTTGTTTTAGATAACAAATATTTATGAAAGATATAAATATTTCTTTTATATAAAGAAAATATTTAGCAAATATTTGGTGCTATCGGGGCAGTGTGAACTTTATCCTTTCAACAATGTTGATGGGTGAAGTGCATATGCTAGACACTATATTATTTTAATGTCTAGTTGTTATGTACCCGATTTCTTAATGACTCATAGGATATGAATGTAAATACTTTTTAGGAAAATATTGTAATAGAGTACCACGAAGAATCAGATGAAGAACATATAAGTAAAGTTCCGGAAAATAATTGGACAACATATACTCCGGCATCTTTAAAAGAGCCAATTCATCCTGCATTGTATATTAGTAAGACTCCAGGTAATAAAATTACATTATAATATAAAAAACTTTTTCAAATTTTAATATATTTTAACAAAAAGAAAATATACAACAAACACTAAAAACGTTGTTAAAACACATGGCGAATTTGTAAATGCCAAAAAGGAAGTTGCAGACTTACAAAAGAAATATTTTTTAAAACTGACTGAAATACAAGTTCAGGAAGAGACAAATAAAAAGGAACAGCATGAGTGGGCTAGGGCTGAACATAAAATAAAAATGGAGATTTTAAGGGAGGAGCTGAAACAATTAAAAGAAAAACAACATAATTAAAGTTATTTTGTAATAATATTAAAATAAACATTTTTGGTGAAATTTGTTTTATTTTATTGTTCGAATCTCAAGAAACACAAATTTATATAAGGGATAACAAAAGTTTGCAACAATAATAAACAATGAACAAGGTATACAGGTTGGTCCTAGTAATTGTACATAGACTATGGTAGATTCTTGACTTGAAAATATTACGATTTGAGACTAATTGCTTTAATAGAATATTAATAATAAGAGAGAAACAGGGAGTTAAACATACTTTTTGAAATTTTGTACTAATTAAAAAACAAATGAATGTATTGACTCAAAATTGGTGCGATATAGTTTTTAAGGGGAGGAATAAGAATTTGTTACCATTGTTCGAAGTGTGGATTCACCCAATTCTAACAGTAACTAGCGAACTCTAGGAGTACCATAAAAAATTATAATAAATTCTTAGTTCTCCTCCTTAAAAACTATATTGTGGCAATTTTGAGTTCAATACATTCAATTTCTTTTTCATTATTATAAAACTTCAAAAATACTATCTCACCTTTGACTCCCTGTATTTCTCTTATTATTAATATTCTATTTTGCAGTTCTGTATGTGGTAAATACACTGAGACAACACTGTCAACTTAAAAAAAATCAATTAATATTAAACAACTAAAATATTGTAGAATTACCACAGGAACTTAAATGGGCATTACGTTTATAACTGTACAATTATAATGGAAATATTCTCAAAACCAGATATGCTTCTCTAGGGTCCAGGTGGTCAATTAAATTTTTGATTTCGTCTTTGGTAATGAGAGATATTATGTTAAATTTACAATAAGCCTGCAAACCATTCATTAATTATAGCACGACGAACTGCGTCTCGTGCATTACCCATAACGTTAAGGTGTACATTATCATCAAAAATTGTTCATCTGGTGGCACTGGTACATCAGGATCTACAGGGGGAACTTGTTCTTTATGTTTACAAGCAATATTTTGTAAAACAGCACATGCAACAATAATTGCATCTGCTTTTTGAATGTTTTCCCTACTTATCCTAATGCCTGTAGATAAAATAGGAAACCTTCGTTTCCATACTCCAAACAGTCTTTCAACTGTTGAACGAGTTCGTATTAATGATTCATTATAGAGTTGCTCCTCAGGTGAAACTGGATGAGGTAGAGGAACCATTAAATAGGGAAGAACTTCATAGCCTGAATCACCAATTAAAAAATGGTTTCCCATTTCACCTCTTTCAAACCGATGTTTTATTCTAGATGCATTGAATATTGTTTGATCATGAGCTGCACCATGCCATCTGGTAACAATATCAAAAATTTCCAAGTTTGGTCCAGCAATCACTTGAACATTTTTTGAAAAATAGTTCTTTCTATTTCTGTACAGCTCAGCAAATTCACCACCTATGATTAAAGAAATTAGTATATTTTATGAATCTGTATAGACGGTACCTACCTGGTGACTGGAGTCGAATATGGGTACAATCTATAACCCCAACTACTTTTGGAAATCTGGCCTTATTATAAAACTGTAAACGGACAGTTGAGATTTCTTCTTCTGTTTGTGGCATATTTATAAATTGGGGCCGCAGTGAAGCAAGTATTTCAGTAACTTTCTGAGTTATAGTGAAGGCTGTTGTTTTGCTGACATGACAGAAATCACCACACACAATATAAAAACTTCCTGTTGCATAATATCGTAATGTCATTAACAACCTGGTCATCACAGGAATAGGAGAATTTCTGAAACAAGAGAATGCAATTGTGATCAGTAAAGTTTTAATTACAAATTTACTAATATACTGTCGGTAATACAATTCATGTAAAACCACTATTATAAATAACCAGTGTCAGGTTATGGAGTCACTGAATTTCTTACCTCTCAGTTCTACATTGAATGTCTTCTCGCAAAATATCAACAGTTTCCTTTTTTAGACGAAATCTCATAAAAAACTGAACGTCATTGAGCATTTCATAATAATTTACTCTTTCTCGGATTAATTTTGGCCTTCGAGGTTGGGGCATGGGAAAGAATAATTCATCCTCATCTGAACCATCAAACCCTGGATCAATCATTATTTATATAATTTGTAAAGAATGTCAAGTTTGTATTTTCATCCGTATTCGAAAACACTGGGAAGTGAGAAGATAACCTCCAATAATTTTTGTTCATGTCAAGTCAAACGTCAAAATGTTTAGTTAACCAATGGTCACTGCCTCAACAAGAACTCAAAGTACCTGTTAAGGCGGATTTAGCGGATTCACAATGCATAATTTAGTGCATATGCGTAATTTTAAGGCGACTTTTCCTGATTTAAAATGCGTAATTTTTCTGCATACTCCATAACAGTTCAACACAGGGATATCTTTATAAATTGTGAAACGGGTAAATCATTTCAATCGAGTCCCTGTATTGAACTTTGACGGATTAGGTGTGAATTAAAATTACGCATATGCACTAAATTATGCATTGTGAATCCGCTAAATCCGCCTTTAATGGTGGATTTATGCAGCAATCATAAGTCTTTAGTCATAAGGAAGAATATTCGTCAATGATTGGTTGGAATATACGGACCAACCAATCATTGACGAATATTCTTCCTTATGACTAAAGACTTATGACTTATGATTGCTGCATAAATCCACCATTACTTTATCCTTGTCAGAGTTACTTTAGCCTATGGTTATATGGAAGCGAGAGGTCATAGAACAGTAAACTTATTGTCAGATCTTGCTAACCATAACTATAGCTTTTAGCCAGAGGTGATAGAACCGGCCCTAAAACGAATATAGCAAATTGTTAGAGCTGTTTTTTGTCGTTGAACCGTATTCAATAATGTTTTAAAAACTTTTTCAATTCAACGTCATAGATTTGACTATAGCTTCAAAATGGTGCATTTCGTTTTAAAACTTTCTGTCTATGACGTCACTGTTTCAACGCTAAAATGAAGAGTTTTTAAAACGGCCTAAATAATTTTAAAAAAGTTATACGACAAAAACAGCCTAGGTTTCTCCAACATTACACGAAAAGTTTTCAGTTTGCAGCTTTAAAAGGGTTTTTATTTCGTTCGCCAAACTAATTCAACTGCACTAAGAGAAAATACTTTGAATCACATTGTCGTGCTCAATTATTTTCCATAGTTTTTGGGTGTGAGGATTATGTGAGGATTTTTAAATCTTTCATTGAGGATTTTGGGTATTTGCCAGGCAAATTTCGGGGAATCTAACAATATTGGATTGGCAACACTAATTCGAAATGTCATCGATGGATTGAATATGTGAGGTTTGGGTTTAAGTTTGAGGTTCGAAATGACAAGTTTATTTAGAAAACTGTGGGTACCTGTTGGTAATATTTACTTGAATAGATCGATTCAGTCGTTTCACAGTTCATATCTAGGAATAAAAATGGTAACAAAATATATTTTTCACTGCTTCCGCCTTGATATTAAGAAATTTCATGCTTGGGAATTTGAACGAGTGTGGCAACGTCTGATAACAATTTCAGATGAGCTCCGAAGTCGAAAAAGCTGTGAAGGCTAAAAAGGAAAGGAACCAAGAAACGATTTTTGATAAAATAATAACCAAACAGATACCTGCCGACATTATTTTTGAGGACGATCAGTGTCTGGCCTTCAATGATGTCAATCCCCAGGCTCCAGTACACTTTCTTGTGATACCGAACAAACGTATCCCCACGCTAGATGATAGCAGTGTAGATGATAAAGAGGTAAATCAGTTCTGATCAAGAATTATTTTTCACAGAGACCGATCAAAAATTGGGTAAAGGTAAAAGTTTATCTGGCTTCTCCCTGAAACTAAAAGAAAGATGTAGTTTTGGTAAAGGAAAGTTTATCAGGCCCATTCTCGAAAGAAAAGTGGTGTTACTTACATAGTTTTATCTCCTGAACACGAATCCAAAAGAATTTCTAGTGCCTGCTACAGAGTCTGCTGTGCAAGTTGTCTTAGTCAGTCTCATTTTGTACAGGAAAGTTCCTTCAAAGGGGGTTGTCCACTGAGAAGCTTGTGGTACTTTTTTCTGCATTTTTATTGCTTCTTTTGGGTCTATTTATTCAAGAATCTCCTCACTGTACATTTTTTGGGAAAATTCATCATCAGCATTTTTATTCTCTGGATTTCCACTGTGTTCTGATCTTCCAGGATTTCCCATACTAGTCTGGGTACTTTTTGTCCCTCCATATCAGTGCAGTCTGTCAAAAACAATGTGGATCTGCTTATTCACACAAGCTATCATTGTCACAGATCCATGGCAGTATCACTTTACAAATAACTTGAAAATATTACTTTTTTTTATTCAAGAAATTTAATTATTTGTATTGTTATTATTTACTTTCAAATCTACTATTTTTCGTGAATTGTATACATAAAAAGTGATTGTGTACTACGCCAAGTGCCTATTTTTAATATTGTAGGTTCTTGCACATATACTGCTTACAGCTAAAACCATTGCTAAAAAACGACTTCCTAATGGATACCGCCTGGTAATTAATAATGGTCCTGATGGATGTCAGTCAGTTTACCACTTACATATACATGTACTAGGAGGAAGGCAAATGAACTGGCCACCAGGATGAATTCAAATACCTATAATTTGTTTAACCATTTATGTAAATAAAGGTTTAAGGAAGGTTGAGAACGTTTTACTTTATAGTTATTTATGCATCAGGGGAGTTTTTCCGCAATACATACTTTTCCCCAATTGTAATAAGATTCAAAAAAGTGTTCAAAGATCCTACATATGCAATATTCAGGGTTGCAAAACTTTATTCAGTGGTATCCATGGATTTTTGCAAAAGAGGAAAATGAAATCCCTAGAAACATTGATAACAGTGATTCCAGCCTAGTCTTACGGTTTCCTCAAACCAAAGCGGGAATGGAAAATGGGAACTGTGAGAATTGCTAGAACAGTGCATGTAGCAAACGAAACATTTTTAGCTGCTTGCCTGCATTTCAAAATACGAATAATCACACTGGTATGCATGTTTACATATCCTGCTATAGAATTTACTCTTGCGTTGGTTTGGGGAAACCTTTATGATCTATAGGTACATTTTGAAAACTGCAACTTCATTTGAGGAATCCGACATTGTCAGGGTGAATTTCAAAGCCCATAACTTTCCAGAGAGTAATGGATTGAAGTTTCAATAAATTTAGAAAATCTTTGTTTTCTGATTGTTTGGATTTTCTTCCTCCTCCTCCTCTTGAGGTATAAAAAATAATTCAATTTTTCACCCTATTCAATTTGAAATTGATATGGTTTTGACAGGTGTTATTTCAATTCTTGTATTAAATGTCGGATTCAAATGACAAAGATATGTGTACGCCTCCAGTGAGTTTGGATAAGGGACGATTTAAAATGTCTATTCAAAGCATTACAGTAGCACAACGAATATAAACAGCAGTTCCATCTGACTAACCCAACATTTTCAACAACTGCAATATCGCCACAGATATTGCTTTGGGACAATTTTATTATGAGAAGTGGTCTAGAAACTGCATAATGCATGTTTATTGTAAGACAAATTAGTCCCTCATTACTATGTAGCTTTGGGTGTAATTTGCTATATTCACTTCTTCATGTAATAATTAGTGATTTGCCACTAGAGAAAAAAACATCTTATTGTTATAATTTTGTATAATTTTTTGTCTTACAAATGTTTTCATAAAGTTTCCTATACTGGCTGATCAGTTGTTCTCTTAGCAATATATTCAAGATAATCATCTTCAGTGATTAGGTCTAGGTTATTAACATTTCGTTCCAATTCACTAATAGGTCCCTTTGGCATCATAACTGCCAGAAATCCATCACCTTTAGGGTCTGTCTTCAATAAATTCGGTTGTTTTTTAACTAGTTCATTTATTTCAACTAAATAACCTCGGACACCTGCACGAATGTTGTACACCGTCGAGTCACTATCAAGCCGAACTTGACACAACACTGTATGTGGTTCCAGCTCCTTGGCTCCCAATTTCCTTTTTCCACTTATTTTGATATTCGAACGATCTGTTTTATTTATAACAAAACTGATATCAACAATATTCTTATCTTCAGACATAATACTGTGTCCACTAGCTACAGCTATAAGAAGTATCTTATTTGTGTGAATCCTCACTAGAACATCATCATTAGTCTTCCGTTTGTTGGTATTGGTAAAATTAACAAAATATCGATCTTCGAAATATCTCTCTTTGAAGTAAGTGAAATTTTTTAAATGATCAGCAGTAACACTTTCCAAGATAGGCGTAGATAATTTTTTAATCTTTTCTTTCATTTGTAAGTCATCTATTGCATATTCGTCCGAATTAATATTAGGTGGTGAATATTGAGTTAGTTCTTTCGTGGTTTTCATCTCAACTTGATATTTGTTTTGTTGTATGTTAATTTGTGTACAAAGTACATAATATAATAACATAACCACAGTTTAACACACATAACCAGCGTTGCCACAGGCCCACAGCTGACAAAAAGATAGTAGTAGATTTGAGAAAAAAATCGGAGTAGATTTAGACTAGAGCGCACAGAACTCATACTTTTATATCTTATGAGTTCTGTGCATAGATATATATTATATATACTTACTCTAGATCGCTAATCCCGTCTACGTTTTGTCTGAAAAGTGTTATAAAAAGTCGAATGATTGCGTCAATGCGCATGCTCATAACCAGCTACAGCGATGACAAATTTCAGCAACTTTTATCTTTGTTGTTGCGATTCGGGCAAAGATGATCTAGCATTACTGCGAATGTGCGAAGCGTGCTCAAAGTTCCGTCGAATTCTTTAGATCGTTCAACAGCGTTAATAGTTTCCATTGTTCAAAGAGAAGGAATTTGAGTTTGGCAGGGACGGTTTTATTTTATTGTGGTCATTTTAAATGTGGTTTACATATTAGTACTTTGTCAGTAGTGTGTATTGTGTTATTAGTTTTCGAGTTTTTCTGTGGTAAATTACAGTTTTTAATTTTTACTATGATGACGTGCTTGGTGCTATGAAGTGGAAACAAAGGAAAAATTCCTGGAATCCATTATTTTTAGTAAGTAAATGGAATATTATATCGTTGATAAAACTGAGTACCTACTAATACTTATTATTTCTTCATGTCTGACTAATGCACATTATTTCTAGTTTGACGAGAGCAAAAAGCAATGCATGACATTTGGATGAGAGCATTGGGAAGAGATCCTACCGCGGAGCATCTGGGTGAAAAAAATGTCATTTGTAGCAAACATTTTTCTCCAAACGATGTATATATTCAGGGTAGTCGAATGTTGCTGAAACCAAATGCAGTTCCAAGCCTTTTTTTTCGAAAACATGATGAAGTTTACACCCAAGAAAGGTGAGTCATATACAAAATCTAACCTAACAACATAGGTACTAGGTAGGAATCCTGAAACTTAAAGTATCGTTCATACCAGCGCTAATTTCGCAATTTTTCTGCGAATAAAATAGCTGCCGACATGGTTCTGCATCAACGATTGGTTCGGCAGGACTGGCAGACATTTTAATTGCAAAAAAACTGCAAAATTCGCGAGGGTATGAACAAGTGTTTAGAATTTGTGCAATTCATTCATGATGTACGATTTATAAAGGTTTGTAGTTTTTAAGGAATTCAGATAATTTATAGTGTTACTTCTGAAATTATGCAAACTATTTTACACTTTTTTCAGAACTCTTCATGAATTCCCAACGCATCGAAATGGATGATAACTTGGAAGTACTTTTTATTGAAAACAAGGACAATGTTTCAGGTGTTACTCTTCAAGTTTCTTGCACTCATACTATTGAAATTGCATTGAGGTAAGATATTAAATGTATAATACTCATAAAATTTACTTGTGAACATTTGGGCAAGATTATATTTTGAAATTTATATATTCATGATATATATGATGTGATATTTAATGTAATAATATTAATACTCCCTCATAAACACTCCTATGAGTGTTGTATCCAAGACACAGCCTGTGGAGGTAGAGAAGGGAGTAGGTATTATTATTAAATAAACATATAATAAATGAACTTTATTGAACCAATTAAATTGATCCAATAGGCCATTGACCTAGGTCCTTCAGTCCATTGTGACATGATTATTATTATTTGTCGAAACAAGTATGTTTTCATAATTTTTCGAAAGTCCCCTGTTATTATCAAATATTATTTTAAGATTCCAAATAAGACTTGAACTAAGATCTCTGAATTTGATACTTTACTCGATTTTTGTTACCCCAACTAACATCCAAAGTAAATTGTTATTGACCCACCAAACTTATTACATATTTTATATCGATATTGCCATTTTTTTTGTTTTTAACTTCTCATCGTCTGGTAGGAAATCTATTGTTTCAATGTTATTAGCAATAGTTTTTGATATAACGCACCTTATCTATGGATAATTTTAATATAAGTCAATGATAATTCTATTTCAGCTCACCTTCAAGTGCTACCACTTCATCTGTGGACTCCCCCAGAAGTTTCAAAAGGACACATGGAGAACATGGGACAAATTAAAAGAGCAAGAAGAGATATCAAAACGAGACACAATTACAGGTTAGTTGTTTTCAATGCTTATTTTTATTATGCTTGTATCTTATTTGTTGGATGTTGAATATACTTAGAATCCGTTTAATATCAATTGAACTCTTCCATTCTACTGAAATATTTATTTTAGGTCTGATGAAGCCAACTTTTTACAAGAAAACTATCAAATTTTAATATAAATGACATATATGCGATATTTTCTATTCTTTCCAAATTGATATCACAGACATACTATATAGTAATTATTTTTCTTTGCATACAATTGACTGGTTACAGTACTCACTTTGATTGAACTGAGAAGTGAAAAATAAACATCATTTGAAGTAGTTTGGAAATTGGATTTGAGTTTTGTTTAATAAATTCCAAAGAAGTATTTTATTTTATGTATTTTTATTTTTAAATCTTCTCATTTCATGTATTTTATATTTTCAGTGCAACTCCCTCAAAACTTCATCTTAAACTCAAACAAGCAAATTTAAAAAAAATCCATAGCCCAGAAAAAAGTAAAAGCTATGACAGTGAAAATCAATCGCCTGAAGAAAAGAATCACAACCTTGAAGCAGATAATATCAACTTCTTGGAAAAATCCCTGACAGGTGTCCCGCTATCCTTGATGAAACGGACTATAGAAATCAAAAAAGAAAGGTTTGCATGGAAAAAATTGAGAGAGAAATTCAGTGGTGACCACACTGTCCGGAAACCATCTTCACAATACTTTATGGCTGGGTTTTTCCCAGGGGAACCAAACTTCACAGAAATGATGTGAACTAGCGATGCATATATAGAAATTTCCAAATATCTGCTGGATCTAGTAGTGACATGTTATTCAATTTAGAAAGTGTTTCTTTTATTTATTCAATGAATATCTCGAATTGTTGCTATGTTGCTGAACTGTTTACCTATGTACTTTCAGGATTGTACAATTACTTTATTATATTCTGGAATACTACTGTACACAATATTTTAAGTTAACTATATTTGTAATATAGTTACCGGTCAACTCAATAAAATATGTATTATAAACATTTCATTCCTTCATGTAATTCAACTAATCAAGCAAAATTCTGAAAATATCTGAAACATTCACTTATTGTTGGAATACATTGGAAATAGGAAAGCTATATGAAATATACTTTCGACTAGTAATTACTCAAATTACTATAGATCTCACTATCATCCTCTTTCCATCTCAACGATATAGATTCAGATCAAACGATCCTTTTTTTCTATGAATGAAATTCTATGGAGTTCTATCGGCTATGTCGATTTTTTTGGCTTATATCAGTACGGTGTAGCGAAGTGTGAAGATAAACAATACTTGATTGAATGAAAAAACAGCAAACAAACGGAGTCAGAACCAGAAGCTTCTGTTGAGTGCAACCAAGTATTGCTTATCCTCATACTTGGCTACGCCGTACTGATGAGAGCCAAAAAGCTCGAAACTAGTACCTACGGTTTGCTTGAAAAATAATTTATATACAGATACTTATATTCTCATAGCTTGATTAAACCTTTAGATTAAAATGTGTATTTATGCTGTATCCTGTTTTAGTCTGGATAGCATTCTGATATTGTTCTTATAGAATCGTGTAAAAAAAATCATGACAAAATAATTCAATCTTCTGATAATAAAAGTAAAACTTCCTGGACAGTTATAAATAAAATTAAAAATAACAGTAGCACAAAAACACCCACATTAAAAATATCTCATGAAAATAAAGTTTTCTCCTGTCCAGAGGACATTGCCAATCTCTTCAATACTTTTTTTATAGATGCTCTAAAACAAGTCATAGACGAGATCCCACAAATTGACCACAATAAGTTTGAACATAGCCTCAACTGCAACTTTCTTCAATGGTTATACTTCCTTTCACTGAGGAAGAAATGCTAACAATTTTCTCAAAACTCAAAAATAAACGTTCCTTTGGGTCTGATGACCTACCCAACAATATTATAAAAGAATTCAAAAATGAGCTGTTAAAACCCATAACTAACCCCTTCACAAAAAAAAAGATAAAAATATTATGAACAACTACAGACCCATGTCAATAACATCAGTTTTCTCCAAACTCTTTGAATACTGCATGCTTGAGAGGCTAAACTCATTGCATTGCAAGATTCAAGCTTAGGAAATCAAAATCTACACCTACAGCAACAATAGAAACCTATAATAATATTATCAATGATTTAGATGCAAAAAAGTCCTGTCTGCATATACTGTGATTTAAGTAAAGCTTTCGATTGTGTTCCACATGATCGGCTGCTTGATAAGCTTTGGTCATATGGAATTAGAGGTCCTGTGTTAAGCTAATTCAGGTCCTTTTTGACAAATAGAAAGCAATACGTTCAGATATCTTGCAATGAAGAAGGAGGTCAAAACATAGTATCTCGTTCTCGTCTGGCCAATGTGGAAGTTGGAATCCCTCAGGGAAGTGTGCTTGCGCCAGTTTTGTTCTAAATTTATGTAGCAGATATCGTAAAATATCTTGCACCTTTCAAATTAACATTATATGCTGATGATCTCTCTATACTGGTATCAAAAGACTCGCTCAATCTCCATCAACAAGCATGTAATAACCTCATGGAAAAAATGATTCTATGGTTTTCCTAATTTTTGATTTACCACACAAAACAGAGAACAGCCGAAAACATAGAAATAAATTTAGGGGAAATGACTCTAGAGAAATGTCACAATATTAAATTTCTAAGTATAACTATAAACGACACACTTGTCTGGGAACCACATATAAGCAATACAAGAAAAACTCTGAACTGTAAGCTGTATCAAATCACAGAGTGCTCAACCTTCATATTCTAAAAAAAAATTATTTTGCTGAAATACAGTCTCGACTATCGTATGGCATATTATTCTGGGGCATGTCTTCTTCAGTACAAAAACTATTTGTGCTCCAGAAGAAATGCATACGTGCAATGCTGAAGAAAAATCAAAGATAATCGCGCAGACCTCTCTTCAAAAATTTAAAAATACTTCCATTATGCTGCATATACATAACTGGAAATCTCTTGCTACATACACAAAAGCAGAAATATCATTCCCTGTCATAATGACACACAATTACCCATCTGTACGCACCTCAAAATCACTTGAATATATGCCAGAATGGCCCCGTTTCTAATGGGATTAAGGTATACAATCACTTACTCTCTAATATCAAACAAGAAGTATTCTACTTCAAATTCCGAAAAGCTTTGAAGGAATATTTATTGAACAATTTGTTTTATACAATGGAAGAGTTCCTTTCATCATAGTGGACTCCCTTTGTTCCTCATACTCTTTTAACTATTTTATATATTTGTATTATTCCACACTATTTTATCTATTTCATATATGTATATTTGTTCGTCCTACTAATGTGACTGTGAAATTTCTGACTTGTTTTATACCTTGTAGGTCTTCGAAATCAATAAAATTATTATTATTATATATTTGGAAAAATATAACCGTGATACTTCTAGATAAATCTTTCAAAAACATATTTCAGAAACTTCACCAATATAGTGACCGACTTGAGAAATAATTTTTTTTCATGTCATTCTTTTATTAGATGCATTTCTTGAATATAATCAGTTTCTTAACAAAATATCTCACCCAAAATGCATTTTTCATATTCCATACAAATTTGTAAGCCTGACACCAAAGTACTATTAAATCGATTTTACTTAATGTCACGAATCATTTAAAAATCTTACTGAAACCTACCCTGTTATGAATGAAGCTGGTTGTGATCATGCGCACTGAATCATGCCTCGAACTTTTGATAACACTTTCGTCCCATTGAATTGGCATTCTAGATATTATGATTTGTATGGTTCTGTGCTAGAGCGGAGTAGACTATAACTGACATAAAGAGAAGAAGAAGAGTATATTTTGTTTCGTACACATGACAGATAACTGACAGACAGCCGGTTGAAATTTGGCGGTAAAACAAAAAACCGAAAAGGTTTTGAATAGTTATAGATTTCTTTTCATATATTTTTCTACAAAATTTCGAAATATTGGTAGAGGTAAAATCAAAACCAAATAATGCAGGTCTTCAATACTCTCAATGACCTCAATTGGGAGCAGAACACGTAACCCAAAACAACGATTTAACGATTATAGTTAGAAATCTTTTCATTATTTAATCGTTGATCATCGCATGTATGTTCACACCATAAACCCTGATCAAAGATCAATTTACCATCGACATGACATAACCTTAACCTAACCTTAAGGTTAATGGTTATGTCGATGGGCCACCGGGCACTGACGCCACCGACCTATGATATAGGTCGGTGGCATGGCCAATTGTCAAATTTTGCCATACCATAAGACATATGCTGTCCTAATATTATGATATTTTACTATTGACAATGCAAAATAAGCGATACGCTCTCTGGTGGACAAATCTGAAACCATAAACAGGCAGTAGTTGGATTTGTTTACATAAGAGATAGTGGTTGTTAGTACATCATTTATTGATATTGTTTATTTGTTTTAAAGTTTTAATCATGAGTCGGTATTGTTCAGTGCCTTTTTGTAATTCGTGGGGGAAAAAACATCCTGAACTATCATTTCATTTGTTTCCTAAACCCGGACAACGAAAGGTGTACATGGAAAACAAAATGGGCACAAAGTCTCTAGTTGACCATCAGAAGGCATGGATTTTGAAATTAAAAATTGGAAAACCTGTTACCAAATTCATGAGAGTGTGTTCTCTTCACTTTACAGATAATGATTACTTCAGTAATGGTGAGTTGAAATTCAGTTTGTGGCTACCAAAACATAAACACCAGCACGATATTCATACCTGAATAATAATAATTCACCCTTTTAAAACTTTTTTGCTTATTTGAAATCGGCACTATTTATCAAAAAATATTCTTAAAAATTAAGTGAACTTTTGTTTTCAGCTGACAATATCGATAAAAGAAGGCTATTGAAAAAGACGGCTGTGCCCTCCCAGAAGCTACCAAAGCAGAGAGTGTCACCAAGATCTTTGAGTACAGCAGAAAGGAGGAAACAACGACTCGCTAAGAAAGAGGTAGCCTCCAATCAATCTGAAATTCAAATTGAATGTGAAGAAAATGAGAAACCAAACCATAGCCAGGAAGATATTGCTGCTGCTGAAAGCTTACTGCTAATGCTTCAATCCCAACCTGATTATACTGGTCCAATACAAGTCAGGGATTCTGAAGTTCAAGTGAACACGCCAAAAGTGTTAACATTATGTGATCTTTTGATTAGTGATTCTGCGCTCAATAGTTTTACTGGAATAAGTAGTTTCAAAATATTAGATGCAATAATTGAAGGTGTAGGAGTTGTATTTAATGATATCAGATCTCATCGTTTGAGCATAAAAGAGAGGATTGTTTTGGTATTTACTAAACTCAAGTGTGACATGTCATATATAACACTCTCAATTCTTTTCAATATTTCTCATGAGCTTTGCAGAACTTATATATTAGATATGTTGCCAGTTTTGGGTCAGGTGTTAAAATCCTGCATACGGTTTCCTGATTCAATCGAAATAAAAAATAACATGCCAAAATGTTTCGAAGGTTTTCAGGATGTTCGAATTGTTCTGGATTGTACTGAAATACGTATTCAGACACCAAAATGCTTATGCTGTCGTATAAAATTTTACTCTCAATATAAGTCCCATGAAACAGTAAAATTCATGACAGGTGTATCACCTGGTGGAATAATCACTTTCATCAGTAAACCATATGGAGGTCGTGCATCTGATAAGTTGATTTTCGATCAAAGTAATTTGATTACAAAATTGACAAAATCAGTTGATGCAATTATGGTAGACAAAGGATTTATGATTGACGATGCATGTGAAAAATTCAAAATAAGGTTGATAAGACCACCTTTCTTGCTAGACAAAAAACAACTTAGTGCTGAAGAGGCCTTACTTAATTCAAAAATAGCTGCTGCTCGTGTACACATTGAGAGAGCAAATCAACGTATCAAAGTTTTCAAAATATTAAATGGAAAATTGCAGTGGTCATTGATTCCCATGATTCATCATATTTTTGTCATTGCCTGTGCTGTTGTGAATCTATCAAGCCCAATTTTAGCAGACAACAAGTTTTTAAGCTGATTTTGCCAACCTTCATGATAAAACTGTATTCTACAAATGTTTATAAGAAAATTATGTATTATTATATTAGGTATTTTGCAATATAGATGAGTTTTCAGCAAATAAATATTTTTTTATATTCAAATGTCTTTTATTTACTATTGTGATTAGTTTGCACCAGTCTGTGTGATTCAACCAATAATAAACTGAAATTCAGGATGAACTCATTTCATAGTGGGAAAGGAAAAAATTAAATTAGAAAACATTAAGGAGATATAAAATATAATTATCATAACTAAACAGTACTTTCACAATAACTTATAACTATCATATTTGTAATATGGATTCACTTTCACATAAATTGTGTATCATATTTTCAAAAAAATGTATTTTTACTTTTTTCAGCATTTTTAGGGTAAAATCTCTATCATAATTAATTTCAATGATGTGCATACTTTTATCGAATGAGGCAAAAAGGGCCAAATAACAGCTGTCCAAATTCAGTAATGCCATCCCAAGCTGAATCTGTCCATGGTACTTATGTTTTTCCTTGAGATAATATTTTCCATTCAACTTATAAAGATATTTTGCGTTGGACATTGCTTCCATTATTGTAGATGTGGCACCTGAAACAAGTATGAAGTGTAATATCCATTGATTGGAAGTTTTATTTTGTTGAGGAAAGTCGCTTCTTGACTTTTAATCTTCCACAGTCTGAAAATGAAAAATTGTAAATTTCATTTGACTTTGTCTCGACTTGGTCAACAAAGATCTTATTCTTTCACGAAGAATTTACAGTTGTTCATTTTCAGACTTTGGAAGGTTAAAACACCCAAAATACCAATATCAATTTGTCTAATATATTACCTTCATACAGACATTTTATCTCCAGTAAAGCAACTGGCTTCAATTGTGTCACGATTATGCCATCAGGTGAAAATCCTAGCCATTCATTACAATGTGAAATCACCATTCCACATTCAATTACCATCAATCCAGTTTTTTCCATGAAAGCATCTCTGGCATTACTTTCATATTTGAGGCCATGCTTGACAAATTTGTTGGTGAATCCTTTGGGGAAGAAATACTGTAGAGATTTACTTTTCCACTCCTGTTTGGAATATGTGAACAGCTCATAAACCCGTGATCCTGTCACCCTGTACTTTCTATTTGCTTTCCATTCGTTAGAGTGCTGTGATTGAAAAATTGCGTTATCTGAAATGTCCTTGTCGAATAGCCTATTGTACAGGATTTTGCAACACTCATTTCTGTTGGCAGTCTCTATTGATGCCAACTCCATCATTATGGTTGACTGACAGGCATGATTTAAAATATTTGTCCAAATTTCTTTTTCATTTGATTCCACAGTACTACTTGATGGGGAACTTCCCAAATCTCTGCGACCAACACTAAAAGTAAAAATAATTTATTAAATGAAAATATACTTAGGAATAAGATAAACTTTGAGAAGAGTAAAATATACTACCAACCTATGTTTTGTAATTGCTGAGTCACATATCTTTCTCATAAAAAACTCCCCCGTTGTTTGTTCGTCTACATTCAACTCTGGCTCCACAATTTTCGCTTTCAAACATGGCATTTCATCTATCGAAACGGCTTTGTACTTTTCTTGTGTAAAATTTTTCTGCGTTGACCACACACATTTAAGGTCTGTCTGTGACATTACGTCTAAATCATCAATATTCTCCCTGAAATGAAATTTTGAAAGTCAATATTTTCAACATTAACCAGTATGGTAAGCTGATTATCACATCCCTGTACATAATAGGGAAATCCTTTACACTACTCATTCAGCATTAGGTATATTAACATTTCTAAAGGTTAGAACAACCAACACACCTTCACATGTTGACTTTTTTCAATTCATAAAAAATTGTTGTTAAGCTAAACACCACACCAAACAAACACCAAAGAACTTACCTTGTACATCTTATCAAAACTGCTGAAACATGTTTGCATTTTCCACTATTTCCAGCTTTACAGGTACAATCCATTTTCACAACTTTTACATTTCCTCTTCCTTCAATATGCAACATTCCATTGATATGATGCGGAGCCGATTTCAAAGCGCTTGTTTGTAAGCATAATGCACATAGCTTCACATGTTTCGTGTCTGCTGTGCATATTCTTCCTAGTGTGATAATATGCCCAGCATTTACAAGTTCCTCCCCTTCATGAACACATCTTGAAGACTCTGTCCCTCCCAGATACCTCATATACTCCACAATGCTTAATCTAGGCATTTCAGCTTTATCTGAAACCAGTTATTTTGAATTAAATTCAAGGGGTAAGAAAATGAATGGAAAGTTTTGAAAAAAGGGGACAAATAATTTCATCTTGCCTAACTAGGAAATAACTGAACTGAACTTACAAAAATAATATAATGTCTCTATCACTCCTTACAGAAGATAATTAAACGGCACTGAGCGAAAAAACACAACGAATTAACAATAAAAACTGAAAACAACGACACAACTACAACAAACATCCATTACTGACAATGCTACAGTCTTGGGCAACTACTGTCCATCTGTAGTTCAACTTTTGTCCGCACTGTCGCTGCGATCTTAAAACCTGATACCGAATGAACAAATTAGAAAACAAATGTTTTGAACCAGAAAAAAATAGAGTGGGGGAGCCAAACGCCTGCAACTTTGGGCTGAGCATGCGCCAAACTCGAGCGTGCTCCGTAGACTCCAAAAATGGACAAATATGGCTGCCATGGCTGCTACATCACTGCTCTCTCTCTGAATTTTGGATAAATAGTCGTCATATGGTAACAATTTTCAAATCGCAAGGTAGGTTCAAGAAAATTAAACAATATCTGTATAGGATGGTTCAATCGGCTCATTTTATCATCCTAAGGTCAACAGTTTGTGACGTCACGTGAGGCCTTCTGTCAATTATGATTTGATGTATGTCATAACTGATAACTGTCATCATATCGATAAATGTGAAATTGAAAATAAAAAAAGGAAGTGTTGCACAGTTATCGTTAAAAAGAATGGGAATATTGAATATTCTAAAGTTAAAGCCATGCCCATGATATCGATGTCAACAGATTTCGAACAGCTTCAAAAGGAAATTGACATTCTTTGAAAAACTCGACTATTTTGTTATGAACTATCACTATTTTTGGTCATGGCCGGTACATGCAACGTTCATATCACTACATTAACAAAAGTTAACCACTAGTACTTGGAAAACCAACGAACAAAATATACCAGCCTTTAATTTTTACATGAAAGTTCCTGTGTTGTTAGCTATCTCATATTAACTGCTGCAAACACAGATGATAGTTCATTGATTTGAGAAAGCCTCATTTCTTCTTTCAGCAACCTGACAGTCACGACTCTCAAAGGTTTGTTGGGACTCGTATGACTCCTAGGCAGTTGAAAGGAACTATATTTGTTTACTAATCTCCCCAAAACTGTGGCCACTTTATCATCTTTACCGGCTAATACCTGATACATAGCTTCGATTTTGCTGATCTGTGTTGCAATGCTTCAGTTCCATACAAATGATAGTTATTTGTGCATCACGTTGGATACTGCAGACCTCTGCTCATGAATTATTGTCAGTCATGTCCACATTTCAGTCTTATTACAACAAATTATATTTTGAAGCTGTTCAAATTCTATTGATGCTAATATAATGAGCTTGGCTTTAACATTAGATCTTCCAATACTTTTTTGTTTTTTCTCTGCATGTACCACTGATAAGTTCACTCAAATTTGCAGCACAGAAGATCATTCTGATTCTTCCAGAGTTGAAAATTTTACCATCGAACTTGAATGATATCACCTTGTTTATGATGTCACTTTTGTCTCCAATGCTTTCTCAATAATATCAGAAAGAGGCTGGAATAAGTTCTGGTGATATGGCCTACAGTACATTCTTATTGTTAGTCTTATAACAAAATAATGATAAAATGTAAGAATAAATATTTTAACAAAGAAGAAAATATTACTGAATCAGCATACTTGTTGACAGGTATCTGTGTAGCAACAATTTTTTTCAACTTTTTTTTTAATATAGTCTTCGAAGCAATGTTTGTAATTTCCACTGGCAGATAATAATAATAATATAATTTATTTCGTTTGTTGAAAGGTACAGTTGTACAATAACAAAGAAAACGTCTAGAATAAATGTAAATTAAATTTAAAACAAAAATACCAGTGGAGACATTGATCAAGTGAAAATAAACTATTAAGATTTTACATACGAATTATGAGAGAAATTCGTCTACAGAGTAGATATTCTTATTTATTAAATGGGTTTTCAATGATTTCTTGAATAAACTTATATTAGAGGCACTTTTAATATTCTGATCTAATTTATTGTAGACCTTGCAGCCAAGAAACAGGTGGCTTCTCTGAAACTTTTTTGTACGGTGTTGGCCTGGAACAAGCATATTTCTAGATCTTGTTTTGTGCAGATGATTTTCTCCATTACGAGCAAACTTATCTCTGTTCTGATAGACAAAAATACACAGCTCATATACATACAGGCCTGCTACAGTCAAAATCATTATATTGTTGAATTCCTCTATAAATAATTAAATTGTGACAATGTCAAAAAGTTTCGAAAAATGTCAATTTCTCCCATCGGAAATTTCGTCTCTGATATGGAAAATATTTCTCAATTGCTCTACTTGAATTGATTGCAAAGTCGTTAATGATTGAAAAATAAAATACACAATCGAAAATGCTTTATTGTACTTAAACAACAAAACATTTTTCAACAAAGCTATCTAAATCTAAAATAAAAAAGTTACCACAAACACATTTCAATAAACAGCACACTGTATAAGTTTAAATAAAAAATAAAGAATAGTTACAATAACACAAGATTAGACAGCTTTATAAAATATACATTTAAAAAGTAAATTTGAACATCAACAATGTAACTATCCTTTCAGGAATTGTTCTCATAAGTTGTGAAACTGTCAATGAGGAATTCATCTGCATCATAATAGACTCCCCGGAGGAGGAGTTTTTTTTAACCTCTTTACGGAATTGGAAATTATTCGTTATTTTTTTGATGGGAAGATGAAGATAGTTGAGGAGGTTCTTTCCATTATAAAATATAGAGGATTTGATTTGGGAAGTTAACGGAATAGGAAGACTGATATTATAATAATATATGAGTTGGTTTTCATGGTTCGATTGATGAGGCCTAATGTTCTCCTTGTAGTTCTTATGAATAAAAAAAAAGATTCTAAGATGAAGAGGCAGGCTAGGGGTAAAATTTGTTCTTGAGTAAAACCATCTTTACTTTTGATATTCAATTGTCTGAGGAACTTGCTGAAAGGAATTTGTCAATTTTCAAAATAAATTATGCATATAGACATATTTGGAATAATTTTGTAAATTATTTAATCACACTAATTTGTTAGTTTGTTGATTTTCTTGATTTTTCTTCGTTGTGCTTGCGAATCCGTTTCTGTAGCTTTTCTTTTCTTCTGAATTTTCTTCTCTTCATTTTTGGCATTTAAGTAATTTATCCGAATAGTTAACTTGCAGAAGGCAGTGATAATATCAATAGGAAAATCATCACACTTCTTTATTTTTGCAGCCAGATTTTTTACAATACCAGTTTCTTTTCTATGACTATCACCATGAAACTTTTGAAAATACCTGTTCCACTTTTTTATTTTCTCGAAAAATGCACCATCTGGCTTTATTAGTCCACCATAGGATAGCTGTTGTACCCATGAAGGCAAGTTATAGTTATGTTCAACTTTAATCATGTATGTGTATTGTCCCAAGTTTGGCATATTTTTTCTGAATTTTTTAGCTAGATAGCCTGCGATGTATTCAAGTGCATCGCTGTTTATTTCCTGGGATTGCTCACACATTGCACTGCTCTTATTCGATGAGTCTGATGATGACATTGAATCACTCTGAAAGCTACTTTCACAAGCAGGCTCTGCTTCTTGTATCTTGATTTCTGCTTGCTTCATTACGCTTGCAGATATATACTCCTCTAGTACTGGCTCCTCAGTATTTACATGGGCCTCTAGGATACCAGGATTCTTTCCGAGTATGATCATTCTAATCCGCTGCATAGCAATAAGTGGACTAGGGTGATCATTCGGCCCTCTACTCCTTAATTGGAAAAAGAAATTTTCCAAACAATCTTGATTCAACTTGTGTGTACACAAGTATGCTATTTGAAATTCTGTGTTCATGTCGGAGAACAGCAGCTTCAGAGATTTTATGGAGATTATCATGCCTTTTTGGAAAGTTTGCAAGGAGTTCTTACCATGGGCTCTCATCATTTGGATCATTTGAAGTACTTTGTCCAAATGTTCTTCTTGCATTTTCCTATGTACCCCATAAGCACACTTAAACGGAACTTTGCCGTCTTTCATGTAACTATTGAAAATGTCAAACCATTTGTTCATATCACATATGAAAAGTCCCACATTTTCAGCAAGCTTCTTGTCTGGGCCTGGTTTATAACGGATCAATGCTTCGCCAACCGTATTTGATATTAGTTCTGCAGCCAAGCGAACATTTTGTCTTTGCGTTTTCTCACACTCTAAATGTTTCTGATGTACCTTGTAGCACACACTAAGCTCTTGATTTGTGCTCTCTAATAGAATTTCGATGGGTGTTTTATTTATAGAAATATTTCCAATGTCAAATCCAGTGTCAATTAACCAATTTCTTAGCAATTTCAGAAGATGGGGGGGCATCAGCAAACATATAAATATGTTTTTCAGTATTCGGATGTTTAAAAAAAGAGTTATTAATATCCACACCCAATTCTGACCATAGACCTACATTACCTCCACCGCAATCACTGACACATGCTACTACATTATATGACACATGATACAGTTCAGAAATTAAATTTAATAGAATTTCCTTTGTCATTTTTCTATCAAATCCAATATATATGGGTTGTTTCCACTTAGAAAACAAGCCACGAGCCATTTCATCTGAAGAAACATCATACTCTAGGAGAGACTTGACTTTCACTTCATCATAGGAAATGACAACAGTCTTCTCAAAATTACTTTTGTCTTCCCCAGCTAATTTAAAAAAACTCAATACATTTTTCAAGAGTCCTTCTCTCATGTTTATTTTTGATGCCCACCTTCTGAATGATGATAGACCCGGCAGAGGGTAATGTAATTGATGTCTCATAAATAGGTAGCATTTTTTACTGTAGTACCTCAAAGTAAATGCTGTTGAGACTTCATCATGAGTCCAGTTGACTCGTTTTTTTCTTTTCAATAAGAGAGAAATTTGATTGTCAGTGAAGACATGCTTCAATATACCCCTCATAGATAAACTGAAATTTGATTGGTTTCTTTGCCTCAAACATTTTTTTTTATAATAGTTCAAGTTGTTATTGAGGAGTTTTATTTTCATTTTACTTGATTTCTGCAGTTCGGCATATTCCTGTTTCAATGTATTGAATTCTCTTAGAAGTTTGTCATATTTCATTTGTATGTTGTCGGTCGAAGTAGAAGCTTGCAAGTCTGATGTAGAAGCTTTCAAATCTGATGTAGAAGCTTGCGAGTCTAATGCCAAAGCCAATGCTGATCCACACCTCATTTTATTTGAAGTGGAGAGTTGTAAATCTGAAGATTCAACAGTAAACTTCAAGTTTGTATCCTTCACACTATCTATAACGTTCGTTACAATCTTTGGCATCTTCATTTCAGGACCAGGCAAATTCAGAGTTGGAATGGCAGTTTTTTTTAATATCCTTCTCAATGGTAAACCTGCAAAAAATAACATAGTAATTAATATTACTGGAAAAAACATGTGATTAGTTTGAATCGGCATTAATAAAAATATTCTTCACTGTAATATTTCGGGTAATTATTATATGTCAAGTGTTAATGATTTTACAGCACATAAACTGAAAAATGAATTGTTAAATATTAGGTCTGAATTTGCAAGACTTCAATTTCTCAAAGCAATTCACTTGGTAACAGGAAAGAGCAAGGAATTATTAATAATTACCTAATAATTCATTTTGCATATCCCTCTCATAATCATTTTCAGAGAAATGTGCTGAACAAATCCTGCTTGTATCAGGATTCCATGAATCAGCTCTCTTGCACCTCCTAATCCATTCTTCTCGCACTGTTCTTGAAACGAAATCATTTTTCTTTGAAAATGCATGAAAAAATATAGGTATTTTTTTCTCTCTAGCTGACTGCCAATTGTTTGAACATCCAAAAACAGCACAAATCATTCCAGGCATTGTGAAAGTTTCTCACCTGAAAGAACACCAATAAATTAAATAAAACTTCATTTGGAAAATGTCATGAAATCTTCCGAAATGAACCATTTCACAAGTTCATGTACAAATATGTTTATTTTGCAAGATACAATTTCGGTGAAAACATTCCTACATAATCAACATGTATTTTTCTAATAGTCAGTTTGTTCATGCTCAAACTCTTTCTATATGTTACTCCGAGGGACAAGTGGGTTTGGTTTGGTAAACAGGTTAATAGTTTGAAGTGCAAAAACGGTTTTTTTTCGAACTTTGTTACAACGGAAATGTTTAATGAATATGTTAGGAGGTATGCATAATTTGAATGAAAATGAATTTCATTATAGAGAAATATATTATAAACTTACCTAGTGGGAGAGCGGATTATTTCAATTCACAAACACGTATTTTTCTGAAGTACAGGAAGAAAACTATTATACGCAACCACAGATTAACTTAAAGACTGAAAACTATGATTTCTCGCTTTGAAATGACAACACTTCCAATTTTCCTAATTTTCATCAACATCAACAAAATGGATATACGAAACGAATTGTAGTTGTAGGAGGATAAAGGAAAAGAACGGAAGGTAAACAGAGTGAGATAGTGATATTGACAGAAGGTATCAGGTGACGTCATTTGACAGTTCAAGCAGGTGGGGAAAGGATTACATTGCGGCATAGGGATTGGACCATCCTATACAGATATTGTTTAATTTCCTTGAGGTAGGTTAGTAAGGTCAGGTTAGGTTTGGCTAATAATTCACGCATTTTCGACTCGCAAGCTAGGTTAGTTTGCTCAGGTTAGGTTTGTGTGTAAATTGCGAGCGAAAAACTAATTCAATGAATTTTCGAATCGCAAGCTAGGTTAGTTTGCTCAGGTTAGGTTTGTGTGTAAATTGCGAGCGAAAAACTAATTCAATGAATTTTCGAATCGCAAGCTAGGTTAGCTTGCTCAGGTTAGGTTTCTGTGTAAATTGCGAGCGAAAAAACAAATTCACGCATTTTCAACACGGTTTGCTATTTTGTTTTCCTTCCTCTTCTTGCTTCTCCGCCATTAAATGACCCTCTTGTTGTACATCAAATAAATTCGAGTTTGGCGCATGCTCAGTCCAAAGTTGCAGGCGTATCGCTAGCCGCTTGTCAAGATGCAGGGGTGGGAATCCGACGATTCCGTGTACCATAGAATTCTACAGTCGACAGTTATGTCTCTGTCTCTCCCATGAATTCAACCATAATGGGAATTATTGGAAACTCTATAAGGTAAATGCCTTATTATGGTCGTTCCGAAAATGGGAAGTACGCATGCGCACTAGAAAAAAATTAATTAGGGAACCATAATAAAATACTGCTTTCCTCTATTTACGACAAGATACCGTATTTAAGGTTTCCTTATTTCCCTAATTCGCCAAACCTAACCTCCCAAAAAAGTATCTCAACTCAACTCAATCAAGTAATCTGTCTGTATTTTCGTTTCGAGTTTTGTGTTGTGTCGGTTTAGTGCTGTAATTGTGTTTTTTAAATAAATGTTCAAGTTTATATTATAAAAAATACATTTTTAATTCATTGAAGATGTCCCCTTTGGAATCTAAAGTTTTTTACCACTTCCTCATCACTCAGGTTCTCCAAATCGAAAGGGGGACCCTGGCCTTCCTCATCTCTGTTAATTAAAATATTATCCAATATACCAAATTCAATATCTTCAGGCCCCACCTCCTAAAATTATGGCTTCCAAAATATTTTCCATATTGTTCTAGACCGCTATCAAAATTACAATAAAATATCACTGAAATAGTGAAATCTGATTAATCTGAACTTTTTTCAACAACAAAACAAAAGACACAAGTAGAAGTATTTTTTTAGGTTAGAAATAAAAATATCGCTGTCCTAAGAACTAAGGAGTGAGTTCCAATAACTCAATTTCTACCCTGACATTTAAGGTTTTGCTTTATTTATATAAGGCTTAACTTCATTAAGGCATTACCTTAACGGACGGTGTTCAATAATTCCCTATTGGATGAAAAGTAGAATTCTACGGTACACGGAATCCCACCTGAAAACGTAATAAATCTGAACAGATTGTACAACATTTTTTGACATTGAACTTGTACTAGATTTAAGTGAAATGTCCTATAATAGCCAACTTCCAAAACAAAAAATATCTTAAAAATTGGCGGGAAGTTTGAAAATACTCCTACTTTTCAGTCTTTCTAGTTATCTTTTCAGAATAAATTAATTTTTAGTACATATATCATTACATAAAAAACATTTTGAGAACAATTTATTTAAAACAATTCGTCCGATTTTACGCTATATTATACTTCAATGATATTCTTTTCTTGTTCATCATCAGATGAGACGGTCAGGTTCCGATACTCCTGAACTACTGCCCTGTAAATGTGGTGTCTCTCTCTGCCTATAGAAAATCTAGGGGGAGAGAGAGTCTACATTCACTGAGCAGTACTGTTCAGTAATATCGGAACTTGAGGTATGCTTAAGAGGCGAACGCTCTATCAGCACGACCACCACGGCCCAATAATAAAATTTTCACAAAATGCACTAAGTATTTCACCATATTTTCACTGCAAAAAGCTGCGCGTGATCTGCTTCTTGCGTCATTCAATTCCAGATTCGACATTAGATGAGATGTCAGCGCCAAGGTGGCGAAAGATCGAACCACTTTCTCGTACGTTTAGTCAACAAAAGAACAGAATATTTATTGTAATTTATACCAGAGTTCTTGATGACTTTTCATGTGCCTGAATAAAAAGACTCGCATATGAAATGTACTGTAATAATTGTATTCAGCAAAAGTTTAATGCAGTTTTCTGAAAATGAATATAAGTACTGGATCGACAAGCGTAAGGATGCCTCCGAGAATTGGTTGCGCAGTAGACAAAACCCTGAAATGGGACAGGAGCTCAATCGCTCTGCCTTATTAAACAGTAGTCGATCTTTGTCGCACATCTACTCATGCTTTCTATCGTTTGCGCATCTCAGAGGCATCCTTACGCTTGTCGATATGTAACAATCAAAACTACCTACCTCTGGGACAGAAAAGTTATTCCAATCAGCAAAAATTTAATAAAGTTTTTCGAAAATGGATATCAGTGTAGGTAACAATCAAAACTAACTGGGATTAGGGTCACTAAATCCTTGAAGGCTTTGGCGTTTTTACGGGTTATGGCCACTGAAATATACATGGGTGGAGTATAATAGTTCCAATGTTCCAAATAACAACACAAAAATTAGGTCGGATGTTTTAACTACTAACACATGCCAAATGTCAATTTTTATGTCATTGGAATGGACTAGTTTAGTGATGTTGACAATATTATATTTGACGCGATGGATTTATGGCCAGTTGCACCAACAACATAAGGATAGCTTATGAAGTTTTCAATTTAAGGTACTGATTTGACTTGCACCGCCGTAAAATGCTAACTTCAGTTTAGTTTCAGATTCTTAAATTTAAGATGCTGTTCGTGAGCCCATAGGTGCGTTTCAATATTACGTCCGACGTTTAACTTTTCTTATGAAGCGTTTCGATATTAGAACGTCTTGTCCGAAAACTTCATTCCATCGTTTCAAAATTCTTGAGTGGAACGTCCGACCGTCAACTATTTACCCCACGATTTAGGAGAGCGTTTCAAAATTCAATCTGACAGATATAGCCCGACGAAACAAGTATGACGTCATACATCGTCCGTTACCGGACGACAGACGTTAAATTGAAACGCACCTCTTAAGTTCTTCTTAACCTAACTTTTTAGGGCGAGGGGGCCATAGGCACACAAAAATTCGAATAATCAAGTATAGATATTAAATACCTTCCTAATGGAACTTTTCAATGACGATCTAGATGTTCTAGAGATTGTGGAGAATGGATTTCCCAGGTTAAGTAATATCGGAAAATTTTCATACCTACGGAACCTATGTACCTATTATAAAATATCGTTATAATGAAACTACTTACTTATTTTAGGGCAAACTACTTCGACGAAATGGACGATTTAACTTTTTTCAAAAGGTTCAGGCTAACGAAACCGACAGTATTATCCCTTCTTGAAGAAATAGAAGACCAACTGGAATTTGAACATATTGTTATACTCATATAGACTTACCTAGAGTAAAATTTTAATTTGTCTTTTAGAAATAATAGTGTGTCACCTATAAACCAATTGCTGACAAGCCTAAGATTTTATGCTACAGGTGCACATTTATCATCGATTGGTGACTATATGGGAATACATGAAAGCACTGCAAGTAGAACAGTAGAAAAGGTTTCAGCAATATTGGCAAGATTGAGACCATATTACATTAAAATGCCCCAAGGAGAGGAAGTAATCAATACACAAAATGATTTTTTTCATGTAGCTGCTTTTCCTAGAGTGATTGGATGTATAGACTGCACACACGTAAAAATTATTTCTCCCGGCAAGTATTGTTTGGGAACAGTTTGTTTATTTACTCAGTAATTTTGATGTTTTTAGGAGATGATGATGCTGAGGTATTTCGTAACCGGAAAGGTTATTTTTCTGTAAATGTCCAAGCAGTATGTAATAGTAGTCTCAAGTTGTCAATATAGTTGCGCGCTGGCCAGGCTCTGCTCATGACAGTACAATATTTGCAAACAGTCGACTTCGGACATGTATGGAAAGTAATGAGTTTCCTAATTGTATTTTGTTGGGTAGGGACCTATTACAAAGTGCAAACTTTTGATTTATCTTTATTTTAATGTGTTTTCCCTTAGGTGATAGTGGATACCCATTGAAAAGTTACTTGTTAACACCATTAGTAGATCCTAGAACAAATGGACAACGTCTGTATAATGAAGCCCACATAAGAACCAGGAACTGTATTGAAAGATTATTCGGCATTTGGAAAAGGAGGTTTCCAGTTTTGGCTTATGGATTGAGGCTGAAATTGCAAACTTCTCTATCTGTTATAGTTGCTACAGCTGTCCTACATAACATTGCTAGGAATATGAATGAGGAAGAACCTCCAGAAGATGGAGATGCTGAACGTTTGAACTACCTTATTCAAATGGGAAGGATACCAGACCAACCACATGCACATGATGAACATGTAATGAATCATGCATTCCAAAATGAAATTATAAATTTCTTTGACAATCAAGTATAGGTTGATTAAAATAATGTAGAAAAAAAATAAAGATACTAGAACTGGAAACATGATTTATTTTCTAAACTGCAACAAAAGTTAAGATCCTTGAACAGAATATATTTTTATTTCAAATAAAAATGATTTTATGCAAATATCAAACCTACAGGGTAACATTGTCTGATTCACCAATAAGTTCATTTATATCCAACATTTGTGGTGTTTGTTGTATAGTTTTTGTATGGAGAATGCGGTTTAATTGAGCCACTTTAATTTTTTCATCGAGTTCTAGAAGTTTCATTCTTTGGATATGTTCCTTGTTTAAGCAATCCAAGAGTTGTAGTTTATTTTCAATAAGCCTTTCGTAAAGCTCACCTAGTTTAGATGAAGTGAGAGTTTTTACAACTGTTGATCTCCTTCTGGATGAAACAACATTCTAAAAAAATTAAATGAAAAAAAAAAAACAAAAATTTATAGATAACCTTTTTGGTGCGCAGATCCTTCTTCATCTTAGCAGTAGCTCCAGTAACATGTTCCTTTAATGGTTCATTTCTTGTCTAAAAACAGAAATAACATCACACCATTATTAACTAACTGATTTTAAACAGACTTACCTTGCACCCATTTGTATGATTCATGTCCATGATTACTTCAATGCTTGTCTCATTGTTCATAATAATGTTTGAATCCTAAAAAGTGAAAACAAATTCAACTTATTTGAACTTCTATTGAAAATTAAATATGAGGACATTTCCAGAATCAGCCAGTTTACCTTCTCAATAACTGCCTGTAGGTTTGCATCTAGATGTGTTTTTAGTATATCTACACTACTACTTGGGATTGGTTTTGGTTTGGCTATAAGCCTATGTGGCATCAATAGTGATTGTGATTCCACTTCCATGGTTTCCTGAAATATTAAAACAATTATTTAATTTAAAAATTAAAAGGAAGTGTTTTTTCATGAGAAATCATTGTTTTTGATAAAGAAATCATTGTCAATATCATTGATTTCATGTTCAAAATCATTTACCCTTCATGACAAAACATTGCAGCATTAATTTAAGTATTCATTTGAACTATGAAAGGCCCCAAAAGCAAATTATATGTGAACATGTAATAGGTTATTTGAAAATGAAATTGTTTTTGGATCAATTCTGTACAACAACCAAAGTGTAATTGTCACATTTGCTTGTTGGTTTTTACCTCAGTCTCACTTCCATTGATTATAGCAGGTTCCATACTCCAATTATTGTTCGGTTCAATATAATCGTCATCATATGGAGCAACTGAAGCTGGAACTCCATACAAACTTTTTTCATTTACAATGGAAATTAGAAGTTTATCGGCACCATCCCTTTCAGCAGGTGCTGGTGGTCCACCTCCAGTTTTGTATATTTCTTTTTTTTCATTGGCTAACCTTTTTCGCAAATCCTCTTTCATATTATTGTAATATTTTTTTAGGGATTCACAAGTACGAGGAATCATGGCTGGTGATATACTATTAAACTCTTTGGTCAACATTTGCCATGCTTGGTTTTTTTCTTCCATGCTCACACCATCAGTTTTTTTGTTTTCAATTATATTCTTCCTGGCTCCCACTAATTGTAAAAGCGTTTGCTTTTCAGCAAACGTGTAATTTGGGGCTCTTCCTCCTGTTTTAGCCTTTCCTTTGGTGTTTTTTGTGTGTTCTTCCATTTCCATCAAGCACATAACAATAAAAACGACTTATTTTGATAAACTAAAATCTTCCATGTACATTTGATTCACAAATTTTGTTTTGAAGTGTTTGAAGGTTATGAGTTCTGTAATGATTCTGAAAAAACGACATATGCCGACATCCTTTTCTATACCATGGGGAAATTTCATTTAAGAATATTAACGTACGTCGTCACGTAGAGCAGATATTATCAATAGAAATAAAAGAAGAAGATAAATACAATGTTGTCAAATAACTCCTAAAAGAATTTCCTAGTTAAGTTTTTTGACAAAGTAGTTGGTGCAAGACATATTATTTTTAAGTCTACTTAAGATTTAAGATTTCCTTTGCTGAGTACAGCTTAAGTAAAGTTTGGTGCAAGTGGCCATAAAAATATAGATCAGAACTAGTAAATCCGTGATTTATTTTAATCCGTCAATAAATTACTGAGATATAGATTATTTCAATTTACGTATTTTAGCGCAGAACGTCTTTAGTCTCCGACTCGTCTGTGACGTCACGCCACATGTCTGAGATCGCCACACCACAAATAATTACGTATTAGATCCTTAGCCGCGCCAAGGCACACACATGTAGTACTTTTAGGTCCAATTAAGTCACGGCTCATTAGTTTGCACCACTTCTTCCTTTTTTTCATGTCATAATTTCCTTGGTCATTTGGTACATGAAAAAACAATTTATTGGGGTTTTTAATTGTCGTGCTTTTACACATAGGCACAATACAATATTTGTAGTATATTTTTTCAATTTCAGCCATCGTGTTAATGAACAATACACGACACGAACAGCGCAAGTGATTGTACACCAATAAATTTGTAAGCACTCTGCGAAAACCAGTCGCCTCGTTCATGTGGCGTGACGTCACAGACTCGAGCGCTGCGTACTTATGATATTATTCTTCCAAGCGCAACTTCAAAGTCCCATAACTTTTTCATTTCTAGAGATATTTCAATAATTCTTTCACATTTTTGTTTCATTTTACTTTTTACATAATAAAAAAATTAAAACTAGTCCATTGGGAATGTTCAAAAATTGTTTTAGCAGATTGTCCCAAGATCTTCTGATTCTGATGAGCCTTGCTGTCACCGATCCAACTTAGGAATATCTTTTTTACATTTTTTTACTGATATCATGATACATACATTCCTTTCTTCTGAAAATGTAGTGCAAACCTGCAATAATACCAACAAAAGTCATAAATTATATTGTATTCGGTGAGTTCAAGATGATTTTGTTTATAGTTGTTAATATGCATTTTTCTCCACGATCATCACAGAATTTGCCGATTCTGAAATCAAATTTGATTACAGAATGCTGGAATTCTCTCTCTTGAGATTGAAGAAATATTCTGCAACACCTCTGCCCCCATGCATTTTAAATGTATTTACATTCTCTCTCTTCCCAGTTAACACAAACCTCTAGGCGATGTCGCTTTCTAGATTGTTGTGGTAACAGTATGAGTCACTTATATACATTGCTGTTACCGCTTTGTGATGCCAAATTTTATGAATTGTTCACAATTTTCTTCTCGTTAGTATCGCTTCGAGGTACAAAATGTGCAGAAAATTGCGAAGCATATTGACAGGAATTTTGATTTCATTGCTGAAGCAGTGACCTAAATAACCGGCATTGAGCGTTGTTTGTCGAGACTTTCGAGAGTCGGTTGTAGAACTTATAGGTATTGCATGGGTTGATGGCATGGCGTCATTTTATCAATATTCTATAAGCATTCGTGATAGTGTTCAGTATTCTGTTTAATTCTATCTCTTTCAATAGTTAATTCAAGTGTGTTTGTTTACATCACCCAAGATTTCTTAGTATCTCTTCAAGGAAAAGAACGGTAAGTGAAACGGTATATATTCAGTGTTTTAAAAATTCGGCATTTTCAGGTTAGGTTTAGGTACTGATTTCGTCGGAAAGAAAATGCGGTACAGAGAACTGGAATTGAATTTTAGTATTTTCTGTATTTCAAAATTTTGTATTTGTTATGATTTAGGTTTAACTAGTGCTTTTAATGCTTTGTTTATCAAAAGTATATATTATGGAATCAACTCACGTATTTGTTTTCTAGCATCCCATGTTATATAAACCATAATTCATTACTTTTTGCTTCAGATAATAAAATTGAGGTATTATTTATATTCATGTTGAAAAAGGGCAAAATTTGTTTCGACCTCGAATTTTCCATATTTCTTATTTATTCAGGTTCCTAATTGAATATTGATGTGGCAGTGATTTGATTCAACAGGGAATTTGATACATAAGGAGGTGTTACATCGGCATGTAATTTGCAAAGTGAGTGCAGAACAATTGATTGGTATATAGTGATGAAGTTTTAAAAGAATCACAATTAGCAGGTTGGTTTAAATTTTGGAATGTCTTAACATTTCACTATCTTTTTCCTGTTTATTTCATACCTCAATGTGTGAATGAATGAATGAATGAATGAAATTTGATACATTACATCGAATTTAGCATGCTGCAAATTATATTTAACGAATTTGAAAATTGAAGTTCTGAAATGAATCTGTTTATCACAATTACTGCTGTTTTACATGTTTCTGTTCATTATGAATTCGCAATACATGAAACTCTCGAAGAGCCTGAACGAGTAACAGGCGAGTTACACTGTTAGCCACAATTAAAACCTACAAAATCACACCTATGAATTCATTATAGGATTCTAAATTTGAAGTGTTTGTGACAAATAAGAGAGTCAGAAAGTGAAGCGCATTTTCAAATAAGTACCAGTACATTCAATTTCACATTGTAACGTTAAATGATCTTGATGTGCATTTGATTTCGCAGTATAAATAGAATCTCACATTGGGCTAGTTTCGGAGTCACATTTGGCATCACAATTTGATGTCTCGAAATGACCAACGAGGCACCGAATAGATGTTTTCGCGATAGTAATGGAAGTCACTTTTCGATTCACTGATGTGATCTGAAACATGAAAGTGAAGCCCACTACCATCTCTGAGATCATTTTGTGTTAACTGAGTTGTGATAGAATAATATTCTCACACTGGTTAGCAATAATAACATTAGCCTTTGACGCAGTTGATTGTCATCGTAGTGGCAAAATTTGTAAAGCGGCTAGCGATACGCCTGCAACTTTGGACTGAGCATGCGCCAAACTCGAGCATGCTCCGTAGACTCCAAAAAATGGACAAATATGGCTGCCATGGCTGCTACATCACTGCTCTCTCTCTGAATTTTGGATAAATAGTCGTCATATGGTAACAATTTTCAAATCGCAAGGTAGGTTAGTCCGGTCAGGTTAGGTTTGGCTAATAATTCACGCATTTTCGACTCGCAAGCTAGGATAGTTTGCTCAGGTTAGGTTTGTGTGTAAATTGCGAGCGAAAAACTATGGTGGATTTATGATGAAGTTTCAGGTCGTAAGTTTTAAGTCGGAAGTTTTAAGTAAGAAGTCGTAAAAAGTTCAATCATTGGTTTTCAATAGAAGCGTTCATAAACGAGTCATAAGCACAGATTACATACAACGTAGGGGTTGTATGTAATCTGTGTCATAAGTTTCTAGTCGTAAGAAAAGTTGACCAACTTTCATCTTTTATGATTAAAACTAAGATGTCTAAATAACCTGGTGATTCTAACGATTCGATTTTGTTTTGATTTTTTCGGACGGCACCACCTGTTGGATTACGAGTTAGTTCCGTAATAACCGCGTGCAGCGCTTAGATCGCTGACAGAAACTGTTAAGCGACTTACACATAACGGCGTTTTGCGTTCACGACTTTTATTTTTATAATATTTTCTTATTGGTTCCGTTCGAGAAGGGTTAATGTTGTCATACATTTGACATTATTTTTATTATTTTGGTATTAATTAAGTCTGATTCAGTCGTGATTCATTATCTCCTCATATTTTTTGTGGTGTATTGTGTTCGTCGTATTTATCCTGTTTTCCGTTAAAATTTGTTTTCCTGTTCTTTTGTATTGTTTCCGTTAGTTTTGTTTGCAGTGTGTTATTTTAGTTACGATATTTCCTTGGAGAATTTACTTTATATTATTAGTGTCTAGTGGAGATGACACGAATGTGTATTTTGTGTGGAGAGTCAAAGGAAGGAAATCCCTATATCCCAAACCAAAGGCAAGTTGAAATTAATATTTTTTTTATCTATAAATCATTCTGAAGAATATCAGATTGGTAGTCGAATGGTGAGGTGAAATTCATGCAAAAATCAAGCAGAGACTGTTGAGACCAAGGAAATATTCTGGATTGTTTTCATAGCACCATTACAAAATACATAACTAGGAAGATTAGATGACTATTATCACCTTCTCTCATAGGACTGTCAACCTGTTGCACCTCTACGCGCAACATAAGTCTTCGATATACTTGTGCTAGCTAGGCAAGACGCATCCCTAATTACCTTTTAACGTGTGATGTCGTGCAAGAGAGTGAGTGACCAAGCTGGGAATCAACGTTGTGCCACGCGACCACCACGACCCATTGATGAAATATCCAAAAACTTTCATGTACTGCTAGTATCAAATATGTACTGTCGGTTATAATAATTTCAACAAATTAGAACTACTTCTTCACTCCACTATTCCTACTATTTAGCATACTAGGCAAATATTCGATAGAAAACAGCTACTTCCTTGACTAATGTTACACAGTTTATTGAATCACTTCTGCCTGACGAATGAAATAAAATTCATTAGAAAAAAAGTTTATTGTTATGAAAATATACAGAGAAAACTTGCTTTACTTGGAGAGCCATGAGATATGTAGCTAGTGTGCACTTGAGCTAGTAGTAAGTGGAGCTCACATACATATATTACCTTATAGTATGCTAAGACATCCATATTTTCCAGAATGATTGACTCCAAACATGGATTGATACCATTGGAAAACACCTTCCAGTTTCTGGACACCTGTGTTCTGCCGAAGAGAATATATTGGTTCAAGGAAGCTATTGAAAGGTGCAGTACCATCCATATGACTATTTAAATTCAAATTTCTAACAGTATTCAGTAGCTTTGCAACACTGAATTATCAAATGGTGTTTCTTTTACTCCAATCTTATAAGCTCAACCTCATGAATAAGCAAATTGAACAAGAAGTTTTCAACATTGAAATCTGATAACTAGACTCTGGAATAGTTTCATTGATTTTAAAACCCTCCGATAACATATTTGTATACAGATAGAAAAAAAATCTCGTTCAAACCCAAACTTTGAATACCTTCTTTCAAATATGAAGGTATCTAGAGAAAAGTATCTTTTTTTAGAATACGTAAACAATGTTATTCAAAAAAAATTACTTGTGATTGCAGGATATGAAATATTGTATTTTAGCTACATATAGGCTGAAACACAATAGAAGATTTATGTATTAAGCTTGAAGATTTTAAAAATAAAACAGGGCGCAAAAAGAATTGAAAGATTTAATTTTACCAAAAAGACTGTGTGGCGAGACCAGAATAACAATACGTTTCTCGTTAAAAGGAAATCTGAAATCGTACAACTTAATGCTTAAAACAAAACTTCAATTGTATTTCAGCCTTATCAAAACAAATTATAGCTGTTTTCGTTTTGGTTTACATTTTTTCGTAGAAGTGGCTGATCAACCTACACAAAGATTTCAGTATACTCGAAAAAAAAACTCTGATTGTTTTTACCCAATTCAAAATGAATGCCTTGGCATTTTACATTGCCTCTACAGTTATTAATTGATTTATTTGTTTTGCATTTTCAGTTTGCTTATGGCTAATGAAGTGGAGAAACTCCTCAAATCACATAAAATGTTAAAATTTATTGAAATAACAATGCAACTTGAAATAAGTTATTTTTGAAAGCAATGTCTATTAATGAACTGATTTTCAATTTCAAGAACTTTTTCTTTGATACTATACTTTTGAAATTAAGTCACTGATCTAGATAACAGGTAATCGACTTCGTTAAATTAATTCAATGGATGGATTAAATTGTATTTTAATGTTAATGTTAATGTATTATATATTTTCACCTGTGACAATGTAAATTAACTGTATGTACGTGCTGAATAAAGAAGTTTATTATTATATTGTATCAAAATAAATATGTAGGCATATACTAATCAATGTTTCTATATTAGTATGGCTTCCAATCTTTCGTTTCACTCCTCTCCTGGTCCATCTTGTGATAACACCGCCTCCGACTCAACCATACCAGATATTCCTTTATCAAGTCCAATTACAGAAATACCTGATACTTCCGAGATAGAACAAACATTTTCATTAACAGAAAAATTTGATATGACAGACCTATATTCTTTGATTTAATAAGATAATATTAACATCAAGCTCCATGATAGATGGGGATATCATAAATTAGAGGAACATGTAGTACTCTCAAAATTGACAGCAATGAATAATGATTTACCCTTCCTTAAGCGAACAGTGGATTTGAGGAATCACTCAATGTGTGCTGTTGCTTCAAACAAATTTTTCTATTTCATAGACTTTGTCACTACCATTGAGAATTTAGAAGATTACATAAAAATGGTGGTAGATGAAATATATATTTGCAAAGGATTAACCAAGTCCTTCCTGTGAAATTTTCATTTCTACTTATGCAAATGAATGCAGATTCTGTTCAAAATATAATAGTTTTTAAAAGAAAATGAGCGAAAAGAAAATGTATGATTTCTTAAAAAAACTAAAACTAAACAACAGTTCTATATCAGAAAAAGAAATAGGCAATTGGAATCTGTAATAATTAAAATGAGAAAAAAATTTATTGACTCCAATAAATTGGAAAACTGCATAAGACATCTCCAAGTGAATAGACAAGAAATGATAAAAACATGTTGTAAAGCTAGTCAATGCAAGAAAACAGGTAAAAGATATACTTTGGACTTGATGAATACCTGCAATTTGGTTAAAATCAAAAGTCCAAAATTATATAATCATATGATGGAAAATAATATACTACCTCACCATCTCCATGTACCCAGTCGAGGTGAGTATTGAATATATTTAAATCCTTTATTGATAAAATTTGAATCATTGTTAAAATCGTTTTTTCCGTTAACCAGCTGTCGTTCCCTTACGAACGGCATCCCTCAGAAGTCGAAACTTGTGCGAGCCAAGGATTAACGAGGTCTTACCTTTTAACGTGCGATTCCTAGCTCGATTAACACATGAAACAATCCCATTATCAAAGTTCAGGTTTTAAAGGCTTAGGTTTGTTAAAATACTGATTGAACATCAATTTAATTGTAATAATAATAATGGATTATGATGAACTTCATGCATTGAGGAAAAAATCTACGAGCTAGCAGTTAATTACTGAATATTCTACAAAGTTAAATCTTCTACTCAACATTAAGTTAATTAACTCAGAATTATCTCTAGTAGTATTGATTTAATTGAAATAAAAAATGCTGTTTAGTTACAATAAAAATATTTAAAATAATTAAGTGGATAGCGGTATTAGGTATGAGCAAAAGCAATTTATAAGGGTGTAATTCTACTACCACATTCACTAATCGTTGTTTTTAAGGTATATAAGGAACCTAGATGGCAGTTTTGTCATCCAGAAAAGAGTTTTTTCACTATTGAAAGAAAAAACTAAGCATTTGGCAGAATAGGAAAAACATGTATCTCTCTTGGTGGATGAATGCAAAATAACAAAAACTAAAAAGTTTGTTAAAAATCTGTTGACTTGGGTGATGATACTCCAGAAACTAAACTAACAAAGACAATCTTAGGGACCATGCTTTGATTTGCCGGTCGTGGTATCCAAGCTTTGGCATGTTTTTTGAGTGGAGGTGATGTCATTGAGGAAATTTTGTCCAAAATCATTCTTGAATGTGTTATTCTTTGGAATTGGAAAATGTGGGAACATCTTGGTGTTGAGAATAGCCTGTAATCTTGGTGTGAGCATCCTATGGATGCTTCAAGGAATTTGAGATTGTGTTCCAATTTTCCACACCTCATCAAATGCTTGAGAAATAACTTGATGCTGAAAAAGAAATTCAGAGTATCAATCAATCAAATATACTTTACTTATTGTCAAATATTACACATCTTGTGGATAAAGCAATTATTAAAATTGAGTGTAAAAGGGTCAACAATACAAAATGGGTAATACAGATTAAAACCTTGAAATATAACTCGAACAATACAAATACACAATATATACATTTAATAAAATCAGAAAACATCTCATAATCCTTCCGCAAAAAAAATTCACGAAATTCATAATAAGGTCTACGAAGTAAAAATTCTATAACAGCTTTCCTGAATAAAACATAAGCTCCTTTATTTTTCACTGAACTTGGCAGGTGGTTAAACATTTTCCCTACATTATAAACGAATGAGCTTTTTACCAATTCTGACCAAATATGACGAAGTCTTGTATTGATTGGATTTTTCTGTCTGAATAGATGTCTATGAATAAGACACACAGTTTCCAATATATTATAAAGACTTGGTAAGGTTAAAATCTTGCCTTTCGTGAGTAAGGTCTTGCAAGATGTTTTTGCCATCTACTTGACAACCGGATGATATTTATTTCATAGTACTACAATGTGAGTGTCAAATTTCAAATTAAGGACAACATTTAAACCTAGAAATTTTTTATTTCGTGAATTAAGCAATCATCTACACTGATATTTCCAATGGTATCTTTGAAGGAAATCATATTGGTTTTATCGAAGTTAATAGATAAAAAGTTCATATCACACCAGACTTTGATGACTCGTAGATCTGCTTCGATTACCGTGTGTAGAACATGCACATCTTTATTGTGTTATGTGATAGTAGCATCGTCTGCAAATAGTGTAAAAGTTCCTTCAATGTCTATGTTTATCATATCATTGATGTCGTTATCAGTTTCCATTGGAGATTCAATTTATAGATGAGATAGGGAGAATGTTGTTGAAAACCAAACTGTTGTGCAGTCAAGATTTTGTTTTTTATAATATACGAATCCAGTCTCTTTTTTACGAGTTTCTTGATTATTTTCGATAAGGTTGGTAATAATGAAATTGGTCTCAGATGGTAGGTTCATTCACATCACAAATGCTTTTTATAAAGCATCAGAAAACAATCCATTCCCAATCAAAGTTTTGATAATGGTGATAATACTTTCTAATGTGCTAAAACATGTTTTGTTATTTTGAGCAAATAAAGTATTCTAAGGCACTATCGGGCAGGTTAGTGAAAATTCTAATTGATGTCTTATCTGTAACACAAGCATTTTTGTTCCTTATTTCAGACGAATTCAGCAAATTCACTTTGCTTGCCAGACATAGTAATCCTATCATTTTAGATTCCAGAAGGTTTTGTTTTCCCATTTCAAAAACATTTTCGAATATGAATCAAAAAATTAATTCAAGATGGCTTTCAAGCTCATAAAGTCATATTCAGCCGAAATATGGAGAAAAGATCTATACACTGCTAGCCTTTCAAGTGGGACAGAATACTTCACAGAATAGACCAATGTCAATAATTTTAGTTATAGCAAGTCAAAAACATCTCTTGAATTGTCAAAATGTTATAATATTTCATTTACTTCAAAAGTGTACATTACTAATATGATTTTCTTTGTAGTTCAGAGTTTCAATAGATTTTTTCTTTGAAATTGTACATGTGGTCTAAATTTTGAAAAAAATCTAATAAATATAGTCAAAGTCAAAATATACTTTACTGTCAGAAGTTTTTTAACTTATTTTCAAAGCATTTCAACTATATATCTAAACTGTAATAGTGATAGTCTCCTCCATCTAAACATAAGTCCAGATTAAAAGGGGGTACTATCACCATCTGCCCTCCAGGGCGACTTGACAAAAAAGGTAGCGCATTTCCTATTTCAACTTCGGAAAAAACCTACAGTACTACCAGAGGAGTCATTGAGGCGAGAATGAGCGCATGCAACTGTACGAGAATAAAAAACAAACAAACGCCCATCATCATACCAATGACCCCTTCATTTCTGCCAACTTCCTAAACATTATCCCATTGTTCACTAAGGAAGCTGTTATTTTCCATATTTTAATCTTACATTCTTATTCTAAACATTGGTATTCTGAATTCTGGAAGATAAAAACTTAGTTGTTGATTTTTAGAATTTATGAAATATATTTAAAATTCAATTTTATGTAAAAAATTTAACTTCTTAGAGTAGTATTTCACTGTTCTGTAATTGTGATTATATTTTTTCTAATGGTGAAACCGTAAATAAATAAATAAGTCGGTTCTTGGAACATTCCTAAAAACAAAAAATCTCCTCGTTAATGTTGCTGTTAAATTTTATTCTTAGTGCATGATTGGGGTATTCTTGAAATAATGTTTCGAAAACTTTTAAAACATTTCAGCAATATTTTATATTTCCAGAAATGTATGTTTCTCCATTTCATTAAAATGTATGTCATTACAAATTGTGAAATTAAATTATAGTTACCTCTGTTTTCATGTTTTTTGTTCCACTTTTCCCAGAGTGTGACAGCAACGTCCAAAATTTTCTCCAACACATCTTCATATACATTTTCTCATTAGGCCAACACCTGCAAACAGTAGAAGTTAACTTCACCAAAAAAAAAGAAAATTTTAAAATTTGTTTTCATGAATCCCTCAGGTTTCCGGAGAAACCATTTTGCTCATGAGCTTGTGTGAGCAAGGGATATCCGGCACTCAAAGCTTACATGAGAGTGGATTCCGAGCTATTCTAGCTCAGTGGCAGACGGTGGGATAAGGGTGAGTGGCAAACCCTCAACCCTCTAGCACCACGACTACTTCTAAGAAGCCATTATATTAGCAAATCAGTTTTCATGTTGGTGATTTTATAAATACATTGTTTCTTTGTTTTCACTGATCAGTAAATCTTGGATACTAAGCTTTTTATTGGTGTCTATGCAAGGTTTGTTACTTCTTCATAAAACCATTTCATTTTTCATATCAGTGGTGAAAATAGTAACTTGAAAGTATATGTACCTAAGCCTTCATCCCAAAACTTATAATTTAGAATTGATCAGTAGTATCTCAAATGTCAAATTTTACCTCCAATGACCAAATAAGTTTACAAATAGTATTTTGTGCCATGTTGATGTATGAACCATAGATATAGGTAGATAATAGTGCAATTGAGTTGTTAGAAAATATACTTTTACATTCCTTTCATCAACAAAATGTTCAAACTACGCTCAGTATAAACATTAGCATGAAAAGTTGATCACATATTCATATTCAACAAGAGTAAAAACGTGATATGTTGTTGATAAGTAGTGATAATTAACCAGGATATATTTAGAATTTTATTCATCTATTGGATCTTGATCTTTTAAGTAAAAATTTGAAGTAATGGAAGCATGCAAGAATGATCGAATTCAAGAAAGGATGAGATTTTTGGTACTTACCATAAACGTAAAAATAAAACTGTTGTATAATTCGTTTTCAATCCTTCCACAACATGATCATCTCACAAGGACCGAAATAATTAAATTTTCACTGTTTTCCTTGGAAATTTTATCAACATAACCAAAGAGTAGGTTATAAACACTTCAGCAGTCACAAAACACACTAACACAAGTAACACACATCACGATCACACATCCATCAACGGAACATCGAATCCGAAGTCATTCCGAACGGTCACCGGTCGTCGCTGAGGTCTGTGGTCATGCCACCCGGTCATGGATGAAAAATAGGCACGAAAATATAAACACCCTGTGCATAAACATAACGGAGTCAGCCCTCTGGCGGTAAATTCGGTACTAGAACGTTATTGTCAAAAATGAAGCAGAATCAAGTAGGCAGGTGTCTTCAATTTGATCCCACAGTTTTTCAGCTATAAGTGCAAACACCATGGTTTCTAGACATCATAATTAAAACTTACGACTAATTTTTAATACGCATGCGTCAAAAAGAAATAACGTTCTGTAATTGCTGTCAATTTGTCATGAGTGTCATCCATCAAGAACAGAAATGTTCTATAGTTTTGTTTATTTGTATTGTTTGAAAGTTTCTGTGATTATTTTTATTATATATACGGTAGTTATTTGATATTGATTGTTTGTTTTAATTCGGGTTTTATTTTTGCTGTGATTAGTTTTCGATAATTATAATGATAGTACTCATAAAGACTATCGCAATACTGAGCAGAAATCAAATGCGTGGAAAACTATATCAGAAGTGCTCGATAAACCAGGTAAAGTACATTCGTTTATAGCCTGTTTCATCTGAAATACTTAACACCTAATTTTGTAGCTGTGGACTGTGAAGCACAATGGGCGACACTACGTACTCTATTTGGAAGGGAATCAAAAAAAAAGAAAACTACGCCGTCTGGGTCAGGAGGAACGAAACCGTGGAAATGGCTTGATGAAATGGGGTTTTTATCTGGCCACGTCAAGAGAAGGAAGTAAGCACATAACTTTTAGCTGTTGTCTTCAATTCACAATAAATATTTTTTTCCAGAACTACTGGTAATGTGTCCAAGCCGGTGGCAGTATTAGAAGAATCCCAAATATCTGAGGAATCAGAAAACCCATGGGATACAATGAACACTCTTTTGGAAGATCCTGAAGGAACTTCTGAAACAGTGAAGAACGGGAGACCAACACACCCAGCAAAAGAGTGTGCATTGATGAGCAAATACCAGGGACCAGTGCAAGCAGTTCTGCAGCAGTGCCAAGACCAAAGAAATGGAAGAAAAAGGTGACACAAGACGATCTTGTAACAACCATCAATAGTGCATGGGGGAAGTTTGATACTGTCCTCCGTGAAAGACAAACCGAAAATTGTGGAAAATCGGTAGACACAATGTTCGGTGAAATGGTGGGGGTTGAACTGGCCACTATTAAAAGCAGAAATATAAAACATCATGCAAAACAGTCAATTTTAAGAACTTTGCATGAAGCAAGAGAAGATGACAATTAATGTTTATATTTGAAATTCTTTATTACCGTTATTATTTATTTTTGTGCCAATATACGTTTATTTATCATTAGTTAATACATTTGTTACCAAAGCCAAGATTAATTAGTACCTGTGTTTTGTGAGAATATACTTTTATTTTTTTTTTATTAATTTATACATTTGTTTTTTGTTATTGTAGTTTAGCGTATTTATTTAAAAAAATCTGTTATACCTGTTTATTGACTTCTTTAGTTGTAAGAATATTTATTTTTGTTTATTTTCATCTGTATTTGAAATATAGATGATACATTTTATATAAGTTTGCATTTCAATTTCTTCTATTTAAATTTTAAGAGCACCTTAATGCAAATTATAATGGTTGTCATTAATTTTCACTAGGTAAACCATACAATACATTAATAAATAAATCTTTAATAATTGTGTGAGTAAAACTAAAATTATTTAATATAAACACTTGAAACGATCAACAAAAGGTGAATAACAAATAAAAAAATTAAAATGGTTTGACATGATATTTACAAAATGTTTCAAAACTTAAAAATATTTAATATAAACACTTGAAACGAACAACAAAAGGTGAATAACAAATAAAAAAATTAAAATGGTTTGACATGATATTTACAAAATATTTCAAAACTTAAAATTATTTAATATAAACACTTGAAACGAACAACAAAAGGTGAATAACAAATAAAAAAATTAAAATGGTTTGACATGATATTTACAAAATATTTCAAAACTTAAAATTATTTAATATAAACACTTGAAACAAACAACAAAAGGTGAATAACAAATAAAAAAATTAAAATGGTTTGACATGATATTTACAAAATGTTTCAAAACTTAAAAATATTTAATATAAACACTTGAAACGAACAACAAAAGGTGAATAACAAATAAAAAAATCAAAATGGTTTGATATGATATTTACAAAATGTTTCAAAACTTAAAAATATTTAATATAAACACTTATAACGATGAACAACAAAAGAAGACATGCATTTCCTCACATTGACTTTAGGTGAATATCAAATAAAAAAATTTAAAATGGTTAGACAGTACTACCAAACGAAATGTTTCAAAAACTATCAGGTAATGAACCCCTCATGATACTCTCTAATTGCCAAGGTACGCTTCCTGCATCACTATTAAAATAATCACATAAAATGTCTCTGTTTATTCTCACAGACGTTTGAGAATTATTTGAACCTAACCTGCCAACACTCCTCAGGACAGTTCTATCGTCTCGCCACGCTCCAGTAGTAAAATTGCCATCGGGAGTTTCAGTATCAACATAACCAGGAGGGGAATATTGTCTTTCTTCAACTGGTAACTCCTCCTCAGTTTTCTGAATGTAATTATGGAGGACTACAGTTGCCAGAGCTATACTTTCACAAGTATTCACCTTAGCAATAATTGGTTTTCGAAGGATTCTCCACCTCTGAGCCAATATCCCGAAGGTATTTTCTATGGTGCGCCTAGCTCTTGACAACCTGTAATTAAACACCCTCACTCTCTCTTCTGCATTCTGCTGCGGATATGGCCTCATAATATGTAAGTTCAGTGGAAAGGCGGCATCAGCGACAAAGAAATGGGGTAAAGTTATGTTGGTTGTGTTAGGTAATCTGCATGCTGGAGGTACCTCACACCGATTCTTTAGTACAGCCTGCCCAAAGCCAGATTCTTGGAAAACAACAGAGTCATGTTGACTGCCAGGTGCACCTATGTCTACAGTAATGAAGGGATAAAAGGCATCGCAACTGGCCATCAATACAATGCTGTGATGTTTTTTGTAGTTGAAATACATTGATCCCCCATGATAAGGTGCTTGGATGCTAATGTGCTTCCCGTCGACTGCACCAATACAGTTTGGAACATTCCATCTATTATAAAACCCCTTTGAAACTTGTGTCCATTTATCCATTGATGGAGGCTTCAAATAAACTGGTGCCAATGTATCCCAAATTATTTTGGTTGTTTCGTGTATTATCATGCAAACTGTAGAGTGACCAATCATGTGGCCCCATGCCAGTTCTTGCATAGAACACCCTTCAGCTAAGTAACTGAAATTAAACTATAATTACCAATTCATTACACTCAAAGCTGACAAGTACTCACTGTAATGTTATAATTAGGCGCTGAGCAGGTGACAAAGTGCATTTAGTTTTAATTTTTTTTTTTTAATGGGGTTCCACCATCCGCAGAAGAGAAAAAAATTGCTTTGGCGTCATTCTACAATATTTAAAGAAGCTCTCATGATCTTGTGTTAGCATTGATTTCAAAACGTTGTCGAACATTCCTTTCTTTTCCGATTGATAGGCCTTACGGCATATTTCCTTGGTCTGCGTTTCCGCAATAAAACTAAAGAAGTTGTGGTCAATGTTAACATAAACATTGCAATTAACTCGTAAGTTCCCAACATTTTCATATGGATAAACGCAAAAAAAATAAGTGAACTACACTCTACACTTCAAAAGTTTGGGGTTGTAAAAGTAAACAAAACATTTTCAAATTCCGACAGCAGATAAACATACCCAGAGAGACTGCGCGAAAATGACCAATGACAAAATACCTTCCTTATGATAATGACAGTCTTAAGACTTGTTCATGAATGGTCATTTTTTTCCATACGACTACCGACTAAAACTTAAAACTTCCGACTTATTACTTACGACCTAAAACTTCATCATAAATCCACCATCATCTTTCATGACTAATGGTGGATTTATGCAGCAATCATAAGTCTTTAGTCATAAGGAAGAATATTCGTCAATGATTGGTTGGTCCGTATATTCCAACCAATCATTGACGAATATTCTTCCTTATGACTAAAGACTTATGACTTATGATTGCTGCATAAATCCACCATTAAACTTACGACTAAGTCTTATGGTGGATTTATGCAGCAATCATAAGTCATAAGTCTTTAGTCATAAGGAAGAATATTCGTCAATGATTGGTTGGAATATACGGACCAACCAATCATTGACGAATATTCTTCCTTATGACTAAAGACTTATGACTTATGATTGCTGCATAAATCCACCATTAGTACGCATGCGTTGAGAGGGGATTTACGTTCTGTCACAGAATACTGAACTCATGGCCGTTTGCACCAAGTGATTTTTAAGTATCCTTAAGGTTAAGGGTAGGTTTAATGAAATTTTGTTTTGCACCATACAAAATTGGGCATTTTAAGGGGGGCTTGACTAAGCTTAGAAATTCATCGGCTTATACTAGGCTTATCTGCAAGTTGAGATTTCTAACCTAAAATTCTGTGTTTTCAATTTTACTTTTAGTGATTCAATTTACTTACAGACAATTTCAAGGTGTGTGAATGTGAAATATGTTTATGGAAGACGATTTAGAAGTGCTAGATCTCCTTGAGAACGGATTTCCAAGGAGGCGGTACAATCGAAAAAACTATTATGAAGAATTAGACAACAAAACATTTTTTCAAAGATTTCGCTTGACAAAACCAACAGTTTTAAACCTTGTAGAAACATTAGAAGAAAGTTTGGAGTATCCAGACAATCTGTAAGTCGAATACTTATGCCAAAGGCTAAAGCAGTCGCTACCCACCTATCTGTTTTTGTATGGTAACTGTTTGGGCGAATGTTCATTTAAAAAAAATTATCCACCGATTGGTGACATTCTTTTAAATAAAGGTTACTACACCCAAAAAATAAGTAAGACTATTGTAGGTATTTTTTTGTTGTAGAAATGATCCAGTGTCACCCGTAAACCAAATCTTGACAACTTTGCGATGTTATGCAACAGGGGCACACTTATCAACTATTGCTGATTTTATGGGAATCCATACAGCAAACAGCATCAAGGATTATTAAAAAAGTATCAAATGCAATTGCCTCACTTCAACAGCATATACAAATGCCAACAGAAGATGACCTTTTAGAAGTGCAACGAGAATTTTTCAATATTGCTTCATTTCCTAGAGTTTTGGGTTGCATAGATGGCACGCATATTAAAATTCAATCTCCAGGTATTTGATATAGAACATTTTAAGGTTTTTTCTTCAACACTCTGTAAAAGAGTGTTCTCAAAAAGTATAATACTTCACCTTTGCTGTCTCAAAGAGTGGCACTAACTTTTATTATTGTCACAGCATTTTTTAATTTCTAGGTGGAGGGGATCCTGAAGTTTTTCGTAATCGTAAAGGATACTTTTCAATTAATGTACAGGTTGTTGGGGATGCACAGTTGCGCATTAGAGATATTGTGGCTCGTTGGCCTGGTTCTGCCCACGATGCAACAATATATGCAAATAGTCGAATAAGAGCCAGACATGAAAATGGAGAATTTCCAAATACTGTTTTGCTTGGTGAGAAATAATGAAATTTTAAATGTTACTATAAGAATTCTGTAATTATATGATCAGTATTTGCTGTCTTTTGTTAAGAAGCTTATGAACACACAGTTCTTTTTGATTTAATCTGCTTTTGTACAAATATCGTTTATTATGAGTTAAGATACTCAAAAAATAAAGGGTTATCCTTATCAATTTTTTTACAGGAGATAGTGGCTACATGCTAAAACCTAACTTTATGACCCCACTTCAAGAACCTAGAACTAGAGAAGAGCAACTCTACAACGAGTCTCACATTAGAACAAGAAACAGCATTGAACGTCTGTTTGGTGTCTGGAAACGGAGGTTTCCAATATTGGCTCTAGGGATCCGACTTAAGATAGATACAGTCTTATCTATAATTGTTGCCTGTGCTGTACTGCACAATATAGCAAGAGCAATGAATGAGCCAGAGCCTCCACTTCCTGAAGAAATTAATGGGGCTCAACTGGATTTTTTAATAGCAATGGGAAATGTTCCAGATGTCCCAAATAATGATGCTCCCAATTTGGACTATACGAGAAATGGTCTTATAAATAATTATTTTGTAAATTTATAAACATTTGTTCATTGAATATCAAAATATTCGAGATATTTAGTCAAGTAGTGCTGATAATGTTTTGTCATTAATAAAAAGTTGAAATTCCAATTCTGCGTTTTATTTTTTAGTAAGTACCTATTCAACAAAAATTGCTTCTTCATATTTCACTTTTCTAACAAAAACTTAATACTTATTATTAGGACAAAATAATAACACAATAATGATTCCAATACACAAAAATACCTTTACCTACACATAATTTTTATGGACATAGTAATTTTTTTTTCAATGCATCTAACTGCCGTTTCTTAATTTCTATGTCTAATTCCAAACTTTGAATTTCGAGTTCATTTTTCCTTTGCAAAGCTGTCATCCTCATCTGTGATTCTTTCCTGGAAAATTTTCATTTACAATTTTTTTGTCAACTAGTTGCTCATATTTGTCGTACAATGTTGATGCAGATGTCAATTGAATTGTTGAGTGAGGACGACGTCGTGCTGCAGGGGTCTTTCGTCTTGTGCCCTAAAAAAACTTTTTTTAGGTTGACATAGGTATTTTTGGAATAATAGTTGCAATGAAAAACTATTGTCAAGACCCATTTGCTTTTTAATATGAGGATTAGGTATCTTGTAGAAATTACTGTTTAGAAATATATTCAATTTTCTGTTATTTGTATTTAATACTATTGAATTTGGCTTCTGAAAAACTGGAGTTGAACTTACCTCAGATAGAGATGATGGTCTTTTACGGTTTGTAGATTTATCTTTGTCAAAACTTTCTACTTCTTCAGCGCTCTGATTTCCAACATCAGCATATACAATTTCAATGTTATTTTCTGTAGATTCAGCTAAGGTCCTACTACTCCTACTTAAATTATTTGATATTGGCTTTCTTAGATCATTAGCTTTGAAATGTGCACAATTGCTTTTGGTAGGTTTTGTGGAGCTATCCACTTGAGCAATGTTTGAATTCAGTTCTGTGTCGCTATTCTCAAAGTCATTTGAAGCAGCATTCTGAAAGTAATCAAATTTGTAAACTAACTCTTATACCAATAATTGGGGTTAACACATGCATGCTGGATATAAGGTCATAGTTCAAACCAGTATCAAATATTGATGTCTAGACTTGATCCCATTGATTTTAAGAATACCGTTGTTGGTGATGAGTTCTCTAATTCATATTTATTATTTTCTTATTAGAATAAAAATGAATTAGATTTACTTATATCCAGTCTTTTCTAACACAGCACTGAGGCTAATATGCGAACTTACCTTTTCATCTGCAGTAATATTTACCACACCAAGATCACTATCAAATGGATTCTCTAAGCCAAATACGGTTTTGCCATTGATTATATTGAGCAACAAATCATCTGTATCATTTTTGATAACTTTCGTGAAAGGACCACCTCCAGTTAAATATACCTCCTTTTTTTCTTCTGCAACTTTCTTCCGTAACTCCTTTTTCAGGTTTTCATAGAGTTTCTTTAACGATTCACCACTTCTAAAGCATAAGTTTGGGGCCACCAGGTTAAACTCTGCTTCTATTTTCCGCCAAGATTCATTTTTTTCGGACACCGACACAGCGTCAGTCTTTTTGTTTTCCAAAATCTCCTTATATTTGGCAGCTAACGATATTAATAGTTCTTTTTCACGAGCAGTGTAATTAGCAGATCTTTTTTTATTTGCGCTTTCCATTTTGCAAATAAACAACACTCGAAAAGATATGGATTTCAAAACAACCAATTTAATTTAAGGTTAAGATTCGTTTTCTGACTCTCAATCTCAATATTCTAAACGAAAAATCACTAGAAAGGGAACTAAAAATGCAACGTTGCCAAATGAATAGATCACTAAGCTAAGAATTACAACAAAACTATTGGTACAACTCAATTTTAAATAAGCTAGCCTTAAATTTTAAGCAAGCCATAGTTATTCTAAGCTTATACTTTTATTGGTGCAATCGGCCATCAGTATTCTGAGGTGCGTTTCAATTTAACGTCTGTCGTCCGGTAGCGGACGATGTATGACGTCATAGTTGTTTCGTCGGGCGATATCTGTCAGATTGAATTTTGAAACGCTCTCCTAAATCGTGGGGTAAATAGTTGACAGTCGGACGTTCCACTCAAGAATTTTGAAACGATGGAATGAAGTTTTCGGACAAGACGTTCTAATATCGAAACGCTTCATAAGAAAAGTTAAACGTCGGACGCACGTCGGACGTAATATTGAAACGCACCTCTGTGGTTCTGTTAATGCTGTCATCAATCCAGAAGAGTGATATATGTGTTGTTGTTGGTAACTTATTTTTGTTGTAATATTTATTAATTCAATTATAAAGTGTTTTCCAAGATGCATATAACTCCTGGTGCGTTTACTGATTCGCTTTTGTTTCAACTAAAGTTCTTGATCCTGTAATTGCGTCAATAGAGTTTGTTCCATTCGTCAATGGATGACGCTTAAGTCGAATATAGTGAAGTTTCCAACAATCCAAAGTGCCTACTAGATAAATTTTTTGAGTTTTTGAACGTTAACATTATTTTGAGGTTATATGTCAATTACATTGCATATTGGTATTTATCGTGTGATTTTTCTGTTCTTTTAATACTTTTCGCTCAGTTCGGTAGTCTTGCGACGTTTTTAGTTGTTGGGTTATTGTTATTTATTTGTTCTTGTGTTTTTCTGTCATTCGTAAAAGTTAGGGTAGTGTATAGCATTTTTTTGTGAGTATCGATGTTACGGTTCAAAATCAAATTTTACAATCGGTTTGCAGATGAGACTATTCTCTTACCTTATGTTGTGTAAGATCCTGAAACCTTGCTATCGATTCTACATTTTATTTTGATGAACATTCGCCTATAGTATGGTATAAATTTGACCACTGAATCTCTTTCTGTTTATTGTTATTGGTACCTTCGATTGTGTATGTGTTCTGGGCATTTTCCATTTTAATCATTTCATCATATTGGTTTCCATCTTATTATTGTTTAATTGAAATCTTTTCGTCACTTTATAATGTTTTCATCTTGAAATAACGTTCAAAATGTAATTATTTGCTACGAGATTTGTGAGGTTATCATTTTCTGACAGTAGTTTGATTGAAAATTTCAGCGAGTTGTTTCTGTCAGTAGTTCAGTTCAATACTTAAGATTTTGTTCGTGAAGTAGGCGTTTAGTTGAGTTGATTTCTCTTGCGCTTTAGTGACGTCATTCATTGGTTTGTTGGTTGCAAAACATTATTCGCACGGAGAGTCTTATCCTACTATATCTTCTGACTTTTACTAACCATTACATTACTATGTTGTTAAATATTCGTTACCAATAATATTAGTTGAAAATCAGTTCTGCACGAACAGATCACATTTGACAGTCTCTGTGAATTTAAGACAGACGAACATACTTTTCATGTTTTGACTTTTGACTATCTGGAAAAGGAAATAGTTTTTTTTGGAAAAATAGCATCGTTTTTGGCTTCTTGGAGAGCACCTTGGGATCGAACTCAGTGTTGTAATTTGTGGCACAATTGTGCCAAAAGCGGCACTTTGAGCGCTAGAGTAGCACCATGGCACGCACTATTGAAATAGAGTGAAAAAGAAGCACTATTTCGTTATCTGACATACTATGACGTTTGAGCATAATTTTATTGACGACAGCAGCCATAAGGACAGATAAACCTCTATCGAGATCCTGTATTTCTGTGCTCCGTGGCTCGGGCGTATGATATGGTTTATTATTTTTTTCAATGTTTTTTGTTTGTATGACTGTTGTGAGTAATGTCAGTACTGTCAGTAGTGACATGTGACTCGTATTCAGCTGCTGCCCTCTTGTGGATGTAGACTGTGGTTATTGTTTATTGTGCGGAATCACAGAACTCAAAATTATATCTTATGACATAATTTCGAGTTCTGTGTGCGGAATATGTTTCAGTTTAGTATTACTCCGATTACCTCTTTATTTATATTATTTTTCCCAGTATTAAACGAGTTTGTATTGAGCAATGATTTATTTATTAAAAATTTCACGAAGTTTGAAATTGAGAGCGATTGTAATCCCGCCATCTGTTGGTAGAACAGTAAAGTGATTATATAAATAAGAAGAAGAAAATGAAAAGTGGCACCAAAAGGCACCTTTGGGTAACTAACTTCGGCACAATAGAAAATTCCTTCTTAACAACACTGAATTCGAATTTCCTCTTCCGTGTGCTACGTTGTTGAAGCAGTTTTGTGACCAGACACATGCAATCAATTTTAAGTATTTTATCACGTTATCGTGGATTTTATTGATTTTACATGTCTAATAATCTCCGGTGATATTTGTGGACTTGTATAGTCGTTTTGGTATTTGATATATCACCGAGAGTACCTGTAATGGGGATTTATCATTAATGTCACACACCGCCATTTTGGAAGCCACGAGTCCAAGTTATTAGAATTTTGTTGCTGACTTTAATTGTTATCTCGGGAGTGATACTTCCATTCCACCTGGTAAACCGCAATACCACGATTAGTTAGAATCCACCCACGAAGACGAAAGTGTTGGATCTCCAAGTTGTACTAAGCTCTTGGCTGGCCCTGTATTATCGATCTAACAGTCTATTCCATCCACCTCAGGACATTAGGAGTCTTGGAGGGACAAGAGGAACCATCTATTGGTAGTCTGAGCAGGTGAAGTTGGTGGACCTTCCAGTTGAACCAAGCTTCTGGTATTTGTACCTTCTGTACGGGTATAACAACATAACAACCAGTTCCATCCACATCAGGACATTGGGAGTCTTGGAGGGATAAGAGGGACCATCCATCAGTAGTCTGAGCAGACGAGGGTGTTGGATTTTCAAGTTGAACCAAGCTACCTGTATTCTGCCATCTATACTTGTCAAGCATTCTTTTTCATCCACCTCAGGACACTGAAAGTCTTGGAGGGACCGTTCACAAGTAGTCTACAGTGGTGAACGAACCGAAAGACTGGAGTCTTCGAGTTACCCATCCCCTAGGTTGTTGACAAGACGACGAAGGGATCAGTACGTTGTTAGTAGCTGCTGAGAGGGCGAAAGTGTTGGACTTTCCAGTTGTACCAAGTCCACAGGTACCCTGAGCCACTTCGCTGAAGGAGTACAGATTGGTGCAACTATAACCATCTTCCAGTTCATCTTTTTAACATGTATTATTCAAAATTTACGGAACCTCTCTTGGCATAAATTATTTTCTACATCAAAATTTATTCACACTCATTTTATTGTATTGGGTTTGGACAGCAGTGGGGAAGCACACGGATAGAGCACATTTTTATATTATTTTCCAAATTTACAAAACCTTTCTTGGCCTAAATTCATTCATTATTAATTCTTATTTGATTTTATGATTAATCCACATTTCTTATTGCATATTATCATTCATTGTTTTACGAGGGTACTTCATGAAGTTATTTACCCTATTATAAGTGTTATTATCAATAACAAGGGTTTCATTGTGTTTGTTTTTAATAGTGTTATTCAGGGAAAAATTTCACTATAAATATTTCACTATTGTTTATAATTTAATTATCATTGGTTTTGATTGCTATTTGTGGCACACCATCAGTGTGCAGATTTATTCATTTGAGTTAAATGGTTTACTTGAGAAATATTTAATTATATATTATATTTGATTATTGTGGCCCACTATCAAAGTGGAGGATATTTGTACTAATTTTGTGGTTTACAAACCTAATAATTTTTGATAATCTTTCTCTATAGATATTTGTGTTCTCAACATTGGACTTTGAGTCCCAAGTAACTAGTACTGTACCAGGTACTCCATTATTTGAGAGATTTTTCTGTTTCCATCTTACGGATTATTAGAGGTTTGTAAACTGAGCGTTTGGCATTTCATTCCAAACCCAATACTCAAACAAGGTAGTCGTCATACTACATACCACCAGTGCTTATATTATTTAATATTATTATAAATTCCATTTAGAAATCTCCTTAGAGATCTGGAGCAGTCTGTGTTTTGGGCTGGCTTCATCAACTCACTGGCGCGGTATAAATTTTAGAAAGAACCCATGGCACCCGAATTGAGTTAGTCGGTGACTGCTATGTTTCCATTTGCTTTCTGATGGTTTTTGATTATTAATATTATACTTCTTTTTTTTTATAAAGAAACGTAGCATCGACTTCGACATGACAATCCAAGGAGACTAAAAACAAGGAGGGTTTAATAAGCTCTAGCCAATCAGAAACTTGTAGCATCAACGCGTCATAGTGACGTACTTGGGTATGAGTACAGAGTCGAACTCGAACCAAGCAACAAAACTGTCAGCAGTAATAACTCTCATATACCAAGAGCTAGTCCGTCACTGTCTATAGAGAACGGCGGACATGACATGTATAACTACGTCACATTTCGTCACAAATGATCTTTCATCTCTTTCTACTAGTGTCCCCATTGTCTTATGGGAATCAAACACTGCTTGTTTTTAATTTTAGTCTCCTTGATGACAGTCATGACATGGTTCAATTTGAGGTTATGTCGATGACGCAGCATGCGTTTGTCAAAACGACATGTCAAGTCATCATGATCGGTAATGATTTGCCTGCCATCTATGTTAAAATTGAGTAAACTCTCTTGACGCAATAAAAATGTCATGAATCAAGCAGGCCGTACATCTACAGTTTTGGATGACAATTTCACAGCTATAAGTAATTCCACCAGGGGGTCTATTCTCGAGTTCATGCGAAATCATTTTCAAACGTTTGAAGTAACATAGAGCGATACAAACACCGCGCGTTGGAAAGAGATACAACATTGAATTCGCATACGTTGAAACTCGAGAATTGACCCCCAGAGGTGCGTTTCAATTTAACGTCTGACGTCCGGTAACGGACGATGTATGACGTCATAGTTGTTTCGTAGGGCGATATCTTTCGGATTGAATTTTGAAACGCTCTCCTAAATCGTGGTGTAAATAGTTGACGGTCGGACGTTCCACTCAAGAATTTTGAAACGATGGAATGAAGTTTTCGGACAGGACGTTCTAATATCGAAACGCTTCGTAAAAAAAGTTAGACGTCGGACGCACGTCGGACGTAATATTCAAACGCACCTCTGGAGTTATATGCATCTTGTTTGCAACAATGCAAATATGTCAATGTCAAATATATCATTGTTCTCTGTTAGGTGACAAGCACATGCGCGACACACAAAAGGTCAACCTGAGAGCACAGCCACAGTATCTAGATGACAATAAACACGATCGTATGCGGCTCGCGGCTCCGGTGTATTATTTACCTGAGGTTCCTAACCCAATATAACATGGCGCTGCTAGAGTGAAATAAATTTATAGAAATCCAGACGCATCGCAGAAGTTTACGACTAGAAGCCGATTATTCCTGTTATAAAACAATTAAAATTATAGCGGGAGTCCAACAACATGGATTTTAGAGGGGTACCACCGATGCAGATGTCCGGAAACCTCTGTGAAAATTGGAAATGGTGGAAGCAACGATTTCAGACGTACTTGGTGGCCACAGAAATTTCGAAAAAACATGAAACTACCCAATGTGCACAACTTCTTACGCTAATCGGAGAAGAAGGGATGAGAATTTTTAACACATTCGTATTTGAGCCAAATGAGAAAGATAAAATTGCCTCTCTAATCAATAAATTTGAAGAACATTTTACGCCGAAGAAGAATCTAACGTTTGAAAGACACACATTTCTAACCTGCAGACAGAAAGACAATGAAACATTGGACCAATATATCACGATTCTGAAGAATTTGTCTATCTCATGTGAATTTGGGACAATTCAGGACAGTTTAACTAAGGATGTTCTAATTTGCGGTATCAAGTCAGATGCCATTCGAGAAAAGTTGCTCCAGGAAGATGTGAATACCTTAGAGGAAGCTGTGAGAACGTGCATAACGATCGAGAAAACCAAAGAAAGAAGTAGACTCATCACCAACGGAAGAAACCAGGAAGACCTGAACGTGGACCACATAAAGAATCACAGGAAAGCTCGTAGAGCAGTCAAGGGGACATCTACCTCCAGTCAAGTTCAACAGGGCCATTCAAAAGAAGAAGAGTTCCACTGTAGGAAGTGTTCTTATCAACATGAGTATGGGAAATGCCCTGCTTATGGAAAAAAATGTGACAAGTGTGGTAAAATGAATCATTTTATAAGAATGTGCAAATCGAGTAATAATTACTCAAATAGAAGAAAGAAGGTTCACCTTGTAGAAAACAGTAGTAATGATGAGTTTCTCTTTGTAGGTAGTATTGAAAATACCAAAATGGAAGTAGCTACTATGATTCCTCAGAAAATTGTTCAAATTCCTTGGTATAAAGTAGGCTGTGATATTTTTCATTTTAACGGTGAGTCTTATCTGATTGTTGCAGATTACTACTCTAAATATATAGAAATTGTAAATTTAAAAAATAATTTGACGAGCCAAAAGGTAATAGTATCTTTGAAATCTATTTTCTCTAGACAAGGTATACCCTTCGAGGTTATGTCAGATAATGGACCTGAATTCTCAAGTAAACAATTTTCAGAATTTGCTAAACAGTGGGAATTCACTCACATCACAAGTTCACCCAGATATCCGCAATCAAACGGATTCATTGAACGACAAATACAAACGGTGAAGAAAATTTTGAAAAAATGCCTTGTTGAGAAAAAAGATCCATTTTTAGCACTCCTTGATTTACGCAATACTCCAATAGACAAAGAAACGACTCCTGCAAATATTCTAATGAACGAAACTTGAGAGATTTACTCCCACACTCAAGAAAATTTTTTGAGCCAAAACAGTACAATACAGTTGAATTTAACGACTTTGTAGAAACATCACAAACATATCAAAAAAATCATTTTGACAATAAAGGGACAAAACCTTTGCCAGCACTAAAAAATGAAACACTTGTTAAAATTCAATGTAAACCAGGTGACCGCGCTTGGAAAAGTGGTAAAATCATCTGAAAAGTAGGAATACGGTCCTATAAAATTTTGCTTGATAATGGTACAATAGTAGTTAGAAATAGAAGATTCATTAGAGAACAGAAAAATGTAAAATTTGCAGGGGACGTTCCAAGCACTTCAGAGCAAGTACATTCAAATAATTGTAGTGACTATTATAATTATAGATGTATCACAATTCAGCAGGAGCAGAATGAAATTTCACATGAATCTGATCAGCAGGAAACCTGGAACATTCCAAACCAGCTGAATGATGTAGGTTCTGAAAATATTGAACATGAAATAGTTGAGTCAGTTAGGGACAAAGCTAACTTACGGTACAATGCTCATGGAAATCCAATTGAGGATAAAGCAACTAGTAGTAAAATTACTAAAAGAGGTAGGATATCAAAAAAAACAGAGAAGTACAATGACTATGTTATCGATTATGAATAAGCTACACAGCTATTATCATAAAGTTGTGCTGCTTTATAAATACTGAGATTTTATATATGTTGCGTGCATAAAGAGTTTGTTCGTTTGTTTTATATATATTCTTTGTTGTTAGTATAATTGAGATCCATACAAGGATCCGAAAAATTTCTTGTACAAACAGGTTATATTTATATCGAGAAAAAAAAAAAAAAAAGGAGATGCTTATGTTAAATTTCAATATTTATATTGTATGTGATAAGTGCTGACCAAATGGATAAGAAGAAAGTTATACAAATATTTTTTAATGTATGAGTAGTACTTAAGACGGAAAAAAAAATAATAATAAAAAAAAAAGGAGATGTTAGGTTTGCAACAATGTCAAATATATCATTGTTCTCTGTTCGGTGACAAGCACATGCGCGACACACAAAAGGTCAACCTGTCGAGCACAGTATCTAGATGACAATAAACACGATCGTATCGAGCTCCGGTGTATTATTTACCTGAGGTTCCTAACCCAATATAACAACCTCCACAGGCTGTCTTGGATACAACACTCATATGAGTGTTTATGAGGGAGTATTAATATTATTACATCACTATTATTATATCACATCACATATATCATGAATATATAAATTTTCCAATATTATAATCTAGCCTAAATTTTCAAAAGTATATGAGTATTATAAATATCTTACTTCACTGCAATTTCAATAGTAGGAGTGCAAGAAACTTGAAGAGTAACACCTGGAACATTGTCTTTGTTTTCAATAAAAAGTACTTCCAAGTTATCATCCATTTCGATGCGTTGGGGATCTATATTTTGCATCGTATTGCATTGGAATTCACGAAGAGTTCTGAAAAAAGTGTAAAGTAGTTTGCATAAATTCAGAAGTAACTCTATAAAATATCTGAATTCCTTAAAAACTACAAACCTTTATAAATCGTACATAATGAATGAATTGCACAGATTCTAAAGAAATTTTTCTGCAAATAAAATGGCTGCCAGTCATGCCGGACCAATCGTTTATGCAGAACCATATATGTCGGCAGCCATTTTATCCGCAGAAAAATTGCGAAATTCGCGCTGGTATGAACGAGACTAGTACCTATGTTAATAAGTTACATGTTGTATATGACTTACCTTTCTTGGGTGGAAACTTCATGTTTTCGTAAAAAAGGCTTGGAACTGCATTTGGTTTCAACAACATTCGACTACCCTGAATATATACATCGTTTGGAGCAAAATGTTTGATACAAATGACATTTTTTTCACTCAGATGCTCCGCGGTAGGATCTCTTCCCAATGCTCTCATCCAAATGTCATGCCTTGCTCTCGTCAAACTAGAAATAATGTGCATAACCCTAATAGCACACCATGTCCCAGGGACGTCCCTATTTGGTACAAATTATGTCCGAATGTCCGGGACTTGAAATCATTGTCCTTGGGACGTCCGATTCAGTGTATTTTCATGAATTTCCCCAAAGGACTTCCTATGGATGTCCCAATCGGTACATCGTATAAAACGTCTCTGCGAGGACGTCTTTGGGATGTCCTGGGTCGGATATATTTTGTAATGTTTCCTAGGACATCCATCCGACGTCCTTGTTAGTAAGTATTCTGGCATGTCTTTGAAAGGACGTCCCATGGTTATCCTGGTACGGGACATTTAGGAACATCCCGCATGAATGAATATTGGACGTCCCAATTGGTTATTCTTAGAATATCTCCCTGCGAGGACTTCATTGGGATGTCCTGGTTCGGATATATTTTGTAGAATTTTCTAGGATATCTATTGGATGTCCTGGTTGGCATGTATTTGGCATGTCTTCTAAAGGACTTCCTATGGTGGTCCTAGTACGGGGACATTCTGGAACGTCCTTGATGGATGTACATCGGACGTCATCCCAATCAGTGAATTTCAGAAAATGTCCCTGCGAGGACTTCCTTGGGATGTCCTGGATTGAACATTTTTCGGAATGTTTCCTAGGTGCATCCATCCAAAGATGAAGGAGGGATGATCATAAAAATTAAACAAAGTTAGAAAACAGAATAATTAGGCCTCCATGTGTACCCAGTACCCATGTATACATCCCAGCTAGTGGTTTTACAGAAGAAGTTTAAAATGGATCGCATATTTACAATAGGGCTAAACATTATAGCGAAAACAACCCATCTGAAATAATACCCTTTTCACTATCATTGAGGTCATCAGGGGCCATATTCTCGAGTTTGTGCGTATGCCAATACGATTCACTGTTTCACAACAACGAAAATAAAAAATTTATGTCTATCTTGTTCGTATACGGATTGAAACCGAACAATTCTTCTATGTATGGATTCCGTGCATAAAGTTGTTTTCTGTGTTTTGTGTTCTGTGTTCAAGTGAAGTGTTGACGAATTGACAGAAAGTTATTGAGTATTTACCAGCTATGGTCGCTTTTCTATCGTCTTTTGTGATTAATTAGTTTAGTGACTGTTCTGTAAGTAATTTTGTGTACATTCAGTGTAGTTATATCTATAAATGAAAATATAAGTTTTGTTATACTATTCAATAGTTATTACTAACCTATTCAACACTGTTTTGAAAAAGGTGTTTCCGTAAAACAAGAAGAGTTGTGTGTATCCTTTAAACATGTACAAAACCGAATTGAATGACTCTGAGAGAGTGCTGAGCTTACCTAGTGAGTAAATCTGGTTCCATCCAAATTGGTATCTCCAGTAATCCACAACAATATCATAATCTTGGTCCTGAAACACATCTGATAATTCTGCACATGCTAAGGACGTCCCAGATGTACTTTCGATTGATGTAATTCGGGGACGTCCAATGAACATCCCAGGTGGATGTCCATTGGATATCCTTATAGAACGTCCAATTTTGGTGAGAAGTCCGCGGTAGCAATTCTGCACGTCCTGAGGACGTACCAATATAACGCGTCCTAAGGACGTCCAAGATGTACTTTCGATTGATGTAATTCGGGGACGTCCGATTAACATCCCAGGTGGATGTCCATTGGATATCCTTATAGAACGTCCAATTTTGGTGAGAAGTCGAGACATTGGTGCTTCCCACGGATGTCCAATGGACGTCCGCGGTACCAATTTTGCACATCCTAAGGACATTCCGAATGTCCTAAGAGGATGTCCTATGGATTACCATCGGACTCCATGGTGCTATTAGGGAAGTCAGACATGAAGAAATAATAAGCACCTATAACTACTCAGTTTTATCAACGATATAATAATATTCCATTTACTTACTAAAAATAATGGATTCCAGGAATTTTTCCTTTGTTTCCACACCATAGCACCAAGCACGTCAACATAGTCAAAATTAAAGACTGTAATTTACTACAGAAAAGCTCGAAAACTAATAACACAATACACACTACTGATAAAGTACTAATATGTAAACTACGTTTAAAATGATCACAATAAAATAAAACCGTCCCTGCCAAACTCACATCCCTTTTCTTTGAACAATGGAATCTATCAACGCTGTTGCACGATCTAAAGAATTCGACGGAACTTTGAGCACGCTTCCCACTTTCGCAGTAATGCTAGTAGCTAGATCATCTTTGCCCGAATCGCAACAACAAAGATAAAAGTTGCTGAAATTTGTCATCGCTGTAGCTGGTTATGAGCATGCGCATTGACGCAATCATTCGACTTTTTATAACACTTTTCAGACAAAACGTAGACGGGATTAGCTATCTAGAGTAAGTATATATAATATATATCTATGGATGAAACAGAAATTTTGCGAGTCAACGGTCGTCTCACAAACGCGGACATAAGTTTCAATATAAAATTTCCCATCATATTACCCTCTAAAAATCATGTGGTGAAATTACTAATTGAGCGCGAACACATAAGGCTGGGCCATGCCGGCGCACAGTTAGTACTTGCCAACTTACGATTAAAATATTGGTCATTGCGTGGCATCAGAGAAATAAAGTCTGTGGTCAGAAAATGTGTTATTTGGCTTAAACTAAAAGCATAATCAGCTTCGCAGTTGATGGGTCCTTGGCCACTTGCTAGAGTTTGAGAGTTTTACCGGGCAAAGACGGTAAGGTGCGTTTGGCAGAAATTTATACAAAGGGAGGTACTTTTCTCCGACCAATCAGTAAACTTTGCCCACTATCTTATGACATTCCTGACCCTAACGAATCAGCCGGGGGGGAATATGTTGCAGACTCGCTTCAGAGTATGCGAGAATAATTCAATTCGTTCATGTATCATTTTTTCAGATTAGTACTGTTACTAAGTTACCAAGTTTTGTTTTGACAGAAGTCGAAAATAAAAATTTCATAATAGAAGAAAACGTCAAAAAAGATTTCAATTACGCTTTTCACTTTACCTGCAGCTCTGTTCAATACATTTACGCACTTATTTGTTCATTGTACTTGTACAATTGTTAATAAATACTCATAGGTCCTTCGAAAGTTTATTTTGGACAGCCTCCTGACCCCACACTAACGAGATCAAGACTACGTGACCTAGCTCGCTATCGAAGAATCTACATACCAGCTTGTTTCAGAACCAAACTGAGAAGTTCTCTCACGTAAACTTCATCAAAAACGAATCTCTAGCAAACCTGGCCTTCTCATAATTCGCCCCGGAAGGTGGAAAACTTTCGACGAGTTCTCGGGCAGCAGTTCCTGGTTCCATCGGTTGAAGTAAATACTGGAATTTGTCGTCATCCTTGTCGTCATGGATTTTACGGAATTGGCCCCAAAATCCTATCCAACTCCTTACATTGCCGTCAAATCTCTTCAGCTCCAACTTCGGTAGTCTAAATTTTCTTCCCAACTTCTTGCTGCATATACTATCATTCCTGGAAGACTCAGCACCGGAATTGTTACCACTTTCTGGCAGTTTTGGTACGGGAACGGAAGTAACAGATGTGACATGTGTATCGCATTTGGTTTGATACGAAATTAAAGTATCTCTGTACGATTCTGCTGTATCAAACAAACTCTTGATCTATGTGACAAAAAAATGATAGTGGTGGTTACTGGGGATTTTAATATAGATTGGCAAAAAATTCCCCTGAAAGCATTAGATTGAAGAACTTGGTTACAGATATGGGATGTAAAAATATTATTAATGAGATAACTCATCCTACAGATAATGGGGGAAGTATAATAGACCTGGTAATAACCAATGAAGAATCTCTAATCAATGCAGATGTTTTGGAAATACCAAAGATATCCAGTCACAATAACATCATTGTATCACTTTCCCAAACTTCTAATAAAACAAAACATAAAAGATTAGAGAGTAGAGGTAGTAAAATAGACTTTACTGAAATTAACATAAGACAATCAAAAATAAAATGGAATTATAGGAATAGTAACATAAATACAAAATTTAAAGATTTTTTTAATAAAATACTTGAGGTTTATAATGAAGTAGCACCAAAAAGGTCAGTGAAAATTTATCCAGATTATAGGGAGTGGTATGATGAAGAAGTGAAGGAGGCAACGAAGAGCAGGGATGATAAATATAAAGAGTGGAAACAGAATAGGACAGAACAGCTTAAAGAGGAATACAAACAAAAAAGAAATATAGCAGTAAAAACTATGAGGGAAAAAAAGAGAGGGTACTACGAAAGAAAAATCGAAGAAAATAAAACAAACTCAATAGAATTATGGAAAGTATTGGGCAATATTATCCCAAATAAAAATAATAAGCAGATAACTGATAAAATTGAAATAAATGGAATGGAAATTTTCAGCAACGAATATGACATGTCCAATAGATTGAATAGCTTCTTTGTGGAAAGTATTAAGAACATAACAGATAATATTGATATGTCAGGACCTAACTTTCCAATAACTGTGAATCCAAATTTAGGGGTCAGATATGCCAGTATGCAAAATTTCTCATTATTAGATCGCTCTGAATTGAATAATATTGTGTTTTCGTTACAAAACAAGGGGAGCCCTGATGAAATAAATGCTGTCTTTTTGAAAAACTTCGTCGCTAACATAGCAGAACCATTAATAAACCTAATCAATAGTTCATTACTAACAGGCGAGGTGCCGGATGATCTGAAAATCTCCACAATTATACCAGTTCCAAAAAAAAGTAATACTAGCAAAGCCTCTGATCTAAGACCAATCAATATGGTAAGCTCAATTGAAAAAGTACTTGAAAAATCAGTTTATAATCAGTTAGTGGATTACGTTGAGAGGAATAAACTACTAAGTCAGCATCAGTCAGGGTTCAGAAATAAGCATAGCTGTGAAACAGCGGTCCAATGTGTACTTTTGATGACTGGAAAATTAACTTGGAAAAAAATGTTACAACAATTGCGGTATTCTTGGATCTTCAAAGAGCATTCGAAACGGTTCACAGGGATAGGCTATTACAAAAGTTAGAGGCACTAGGAATAAGAGGAACAGTTCTGAAATGGTTAGAGAGCTATTTAAAAAACAAGACAAAAATTAAAGATGAATAATGAATATTCAGATAACATAGAATGTAATCAGGGTGTACTGCAGGGGAGTGTTCTGGGGCCACTGTTGTTTCTGATCTATATAAATGATATTCCAGAGGTGACAGGGAACTGTTCAGTGCATCTTTTTGCAGATGATACACTGATATATTTTGCATGTAATGATTACATAAAACTTATAGAAACTATCAACTAAACATTGGAAGCTATAAACAGATGGTGTTGTGCCAACTATTTGAGGATCAATGTTGAAAAGACCAAATATATGGTAATAAGTACTGAAAGAAGATATAGAAATATTAGTGAAGAAAAGTTTAACGTAATAATTGGCAAAGACAACATAGAACAGGTAAACATATTTAAGTACTTGGGGGTAAATGTAGATAGGATATTACATTTCAAAGAGCATGCTAATTGTATTATAAAAACAATATCATTTAAAATACATTATTTAGCCCGATGTGCTCCATACTTAACGAGATGGACAAAATTACTGCTGTATAATACATTAGTCCTACCGCATTTCACTTATTGCTCCACAATCCTGTATATACTGAACCAAAATGAACTAGCACGGATGCAGAAACTTCAAAACAGAGCCATGCGAATTATTTTAAATTGTGGAAGACCTATAAATGGTATGTTGAAGCAACTGGAATGGCTGCCAATAAAATATTTTCTTCTTTACCAAACCTTGATTCTAATCTTCAAAATAAGACATAAAATTGCGCCAACATATTTACAAGAGAAAGTCAAATATAATGAGCAAATCCACGGATACAACACTAGAAATAGAACTGATTTCCACATTCAACAAGTTGGACTAACGCAAACACAAAATTCAATTTTTTTTAAAGGGCTTGACAGTTTCAATAATCTCCCACAAGACATTAAAAGCATAACATCTCTAGCTCTCTTTAAAAGGAAATTAAAATCATACCTCTCCAATCAATAAAAAACCCAGTAGCCACTATCTGACCATGTATTTATAATTTTAATTTTAATGTGTATATATGTGACAAGTATGTTTATATGTGACAATTGTACTTATTTAACTTTTAAGTGTATTGTTATAGACATTATCCATCAACCCCAAAAAATGTAAATTAGTCTATGACTACAATAAAGGATTTATATATTTCCTCGTCTCCAAGGTCTTGGGCTAACGATGCCTTACTAACATGGTCATCTAGTATGAATAGTCTGTTGCCTTTATCTTCTAATTGCTTTAGACGAGACAAAACAACTTCCTGGGTGGTTTCTTTACTTTGCAAAAGACCGTCTATGTCTCGACAAGCCTTGGTAAAAATTCTTCTCAACTGTGATCTTTCCTTCTTGAGGTGTACTAAATTCTCCATACTGACCTGTCTCGGTCGCCAAATGTTGATTATGGGAGAATTACTCAAGAGAAATGCTTATTTTTGGAGACTTTTACTTTGAAAGGTGATTATAATATGGACAGTTTTACAACAGTTACTATTAACATTTTTTATAAACAGATACATAATATACTCTCTTGATAATTCAAGTCAAACGGAACATAATATACAGAGTCCTAACAATATTGTAGTGGATTTTTTCCTATCTAATCCATGATTATGACTTAAACATCATTTTCAATGCGACAAAATTAACAATTAGTCTACAGAGCACCTGATTTTGTTTCAAAATGTTCTTATAAATAAGGTACCTATTCCTATTTCTCGCTTCCTAATTGAGAATCAATATTTACCTGATCTGATATTTATTGACATTTCGAACTCACAGCTCTGAAGGTCGGATGGAATAAATATCTTCTTCCATTTTGTCAGATGTAATTTTCTTTCCACCAACGACTATTTCTCATGTTTCTAATGAAGAAATCGATAAAAAAATAACTTCCGATCGTGTGTATTATGTTTGATGTAACACACAAAAAAAACTTTAAAAAGTAAAAAACAATATGTATTGGCCCTTTATGTTTAATGTAAGTAGAGGAGAAAGTTGTCTTTATTCGAATACTTGCATTTCAGACGTCCATCATCTCAAGGTATTTGGAACGAAACGATATGCTCGACAAGTTTTCTTGCGGCCCATTACTTCATACATCGATCATAAAACTAAATTTGGTGTTCCGATTGTATGATTTCTCAACGATTTCAACCATCCAATCTAGTGTCGGAGGCGCTAGGCAACACTGGTCTGTCGCTAGTGTCATTGTCAGTAATTTTTATAGTCCCGACGATATTGCTTAAAAGTGATTGAAAACTGATAAATTGTTGACTTAACGCATTGGCTCGAACCAATTTAGTTCACAAGGGACGGTTCATTAAAAAAAGCCATTTGAAAAAAAGGACGCAATGCAGTCTCAGCGATGTTGGCTGCAAGAAAAAAAGATAAAAATGGAATGTTATATGATGATCGTTCTTGATTTATGCAAATAAGCAGAACTTCATGGAAAAAAGTCATTAATTCCTATCCAAATGGAATCGGGCCAAAATAGAAAGAGAAGAAAGAGAGATAAAATATTCTACGAAAACCAATAGAGGATTCACAAATTTTCTTTGGCCATTTTGTTAAGAAAATTATTCTATTTCCACGTCTATCTTTTCCAAAATTTCCATGTAATTATATTCTGACTGACGACAATATGGGCATGGAGGCTGCCCAATTATCAGTCAGTGTTGAGCTCAAAAAATGAAAATTTACCGATCGGACGTATGAAAGATTCGTTTTCCTTTTACAGAAAAAAATAGTTTTTTCAAATCTCTCGTTTATAGCATTTGAACACAATAACATAAGTATTATAACAATCTAATAGTGAAAAACCAAAGCCATTAAGTGGGCCTACTGAAAGGGTTGAAATAAGGAAGCGATAAAAAATACCCGGTTGCTGATGCATTTTCTCGCTTATGGCAATCGACAGAATGAAATTTGATATCGTTAGAAACCCGAAAAAATGTTCCCATGTGCCGGTCAGCTGTTGTTTATGTGGACGTGGATGATGCATTTTGATGCATACTGATAAGAAGCCGAAAGCTGAAATAATTGAGCTATTGATGTGAGTGGATCAGAAAAGAAAACAAATTTGATTTGAATTGCTGAAAACTTACTAGTTTCAGTTCATGGGGCAGATTATTATAAACATGGCATATTTGATGACTGAAGCATCTTCGGAAATATTCAGTTCTGAAAGGAGGAGGTGTCAATATTCCTCTAAATCTGATATTAACAATGTGAATATCTGTACGGAAGACAATTTTCCTGTGCAGGTATGATGGTTTCTTATTTACTATAATTCTGTGAAAGAGGTTAGCAGCCTGACTGAGTCTCCTTTTTCCATATGTAACCAACAGGCTATCCTTGTGTGATTCTTTAACCCCTTCTGATTCTATAAATGAGTCTCAAACATGAATTCTGTAATTTTTGTATTTGATGATAGAAAATGACTTCTGTAATAATAATCCCAAACACTGAAGGATGTTCTGAACGGTCGGTCCATTTCAAAAATATTTCTGTTAATCATGGTAGAACGGAACATTTGAAATATCCACTGTGTTTGATGTGCTAAATATATATAATTACTTTATCTTGTTGCATGTGGTTCCCTTCTTAAACACGTGAAAATTTCAAATATATCATTCAAAATGAAAACTCTAGACCAAGCTGAAAATGGGTTAGGAAATTCAAAAAATAAATCATTGAAGAGGATATATAAGTTTATTTTTCAATTTTAAATAAGCAGGGGAAAAGCAATAAATGCATCTTCATTTTTAAAAACTAAACATTTTGTAATAATACTGTTAACTTTCCAAATTTGTATGTCTGATAAACCAGATACAATATAAATGTTTAAATTGGTTGATAAGTATGGGTAAGCATACAGAGCTTTATATGATATGAAATGTTTTCCTATTAAAAATGTTTGTTCCTCTGGAGTAACCACAATATTGAAAATTTGAATCACCTGATTATTTTTTAACATGCAATAGGAATTGTTATTTGAATAGTTCTTTGTGTTGTAAGCAAAATCTTTGAAAATCATCTTGTGATATTGTTTACAAGGGAATTCAATATCTATTAGCGGTCCTTTTTTATGCTCTTTGAAAAATAATAGATTTGCGTTTGATGAAATTTCTGAGTCAGTCAAGTAACTAGCTTCATCTAATCGTTTGCATAACTGTTGAAGAGGTCTATGAGGAGATTTTATGTAACGTTTTATTTCTCCAAGAAAGTTCTCAAAAGGAAAAGCTGAAAATGTATCTAAAGCCCCAAATACCCTTACATCATCACTCAGGTGGGATAACGCATGAATATTACAAATGAGGTATTGTAAACCATATATATTTTCAGAATAAGTTACAAACATTTTCAAGAGATTATTTGCTACATTGATACCTAAATTTTCTATATGCCTCTGTGATGCCAATATTGTTATTGCAAAATGGAGTAATAAAAAGTGGTCATAAATAGTTTTATCGATATTATTTATTAGTACAACTGGACCAACATACAACACAAAAGTTCTGAATTCTGTTGCTTTCCATCTTGGAAGATCTGAAAGGCTTCTGGGCTTTCTATTGAATTCGACAGGAAAAAATTTACCCAAATTCAACAAATTTTGGGAGATATTTTGAGCACGTGCACCACTCAAACGAACACATAAATCTCCACTTACCCAAGTATTCAGTAACTTTTTCATGACGCCCAAACAAACGCAATGCATATAATCTATGGGAAATAAAGACACTAAGCCTACATTTAATTTCAACAATGGCGACAGTCCTACATGATGATCTTCATCAGTTTGTGCAGCAAATGATTCATCTGTGCGTTTTGAAGCATTAGAGTTAGGAAATACGACCCGTCTATCAACATATATGCCATATACCTGGCACTTCTCACACGAAGCATAACCCATATGACCTTTTATACACTTAATATAAGCCCGAGCAGGAGCATCACATACAAAACTGTGAATTTTTATTTGATAAACTTTGTTATTGAAATTGAGACCATTTTTTTGTAATTCATCAAGTTCTACCAAAAAGTCGTCTAAAAAGTCATCTAATGGTACTGGTTTAGATTTACCACAAAATAACCCAATTGCAAAAGGTTTTTTTTATAACACAATGTTTTAATAATCCTAATATTGGCCAAAACTGTATACTTGAACTATGGAAAAGAGGAATGCCATCAATGTTGAAAGATATCTCAATGTCTTTATCAAATAACATATTATTTTTTGAAATGTACCTTTTTAATATTTTTGTTAACCCAAAGTGACAATAAATACCGCCATTACCTAAATTTTTGTAATCAACTTTTCTTGGTGTATTCAACAATGTTCTCGAATCTGAAGGTAATTCAGGATGTATGGGAGATAGAGTTTTTAAAAGATCATTAAGTGCCTTATGAGATACTTTTTGACGGAGAGCCCACTGGCATATTTCTACTTGCAAATCAATAAATGAGTTTGAAACTGTTGAGGAATTTATAGCATCATTGTTGTGATTAACTGGAAATGCTGAGTTGAATTTAGGTATTTCATGTTCAATATTATTTGAGTCTGGTTCTTGAGCTGAAGTAGTTTTATTCGAATGTACGTTTTCCGTAATATCTGGTCTAAATGATATTTCAGATTCATTAGATTCTCCAAAATTATTGTCAGAATCAGAACGGTTTTGAATCTCTTGGGATACATTATTCTTATTTGATAAATAATTTCTAGTGTGACTGACTTCTTCAGCAACTCTTCTATAAATTTGACGTTTTCCTACAACTGTTTTCTGATATCTCTTCGACATTTTAAAATTGAAAAAATGGCAGTATTAAAAACGAAAACTGAAGGACATTTTGCACATAATAAGAAAAATAAATGCACCTATTCGTTCCCCTGCTTCTTTTCCACAACTTAACAATGCACATTATCCAATAAAATCAAATAATAAGATTATGGTTGAACGTTAGAAGTGGACTTCTTTCCCCTTTCTGGGGCATGTTTTAACAACACCTTTATTATATCCTCTATATCCTTTTCTTTGGCTGATGGATATGTTACTTGTAGAGAAGCTGAAAACAAACTTTTTTGTGATTTTTTCTTTAAATGATGTTTCATCATTGCAATATAACCGTGCGTTCCTCTAAAAAGACCAAATTGCAAATGCTTTTATCATTCAAACTGCTGAGCTCTTGCTGGTTCTGATCACAAATGACCCTTTCCAAACTAGTTGCGAGGTTCACTGTTTACAGTGAGTCATCAACCCATCTCGTGTCAAGAGTATGTTCAAATGGTTGAAGTTATCGAAGCAGATAATTCACAAACAGCTTTGCTGTAGGACCTACTTTGTCACTGATTAGAGGCAAGAACCTCGAAACTAGTTTGACAGGTCATTTTTTATCAGGCTGACCGAGACCTCAGTCTTTTGAATAATAGAAGAATTTTTGCAGTTGGCTCCTCTTGGAGGACTGTTACACAGATGTATTTGAATGTCCTTCATATGGTATTAGCCAAGAAAGTAGTTGATTTTTCATATATTTGCCTCGTATTAATTCTACTTAGACAGATTGATGAAGAAAAGGGTATTTTGACTTTAGTGTGACCAATTTTATGATAAATATTCCAATTCAAGTAAAAAGTGACGTGTAGAATATATTAAATGTATATTGTCAGAAAAGAATGAAGATTTTGTATATTCTAAGTGTTAATACAGAACCAACTATTCAGATGGAAAAATATAAACTTTACATACCAAAAATTAGCCGCCTCAAAACATTCAAATCAGCAAAAGCTTTCTTCTTCTTCTTGCCAAAATAGCTATACTCAGCAGCCAATGTATCTGCTAACAAAAATCGAAGAATTCTGTTCGTTGAGGTCGTCAAATCCCTCCCACCTAATGATGAAGACAAATAAGAACACTGAAAAATAAAAGAAATTATGTCATAATTTCAGCAATAAAATGTGTAAATATTGTAAATTCACATGTCGTTGTAGTGGATATTTTAGATGAGTTTTGTTCCAGTAAAAGTATAATAACATATCACTGAAGCTTTAGAGATGGATAATCTTATGAATAAAAATGTTATATATATATAGGTCTGAGTATATAACATTTAATCTAACAAAGTTTGATGGAATTGAAATCTCATAATTCTATACTATCTTTACTTTCAAAACAATAAAAACTTACAAAACTTTTCAAAACAGCTTCATTTTGCAGTTCTACTTCCAACTGTTCGATGCCCTCAATATCTTTCAAGGGCCATTCAACTTGAAGATCTGGTAGCTGTTTCGTCAAAATATTTGAAGAGGTGTTTTGCAACAGTGCTAAAATTTGTTTATTTTGTTCTTTCAATGTTACAACATTGCCCAACAGCACCTCATAGGCTGAAATAAATACATAACAATATTTATTATATTCGAACTTATAATTAACAATCATTCAAATGTTAGAAAAAACACAATTTTTTTTTGATATTATGTTACCCAATTATATAAACCTTTTTGTTTTCGGCCACCTGACATCAGATTCAAAAATATTAATGGGATATATGGTATATATATGGGTATATTTGGCATTTCTATGTTCCACCCGATAAAACGATTCCAACAAACTATAACACTTGTGGTCAAAAACGATTAATTTAAAGGTCTGAAACGAGCAATTGCCAAATTATTTAAGTTTAGGGTAACCCTGTATTTTTGTGATGGTTAAAATCAAGGCAAAATTATGATAATCTTTCATATTTTAATAAAAAACGTAATGGGACAAAGGATATTTAAGTACCTGTAGTTCTTAAAGTAATCGATGTTGACCACAAGTGTGATAGTTTGTTGGAATCGTTTTATCGAGAGGAACATATAAATGCCAAAATAAGCAGGTTGTCCCATTAGTAATTTTGAATCCCATGTAACGTGACCAAAAACAAAAAGCTCATTAGGTAACATAATATATAATAAAGCTGCACCAATCGCTTTAATTTCCCAAATTTACAATTCTCTAGTACTATCGAGTTCAGAGATATTCGCTGTCTTAATCGTCGTGGGACACCCTGTATACACACCTTTCCTATCAAAAACAAAATCAGGAGGTCTTGTTGAAGGGGTTTCAACCGTCAGTATCGTTTCATGGGACCGAATGGAGCTGTTGGTTTCTTTGAAATCAGTGATTACGCCGCCTGAAATAACAGATATCAAAATTCAAATAAATTGATAACTTGCACTGAAATAGTTACCACTTCTTGAAGGAGTTGATGTGAAACTTGGTTCTGCAGTACCCAATTCTAGTGGAGGTGGTAGTGGGAGTTCTGGTAGATCTTTGAACAATGGACGTTTTTTCAGCACTATAAAAAAGTAATAAATAAACTTCCAAGAAAATCACACATTGCAGGTATTTTTTATGTGTTCATAATGTATCTGTGTACAATTTAAATGATATATTTTAATGAAATGGCATTTCTTACAACTTTTCATTCATTTGGAGAACAGTTTCGACAACATTTTTGAAGAACAGCTAGTGAACCAAAACATTTTACAATGCCCTATTTACAAGGACCTACAATATACACCTTTGATCGAAATTATATTAAATATTATTGAAGCTATACCTTTTGAACGTATTTCATAATTTTCCTCTTCATCTTCGCTGCTGTATATTTTTCTAGCAATTCTTTTCCTTTTTGTTTGGTCAATACCTCCTTCCCTCTCTGAAAGATCCGAAGTAACCTTTGCAATATTCAGTTTTTCCTGTGCAACTTTATAATCATCTGAAAATTTGTTTTCACTAAATATTCATAATAGTCATTTATAAGTATCAAATATTGAGTCGTTCGGATGTGTAGATTGAAGTAAATTTTATTTTAGGAGGAACTAAAAGCCTCAATAATTGTTAACATGGTAGAATGGTCAAAACGATCTTTACCAACCATGCATAAACTATATGAAAACCTCTTACCTGTTTCACAAAAAATTCTTTCTATTTTGTATAATTTCCACGTGTCATCTACCTCATCACTTGCACCTGACAGCAAAACCCTATTGAATTTTTTTTGGTCTTTGATGGGCGGCCAAAAAACTTCCCGCTTTCGTGGAGTCATCCAATTGCTTTTTACAACTGCCAGACCACCGCCCGTCTCTTCGTGAAATTCTATTAGTAGAAAACTCATCTTAAATATAAATAAGACACGATCCGATAAATCACTAGGTATTTTCTTTACATTATGAAATGTTCCAAATGACTAGGTATCCAATGTTTTATTGGGAAACACAAATTATCTGCAGAATGGCGATGCGATAACATAAAACGATAAAACCGACATAGAAAGACAGAGTCCTGACAGACGACAGACGACAATAAAAAGCACGCAATAAGCGCTCTGGATTGGTTACTGTGGTGCGGGAAGTTTGAATGATAGACAAGAAAAAGGCAAACTGAGTTGAAAATGCGTAAATTACTAGCAAACCTAACCTGACCTGACTAATAACATAGCGCGAACAGAATAACCATGCAGAATTGATGACGTAACGATATAGCGACTATTCATCCAAAATTGTATTAACGTCACAATGCATTTTATTGTATAGTGAGAAAAAGAGAATGTTAAATGGTTTATTGGTCGTTTATGACGTCAGGATCATGCGCAGTTGAAAAACAGTGAACGATTATTATCCTAAAGCCATTCTAAAGCGAATTCGTCTCATCGAATGCGCATGATCCTGATGTCAGCATCAATATTTGTTGAAACCAGAAGATACCTAATATAGTGGGATTCTTGCGATTCTGGTTACACAATTCACCAAATCATCAGTCCCAACTTGCTAGCGGTGTCGCCACAGCATTGCTGCCAACTAAAATATTTATCGTCGTTTTTCAGCTGCAGATTTAACTTTTTTTATTGAAGTTCTGCTATTAGAACGTGCAAGAGAATATAAACTTATTAAAAACCGCGCTTTATAGTCAAGGTGAAACAAAAACGTCAAAAGTACATCAAAAAGACGTCACAATAAAGACGTCATGTTTTAAAAATAATATTGACGTCATTGAGGCGTCAATTTATATCACGTCAGTAAGACGTCATGATAAATGACGACACTGATACGTCAGTTATTGGTCACATGACGTCTAAGACCAATAATGATCAATAAATGACGTCATTGAAACGTCTTTGAGGTCAACTGTGCTACCTGGGTTTCTACATGTTTTTCAAACCTCAAAGTGTGATCGAAGATGACCCCAAGATTTTTAGCTTCTTCTACCACGTCAATTGTTTCACCATTGATTGTAATATTCACGGCAGCTTCAATATCAAGTCGCTTGATTTTCGGTCCAAATAAGAGAAAATTAGATTTACGATAGTTAAGAAGTAAACAGTGATCTGTTGCAGCTTTTTCAAAGCCTTTCAAATCGTCATTAATTAATTCATTCGAATCTTTAGCATTCACAGGCGAAAAGCTATGGTATACTTGGGTGTCGTCAGCGTAGAAATGCACCTTGCATTGATTCAAGTTACTAATAAGGTTTGAGGAATAAAGCGAGAAATGAATTGGCCCCAAAATTGAACCTTGTGGTACTCCACGCTGAAGAGATATTGAAGATGAGAGCTCTTCACCGATTGCAACCCTTTGGTTCCTTTTATCGAGATAATTTTCAAGCAAAGTTACAGCCGGGGCCGATAGACCAACGTAGTATAGTATGGCTGTAATAAGTATAGCACGCTACAAAATGCCTAGCTGTCAATTGTCGAGCTGTCAAGTGTCTACCGATGGTGCAGGGACCACTGAAAATACTGAAATATACCTTATAACTATATTTCAGTGGCAGGGACCGGAGGAGAATAAACCAGTCAAGCTTAGATCGTGTTTCATTTCACGTCGTCCTATTCTAATATATTTTACAAGAAACATATAACACATGGCGCAGTCGGGAAATTAATTGTAAATCTTCAATCATCCGTTGTTGAAAAGCAGCAACAGTCAAACAAAAAGATTAATTAATTGGAGTACCAGTTAAAGAAAAGCTGGAATATGGATTTTCGTGGTATACCACCCATGGTCATGTCCGGTAACCTTGCGGAAAAATGATGGAGGTTTTGGAAGCAGAGGCTTTTAACATATTTGAAAGCAACTGAAATCTCAAAGGAAGAAGCGACGAAATGTGCCCAACTCCTCACGTTAATAGGAGAGGAAGGTATGAGAATATATAATACTTTTACCTCAGTCGAAGAAGAGACCTTAGACTCGTTATTGAAGAAGTTTGACCAGCATTTCAACCCAAAGAGTAACCTGACATACGAAAGGCATAAGTTTTTGACATATAAGCAGAAAGAGGGACAAACAATCGAACAATTTATAACAGATCTCAAGAATTTATCTCAAAACTGTGAGCTGGGTGACCTTAAGGACTCTCTAGTTAAAGATATTCTGGTTTGTGGTCTCAGATCAGAGTCTCTAAGAGGAAATTTACTACAAAAAGATGTCAAAACTCTTGAGGAAGCAGTCGCTGTATGCATAAGTACGGAAAATACCAAGGAACACAACAAGCACATAACGAATGGACAAGGTGGATATTCTGAGGGTGTTGATGCCGTTAGTTACAAGGAACGACCATTTAGGAAACACTGGAAAGACCCACAATTGAGAACAAGTAATCAGCAGTGCCAAAAATGTGGAAGACATCATGGTTATGGAAAGTGTATTGCATTTGGGAAGAAATGCGACAGCTGTGGAAACTTCAACCATTTTGCAAAGTTCTGCAAAAAGAAAACAGGACAATATAAAAGGGACGGTAAAATTCTATATAATAAGTATAGTAACAAGTCTAAAAATAGTCAGAGAATTCAATTAATAGGTAAAGATGTTTCAGAGTATACTAGTGGTGATGAAGGCGACTATGAAGAAAATTATACTTTTGTAGGTTCCATAGAACATGGAGACGTAAATGTTGTACAAGAGTATCTTGAAAATGATTTAATAATTAAATCTAATGACAATAAATGTCACAAGTGTATTTATAGCAACAGCCTTGAGTGTACTAACAGGTCTGAACTTTCAGGTAGCACAAGAAATCCCAACGAGATACTTTCGGTAGCTGAGATGGATGTGGAATCATGGCTTGCGGAGATCGATGTCAATGGAAAATCCCTCGTCAAAATGAAACTAGATACGGGAGCAGTAGCAAATATAATGCCCATGGACATTTTGCGAAGAATCAGGTTTGACCCAGATAAATTACAGAGAAGCACAATTAAATTGAAATCATATACAGGTAATCAGTTGTCTATTATAGGCCAATGCTATCTTGAATGCAGGTATAAAAACAAAATGAAAAGTATTTTATTTCAAGTGGTCAATACAAAGAGTTGTCCAATATTAGGCTTACAAGCATGTTTGCAGTTCAACATAATTAAAAGAATTGATAATATCGAGGTATCTAAAGAAAATATAGAAAATAGCGAAGATTCTAAATTCCTAGTCAGTAAATTCAAACATTTATTTGAAGGTATAGGCAGTATAGAAAAACCCTACCATATAGAATTGAAAGCAGATGTTCAACCAGTCACTTTCTTATCCCGTAAAGTACCTTTTGCAGTAAGAGAAATGTTAAAAGAAAGTCTAGATAACCTTGAACGTGATAAAATAATTGTTAGAGAGACAGAAAGTGCAGAATGGGTAAATTCTGTTGTTTTAGTAAGAAAACCTAATGGCTCTATCAGAATATGTTTATGTTCATGCTTCTTTTATTTTATTCTGACAGTTGTCATGTTGACAGATGCTGAGAGTTTGTATCGCAATAAACATTCATTGTCACTGATGCAATCTTTTCAATCATTTCAACCAAATACTTCATAACAAGAACACACAAAAACATTTTGGTCCTTCGAGCGAATTAAAGAAGAAAAGCAGTTCATCAGCGTTGGATCCAACAGCAATTCGGCAGCCAGTTGCAAATACATTCAGGAATCAACGTTTATGCACCGATTCAAGCCATTCATTCAAGATCGCATACACCAGTCGCACTGTAAGTCCTTCCCAATCTACCCCATCCTAAATCACTTGCATACGTAGTTACTTTTCATAATATTATTACAGTTTCAATTCAATTGTCGTGTATTGTTGTTTCGTTTGACTTTTTGGTTGTTTTCCGCACCACAAATATGTCGGACAACGAGACTCTGAATAATTCAGATTCTAAGTCAACATCTGAGTTACAGAATTTATTCGATCAGAGGGAAACTATAGTCTCGAAATTAAGTAGGTTTGTCACATTCACAAATAATGCTATTGGCGCAGATTTACTAGAATTAGAATCGCGATTAGAACATATTCCAGGAGTCTTGCAACAATTTGAAAGCGTTCAGTATAGAATAGAGATGTCAGACAAATCTGAAATTAATTCTCCAAACAGAGAAATATTCGAAAATAGCTATTTCAAGGCTATAAGTAAGGCTAGGGATGTTATCATGAATATCCACGGGTCTAGAAATGCTAGAGCAAGCCAGTGTGCCCAAGTAAACACAAACCAATCTTCACAAAGTATTACCGCACGAACCTGTCTTCCCCCAATTGAGTTGCCAACATTTGATGGCGATTATAAGAAATGGCTCTTTTTTCATCAGCGGTTTGAGGCGCTTGTTGATAAAAATGAACATTTAACGAACATTGAAAAATTCTACCACCTTCAAGGTCGCTTGAAGGGTGAGGCACAGGAAGTCATCCAAGACTTAGCATTAACAGATAAAAATTATGTCATCGCGTTGAAACTTTTAAAAGACAGGTACGAAAACAAACGCGTCATAATAGATAGGCACGTAGACGATTTGTTTCAGATACCGGGTGCGACAAAAGAGCCCCACATTCAATTGCGAAAATTAATCGATTCATTCAAACAACACATTCGCTCTCTAAAAGCATTAGGGGAGCCAACTGATTCGTGGGATCGGTTAATAATACAGTTATTGAAAATAAAATTAGATACACGTACTCGGGAGCGCTGGCAAGAATTTTCACACACACCAATAAAAAAGGAACCTCCAACACTAACGGAGTTTTTTGATTTCTTGGTTAGTCGGTGTGAATACCTAGAAAGCAAAGAAAAAACAAACAACTCCTTGCAGTTATTAACACATTCAAAATCTTTCACTCAAAACACACAGTCACCAAGTTATTCATGGCTAAGAAAATCAGAGACTTGTACTAATTTGTCAGTAACAGACATTTATTGCATGTTTTGCAAGGAAACAGAGCATTACATTTATGCATGTAAAAAATTCTTGAATTTATCAGTAATTTCTAGACGAGACGAAGTAATGAAAAACAAACTTTGTTTCAATTGTTTAGGGAAAAATCACACAGCGGAAAAGTGTACCAGGGGCGTTTGCAAAGTTTGTCAAGGCAAACACAATACGCTTTTACACATAGATAATGTAAAACATCAAAACAATCAACAAACTATCGATAATTCAGGTGCAAACGGTACGCATTTGAGTTTAACGCAAAATACAGCTCTCGAAGAAAATAATACTTGTCCAGAATCATCATCACATGAGCCAAACGCAGCAACAGTTATTGCACATTCGGTAAATAGAGAATTCAATCAGAATATTATTCTTTCTACTGTGTGTCTTTACGTCAAAGACAACTTTGGAAATCTTATGAAAGCTAGAGCACTCCTTGATTCAGGTTCTCAGTCGAACATAATCACGAAAGCTCTAGTGGAAAAACTAGGACTAAATTCACAATCAATAAATCTGCCATTGATTGGTGTAAATCAATCGACAATCAATATATCTGAGCAAGTAAACGTTTGCATTAAATCGCGTGTAAATTCATATGAGGAAAAATTGCCATTCTTAGTATTGAGAAAAATCACGGGAAGCATTCCGAATTTCATATTGAATCGTAGTACTCTTAAAATTCCTCCAGATTTAAAATTAGCAGATCCCGACTTTGACAAAATTGATCAAATTGATTTGCTAATAGGAGCGGGCATATTTTGGGATTTACTATGTATCGGACAGTTTAAACTTGGTAATAAACAGCCAGTTTTACAAAATACAAAGTTAGGCTGGATAATTTCGGGGCCTATCAATATCAGAAATTTGAAACCTAACGCTGAGGCAAATACATGCAACTTAATCACTGTCGCAGCATTATCAGACCAAATCGAAGCATTTTGGAAACTGGAAGAATGCCCACCGATAAAAAGGCGCACAATCGAAGAGATCCAATGCGAAGAACACTTCGTTAAAACAATAAAACGCGGTTCGCATGGAAGATTTATAGCGACGTTGCCAATTCGTCATAATGTCGGAGATTTGGGGAAATCTGATGAAAGTGCAATGAAAAGATTTTATAAGTTAGAGAATAAGCTGAGTAAGGATCCAAGCATGTACAGTCTTTACCTAAATTTCATGAGAGAGTACGAACAATTAGGGCATATGTCCAAATTATCGAATTTGGAACGGGGGTTGAATGAGAATGCTTATTTTTTACCGCATCATGGGGTCTTCAAGAATGATAGCATCACTACGAAGCTACGGGTGGTGTTCGATGCATCAGCCAAGTCTGATAACGGTATCTCTCTCAATGATAAATTGATGGTAGGACCAGTAATTCAACAAGATCTTTTTTCGATATTAGTTCGTTTTCGACAGCACATTTATGCGATGGTCGCAGACGTCTCTAAGATGTACCGTCCAATAGAGGTAACAGAAAGTCAACGTAAGTTCCAACGAATCTTTTGGCGAGAAAATTCGAATCTGCCTTTGTCCTATTACTCTCTAAACACAGTGACATATGGAACAGCGTCAGCTTCGTTTATCGCTATACGTTGCTTGCATCAACTAGCACTCGAAAATAAAAATAAACATCCATTAGCCGCGAAGGCAATAGAAACTGATTTCTATTTCGATGATTTGATTACCAGATCAGACACAGTTCAGAACGCTCAGACTTTGAAACGTGAAATTACGAACATTTTGGATACCAACAAACGAACCAAAAATAATAACGGATGTCATTACAGATATCGTAGATGTACCTAATCATTATTTATTAACAGATTCAGAATCTAAAACGCTTGGTGTTATATGGAATTCAGAATTAGATGTCCTAACATTTAAAATCAATTCTTCAATTCTAACGAATATCACGAAAAGAACAATATTATCCTTAATAGCGCAAATTTTTGATCCGCTAGGTTTAGTTGGACCAGTTATCACCATAGCTAAGGTAATTATGCAAACATTGTGGAGGTTACAGATATCATGGGATGAGCCTGTACCTTCTTCACTTGCCGATGAATTTGTTTGTCTATACAAGGATTTGTCTTCGGTATTAAATGTCAAAATTCCCAGGCGAATATTAATTTCTAATGCTATAAGAATTGAAATTCATGGTTTTAGCGACTCTTCAATCGTTGCTTATGGCGTTTGCCTATATATGCGGAGTATTGATATTTCAGGCAATTATTGGGTAAGGTTAATCTGCGCAAAGAGCAGGGTGGCTCCCCTGAAGGTGATAACGTTACCGAGACTTGAGCTATCGGCCGCTGTTTTACTAGCTAACCTGACCAACAAGGTAGTTTCAAGTCTAAATTGCGTTGTTTCAAACATTTTTTATTATTCTGACTCTACCATCGTATTGTCGTGGTTAAGAACCGAATCTGCACTCTTAAAAACTTTTGTGGCAAACCGAGTTTCCGAGATTCAGCAATTAACCAATATTAACCATTGGCAACACGTAAAATCAGAAGAAAACCCAGCTGATGTAATTTCTCGTGGACTTCTGCCTACTCAGCTAATTTATTCAAATTTGTGGTGGAACGGTCCAGAGTTTCTGAATGACAATAAACTCAGCCCGAATGGAAATATAAATGATTGGGTTCCAGTTACCGAATTACCAGATATAAAAAAATCCTTAATATCTGTCATCGTTCTAGCAGACGAATCGCTGTCTGAAAGATTTTCTAGCTTTGATCGTTTAAATCGGATAGTTACCTGGTGCCTAAGATTTAAAAACAATGCCTTGAGTAAAGGACATGAATGGAAATTTGGAAAGCTTGATTTATCAGAGCTACGTTTAGCTCGAAAAAATATTCTACAAGTGATTCAGGGATTCATTTGAGGAGGATATTCGACATATGAGCAAATATAAAACTGTCAAATGTTCGTCTAAATTATCAAATCTAAATCCATTTTTAGACGGTAATAAATCGTTAAGAGTTGGAGGTAGAATAAGTAAGTCGAAATGTTCTTATGATAAAAAATTTCCATTCATATTACCTCATGATAGTCACGTTACTCGACTTCTCATTGAACAGGAGCATAAGCATATGCTACATGCGGGAGCTCAGGCGACATTATCTTCTTTAAGATGTGTATATTGGCCTTTACGAGCTATAACTTTAGTCCGAAAAATTCTTCATAAATGTATTATCTGCTTTAGAGCCAAACCTTCATCATACCAAGAAATGATGGGAGACTTACCTGATTTTCGTCTAACTGAAATTAGGCCATTTCTCAACTGTGGCGTGGATTATGCGGGACCTTTCTATGTCAAAGAAGTTAAACACAGAAATAGGAAGATTATCAAGGTTTATTTGTGCACATTTGTTTGCATGGCTACTAAAGCCGTCCATCTTGAAGTGTCTAGCGACCTGACAGCTCATACATTTTTGAACGTTCTCAAACGATTTGTTTCTAGACGCGGAATTTGCAAAAATATATATTCTGATAATGGTGGATCATTTGTAGGCGCAAATAATGATTTAGCGCGTTTTTTGAAAACACTGCAAAATGAAACCGTTCTCAGTACGTTTTTCGAAAGAAATGAAATAAGCTGGCATTTCATACCTGCTAAGAGTCCACATATGGGTGGTTTGTGGGAAGCGGCTGTAAAGTCAGCGAAACACCATTTAAAACGCGTCGTCGGTTCAAATCACCTTTCATTAGAAGACTTCAATACACTATGTACGCAAGTTGAAGCTATCCTCAATTCCCGCCCATTAGTCCCATTAAACGACGATCCTAACGACCTTACCCCCCTAACTCCTGGTCACTTCCTCATCGGTGATGTGTTGACTGCAATTCCCCAAGTGGATGTAATAAAGGAACCGTTCAATAAACTATCGGCATACAACCAGTTACAACAAATGTCACAGCATTTTTGGTCAAGGTGGCAAAAGGAGTATGTACCCCAGTTACAACAGAGGACTAAATGGAAGCAGCTGAGCCATCGTCATCTCAAAGTTGGGGCAATGGCCCTTGTTAAAGAAGACAACGTGCCTCCATTATGTTGGCCCTTAGCCCGTATAACACATCTCCATCCAGGGCAGGACGGCGTTGTTCGAGTGGTCAGCTTACGTACTAAAGGTGGAATACTGAAGCGTGCCATTTCCAAGATATGTGTTTTACCCGATCAAGGAGACTGACAAAAGACAATTGTTGTTTCAATTTGAATTTATTTCACATACTTTCAACTTTATTGAAATTGTATTTTTGAAAGCCGAGCCTTTCAAGGGGGCCGGTATGTTCATGCTTCTTTTATTTTATTCTGACAGTTGTCATGTTGACAGATGCTGAGAGTTTGTATCGCAATAAACATTCATTGTCACTGATGCAATCTTTTCAATCATTTCAACCAAATACTTCATAACAAGAACACACAAAAACAGTTTAGATCCTAAATATTTGAATATGTCTATAAAGAGACATTTTTTTCAAATACCTACTTTGGATGAATTAACATCCAAATTAGCAGGGTCAGTAGTATTTAGTACTTTAGATGCCACACAGGGTTTTTTACAAATTCATTTAGATGAATTTAGCTCAAAACTCTGTACGTTCGCTACACCTTTCGGAAGGTATAGATTCTTACGCCTTCCGTATGGCCTAGCAAGTGCTCCAGAAGTATTCCAGGAGAGAATGTTAGAGATTTTTGGAGACATCCAGGGTTGTAACATTTATATCGATGACATTATAGTTTATGGAAAAAATCACACAGGAACATGACAATACACTAGAAAAAGTATTTAAAAGGGCTGAAGCCTATAATGTTAGATTCAATAAAAGTAAATGTAAATTTTCTGCTAAAGAAATAAAGTACATGGGTCACATAATCTCTAAAAAAGGTTTGACAGTTGATCATTCTAAAGTTGAAGGCATAATAAATATGCCAAAACCTCAAAACGTAAAGGACGTTCAGAGATTTTTAGGTTTACTAAACTATGTGGCAAAATTCATAAGTAATCTATCAGAAAAAACTGCACCACTGAGAGAACTGCTTAAAAAAAGCATAGAATTTTATTGGGGTGAAAAACAGGAGCTAGCATTCGAAACTCTAAAAAAGGTGATTTGTGAGGCACCCTGCCTCAAATTTTTTGATGTAAAAAGTTCAAATATCATAATATCGGTTGATGCGTCTAAGTCTGGAATGGGCGCAACAATTCTCCAAGATAATATACCTTGTGCTCATGCGTCACGTGCATTAACTGTAGCTCAACAAAATTATGCACAGATTGAAAAAGAACTTCTAAGTATTTGGTTTGGTTGTTCTAAATATCATCAGTATATTTTTGGAAAATGCTTCGTTGTAGAAACTGATCACAAACCGTTGATTTCTATTTTTTAAAAACCTATAAATGAATGTCCTGCTAGGTTGCAAAGACTTTTAATACAACTTCGAAAATATGATTTCACAGTAACATATAAACCAAGTAAAAAGTTGATCATTGCGGACACTCTATCTCGAGCATATGTAAATGAATATTTTGATGAAAATATTGATATAGAGCTAGAGGCTCAAGTTTGTTTAATAACTGAAAATGTAAATGCAAGCGATGAGAAAATACAACAGATTCGGAAGTTAACTAAAACTAAAAACATTTGAGAAACTAGATAACTTAAAATATGAGGATAATTTGAAAGATCTATTGCAAACCTCTATACCAGTTGATACATTTGAAACCTTGATGAAACTTATACAAGAAGCAAAAAATAAGGCTACAAAAACAATTAAAATGAAAACTAGGGAAAATAATGATTGGATAACCCCCCAGTTTTTAGGATTATTAAAAAAAGAGACGAATTATACAAACTGATAAAAAAATTCCCTCAAGATCAACAAATCTTATGGGAGTTCAGAAATAAAAAAAAACAAATTGAAAACGAAAAAAGAAAATTAAAAACTAACTTTTTCAGAAAAAAATTGAATGATGCTGATGGAAATCCAAAGAAACAATGGAATTTCATAAATAACCTAATAAAACATGAAAACAAACAAACTAGTGTAGATACAATAGAGTTAGATAATACATTAATAACTGATAAATTAGAAATCGGAAACAAATTTAACGAATATTTCTGTGATATAGGTCAATCAATTGTCAATAATATCAATGCTAAACTTATAAGTAACCCTCTTTCACAATATTTCGAGGAAATCAATATAAAAAACTCCTACATGATACTAACATCAAAGAAGTAAGAGAAATATTGAATGGAATGAATGAAAACTCTGCTCCAGGTAATGATCAAATTTCTGTAAAAAATTTATTAAGAGTACAGGAGATAATAATACCAACTTTAGTCAACTTAGTTAATAAAATGTTCGAAACAGGGGAATTTCCGAAGGAGCTAAAAATGGGTAAGGTTACCCCTATCCATAAATCAGGACCAAAAAACAACTTAGAAAACTATCGCCCAATTACTGTACTTTGTGCATTGTCAAAATTTGTGGAAATTCTTTTCAAAAACCGTATCATGAACTTTCTTACTAGATATGTTGAATTAGACGAGTATCAATATGGTTTCCAGAAACAATCGAACACCCAAAGCGACACAACAGACTTCCTAAACCATGTTATATCCAACTTGGATGACAAAAAAATTTGTCCTAACAATATTTATTGATTTACAAAAGGCATTCGATGTAGTGGATCATGAAATACTACTCGAAAAATTGTACCTTCTAGGTATACGAGGAAACAGTGCAAAAATATTAAAATCATATCTGAAAGATCGGCAACAGTATGTATCTTTGCATAAAGTAAATAGTGAAATCGCGAATATAAACTGCGGAGTCCCACAAGGCTCAGTCCTTGGTCCACTATTATATTCGCTACACACCCTAAATCTCAAAAAAGCAAATCTTAAAGCTCGTTATTACATATTCGCAGATGATACCATTCTAGTATATGAAGGATCTAACTTGGGAGAACTGGAAGCTTTGGTAAATAGTGATCTACAACTATATGCTAAATGGCTCCTAGCTAACAAGTTGCAAATAAATGTGAATAAAACAGTGTATATGCTCTTCAAAAATAAAAATAAAGAAAGTTGGGACCCAGATGTCAGAATTGTGGATCAGCCAATTCAAAAGGTCGATCATACGCAATATCTGGAATTAGAAATCGATGACAAATTAAATTGGCACAAACATGCAGAGCACATGACAAAAAAAATTGTACCAATGATTGGAGCACTTTATAGATGTCAGAGCTACTTGAATCTACAGAATAAAATTATGATATATAATGCTTATTTTCTTTCTATATTCCGTTATCTCATAACAAACTGGGGGGTATGTTCTCAAACATTATTTAAAAAAATCAAAACTCTACAAAATAAGGTGGCAAAAACTTTATTTGGCTGTGATTACAGAGCTAATACAGAAATGATCTACCATCAAACTAAAATATTACCGCTGGAAAAAATACTACAAATAGAACAATGTAAATTTATCTACAAAATAACAAAAAATCAACAAAAATGCAACACAAATATGAATATAGTAAATGAAATACATTCGTATGAAACTAGAAGTCAAGACCAAATTTATCTACCCCAGGTGAGAACGAACATTGCCTTAAATGATCCCTTTTTTAAATGTCTTCAATCATTCAACCTTTTGCCAAATTATATAAAAAATAAAGATAGTTACTCCTCGTTCAAAGCTGAAATGATGCAATATGTTAACGGCCATTAAATTTAAAATAGATATGTTCCGGTACCAGCATTTACTGCTGATTAGGAACAATGCTTCACAAACATATTGATTATATACATATATGTCATAAAAAAAAAAAAAACTGAAAAAGATCCGCAGAAAAAGTCATCGACCAAACAAAGGTGTACCTCCGTCTAGGTATGGGGAAGAGCAAGTAGAAATGAAGCGAAACGACGTCCAATTATCAGTAGTCAAATCTAAGAACACCACTGTATCTAAAAATACCACAGCGAGTTCAAGGAGAAGTAGAGCACTCCAGGCGGAGTTGGAAGCAGAGCAGAAATTGGCAGAAATCGCTAGAAAGGAAATAGAAATCGCAAGAAAGGAAATGGAAATCGCAAGGAAGGAAATGGAAATCGAGAAGAAGCTAGTCGAGAAAGAGTTGCAGTTCAAAAAAGCAGTAATAAACGATAGCCAGGAAGAAAGTCACAGTTCAACGGAAACCTACAATTCCTCAAATCATCTGGTTCTCGAGAAACATGATGAAGTCAAAGTTGAGTATCCATATAATTATGTCCAAAACTGGGTGAACAATATGCCTTCCGCATCAACGTCTAATAAGCCCGTATCTGTTAGTTTTAGGTCTGACAAACACAAGTCATTAAGGTTGGTGGATAATACGAATTTCGAAAATAAAACGCAAATAACAGGTGAAGCAGTCGCTGAACGAAAATCGGAGTTTTCAAAGGAGAAAATTACACACGAAAAAGATTTTAAGTTCATGGCACGTCAATCATTAAGCAAAGAGTTACCTATTTTTAATGGAGATCCAAAGGATTGGTTGCATTTCATAACACAATTCCAAGAAACTTCTCAGGTATGTGGCTTTAGTAATTCCGAAAATTTGGCACGGCTTCAAAGACGTCTTAGGGGAAAGGCAAGGGATTCTGTTCAGGGTTTATTGAACTTCATCTGTGATGTGGAAAAAATTGTGGACATCCTGGAGAAACGATTTGGCAAACCGGAATACATTATTCAAGATTTACTAGCAACAGTAAGAAAGTTTCCTTATTTGAAAGAAGATAAACTTGAAAACATTTTAGATCTATCAAACATAATTCAAAATTTGACAATGACACTGTCAAGTTTAGATTGTCAGGCATATCTACTGAATTCTCAACTTTTAGCAGAGTTAGTAGCAAAATTAACACCAAGTTTGAATTTGGAATGGGGAAAGAAAGTATGTAGTCTCAAAACTAAAGCTAATGATTTAAAAATTTCAGATTTTTCTGATTGGTTTTCCCTAATGGCGGATGCTGTGTGCAATGTATCAACTCCTGACTTCGATACAGAAAAGAAAAAGAAGTATGTCTGTACGACTATGAATTCAAGCACTGAAAAGAAATTATTCTATGGATATTGTAAGAAAAATAATCATCAGCTTGAGAATTGTCTATTTTTCAAAAAAATCGAAGTTGAAAAACGTGTGGACTGGGTAAGACAACGTAAAATTTGTTTCTGCTGCCTAAATTCGAAACATTATTTGAGTTCTTGCCGAAAAAAGAAAGTTTGTAACATAAATGGTTGTACTAGATATCATCATATACTTCTGCATAGTGATGATGAACAAAACAGAGCTCACCAAGAAAATTATTCACAACATGCAGGTGAGAGCTCACATAATCAAATTGTTAATCATCATTCTCGTAGTATTTTCGGAAAAGATGTTCTTTTGAGAGTAGTTCCAGTGATTTTGTCAGGACCAAAAGCTGTAATTTCAACTTTTGCACTTTTTGACGAGGCGTCGACGGTAACATTGTTGTGCAGTGAAGTAGCTGACCAAATTGGAGCAGTTGGGAAAACAGAACCTCTGAAATTAAAGTGGACCAACTCTACTATGAGTGAAGAGCTTGATTCTCAGACCGTGAGTTTGAAAATAAGAGGTAAAGATGAACAGGAGCAGTATACTATAGATTCAGTGAGAACGGTAAGAAACCTTGATTTACCTGTACAATCTATAAATCAGAAATTATTTGCTAAAAAATGGAATCATTTATCTGCCATCAAAATCTCTTCATTTGTTGATGCACAACCAAAAATATTAATTGGGCAAGATAACATTGATCTTATCATAGCAAGGGATGTTATTGAAGCAGGAAAAAACTCCCCGGTTTTATCTAGAACAAAGTTGGGGTGGGTGATTCATGAGAATGCCTCAAGTTTTCGTAACCGAATAGATGTCAATTTGCATATCAGTAAATGTGACGATGAACTAGATGAAATAGTGAAAAATTCTTTCAGGTTAGAAATTAATGGGAGCGAAATATCCTGAAAAGAAAAAGATGTCTCAAGAGGATAGGCGAGCTCTACAAATAATGGAAGAAACAGCAAGGAGACAAGGAGAGAGATGGGAAATTGGACTCCTATGGAAAGAAACATTTTCTTTCCATAGGAGTCCAATTTCCCATTGCCAGAATCGAAGTTCCTAGCCACGAGGAGACTCAATTCCATAGAATTAAAAATGAAAAAGAATCAGCAGTTTTGTAAGGATTATTCAGGTAAAATTGTTGAATATATTCAAAAAGGTTACGCCAGAAAACTTTCTTCAGAAGAAATCAAGAAAAAATACAATAAAACTTGGTACTTACCTCACTTTGCTGTCACTAACCCTAACAAACCAAACAAACTTAGGTTAGTATTCGATGCGGCAGCAAAGTGTTCTGGTGTAAGTTTAAATGATTTTCTTCTGAAAGGTCCAGATTTATTAAACAACTTATTGGCAGTTTTATTCAATTTTCGTAAAAAAAACAATTGCGTTTTCGAGTGACATCAAAGAAATGTTTCACCAGGTTAATATAAGAAAAGTTGACAGGTGTTCACAAAGATTTCTTTGGAGAGACAGAAGAGAGAATGAAGAATGCATTGGTGAATATGAGATGAATGTAATGACATTTGGAGCAGCCTCTTCTCCGGCATCAGCAACCTTCATAGTGAGAAAAAACGCACTAGAATTCCAGAATGAGTTTCCCAGGGCCGCAAATGCTATTATCAATCAACACTATGTTGATGACTATCTTGACAGCGTAGATACCGAAGAAGAAGCTGAAGAATTGATAAAGAATGTTACAGAAATTCACAGAAGAGGGGGTTTTCAAATAAGGAATTGGGTTAGTAATTCTCGAAAAGTGTTGCAGAATATTCCACCTGATTTGAGAACCAATCAGCTCAAAGACTTAAATATACAAAAAGAACTACCAAGCGAAAAAGTATTAGGTTTGTGTTGGGATACAGATTCTGATACTCTAGGGTTTAATATAAATTTGGAAAAATTTGATGGATTTATAACTCATGAAAAGAAAAGTACAAAAAGGGAAGTTCTTAGAATTTTAATGTCAATTTTCGACCCACTTGGTCTTTTATTGAACTTTTCCATTAAAGCAAAAAATTTACTTCAAAAAATTTGGCTATCAAATATATCATGGGACGATGAATTAGAGCCTTCTCTAAAAGAAAAGTGGATAAAATGGCTCACTGAATGAAAAAACATAAAACAATTCACAGTTCCAAGATGTTATATGATCCAACCACATGTTTTCAATCTTCTTGGTCTTTTATTGAACTTCTCCATTAAAGCAAAAATTTTACTTCAAAAAATTTGGCTATCAAATATATCATGGGACGATGAATTAGAGCCTTCTCTAAAAGAAAAGTGGATAAAATGGCTCACTGAATTAAAAAACATAAAACAATTCACAGTTCCAAGATGTTATATGATCCAACCACATGTTTTCAATCTTCAACTCCACACCTTTTGTGATTCCAGTCAAGAAGCCTTCGCAGTGGTTTCATATTTGCGAGTAGAAATAGAAGATACTATCCACACATCTCTTATTATGGCTAAATCACGAGTGTCTCCAATAAAACAAATCGTCTCCATTCCAAGATTGGAACTGCAGGCAGCGGTTTTAGGAAGTAGGCTATCAAAATTCATTCTAGAAAATCATAACATCAAATTCAATTCTATTTTCTATTGGTCGGACTCGAAAACTGTAATTGGTTGGATCAAATCAGGTACTGCGTATAAGTTCAAACCATTTGTGGCGCATAGGATAAGTGAGATTGAGGAAAATACTAATGTTTCTGACTGGCGATGGTTATCAACTTCAGACAATATTGCTGATGATGCAACAAGATGTACAAAAACTGTTGATTGGAGTTCTGAGAGTATCTGGGTAAATGGTCCAAGCTTTTTGAAAATGCCTGAGAGTGAGTGGTTGAAAGAAACTCGTGAATTTTCTGTTGATTACTCAGAAGTCAAAAGAGACTTTGTAGCCGTTATAGCTTTAGATACTTTCTTGAATAGTTATAATAATAATAAACTCTTTATTAGCATCATGCTCTTCACAGTGACTAAAAACATACACAGTTTCAATTACCATACTAAAAAAACTATCACACTAGTACAAGTCTTAAGATTAATTAAAAAAAACAACACAGCTTACATGTAGTCTTCAATCCGGAATATGAGACTTCACATATTTACAACATTCTTTTTTAAATACAAATATTGATGGTATTTTTTTCAATTCCATTGGTAGATTGTTAAACAAGATCAATCCTTTACTAAATATTATTCCTGCATTCAAATTAGGGTTGATATAAAAATCATTTGTATCTTTCATACGTGTATTATAGGTATAGATATTACTTATATATGTCAGCTGATCTGAAAGATAGGTTGGTAACATATTATTTTTTAATTTATATACAAACAATAACATGTTGTAATTTATTCTTTGTCTAATTGTCATCAATGATAGAGTATTCAACATTTTCTTAATTGGTGTTCGCCTATTACAATTTAATATTACCCTCATGGCCCTATTTTGTAATTTTTGGAATATATTCATTTGTTCATTATTTAGAAAAAATAGGATAGTGCTACAATAATCAAAATGAGGTGCTATGACACTTTTGTATATTGTAAGTTTTGAAAATTCAGATATTTTGTTATTCAATCTATAGAGGTAGTGTATTTTTTTGGCCACTTTCCTTTTGACATAGTTTACATTTGCGTTCATATTCAATTCTTGGTCCAATATTATGCCTGGATATTTGAATTCCTTGACTTGTTCGACTTCCTCATTTTCAATATTTATATGAAATTTTAAATTTTCATTTAACATCTTAATCTGGCATCTATTACCTATTAGCATAAATTTACTTTTTTTCACATTGAGCTTTAATCCATTATTACATAACCAAGTACTTATGTTTGTAAGATCATTATTAAGATTGTTCTCTATTTCATCTGTTGTTCCTGAGTAATATAACATTGTGTCATCTGCGAATAGTTTTATTTTACATTTTGTTATCTGTGTATCTATGTCATTTATAAAAAGAATAAATAATATTGGACCAAGGATTGAACCCTGTGGCACTCCATTTTTTATTTCGAGTAATTCTGAGAATTGATTATTATATTTTACAACTTGTTTCCTCCCTTTCAAGAAGCTAGTGAACCATTTCAACACATTACCAGTGATGCCATATTTTTCTAATTTTTTAAATAGTAGATCTACTTTGATTGTTTCAAAGGCTCTTTGAAAATCTAAGAATACAACACCTATTAGTTTCTTTTCAGCAATATCTACTTTCCACGAAGAGATCAGTAGTTGTAACGCAGTTTCACAAGAATGTGACTGTCTGAACCCTGACTGTTGTGAAATTAAAATTTTGTTGTTGTTTATATACATTAACAATTGTTCTTTGACTGCTAGTTCCAGAAGTTTTTCATATACTGGTAGTGTGTTGATTGGTCTAAACTCTGAACATATTACCGTGTTGCTTACTTTTTGAATGGGATTAATGGTAGATACCTTCCAGTCATTAGGAAATGTTCCTTCACTCAGAGATAAATTTATAATTTTTAAAAACCAGTTTCCAGCTACCTCTATAGCTAGTTTGATTATGTTCAAGTTTATTCCATTTCTGTCTGTAGTATTTTTTTTTCAGTGATGATAAGATTAGTTTAAGGTCAGCCATTGATAACTGCCTAAATTCTCCAAAATTTGGTAGAAATTCTGTAATAGAACTTATGGTGTGTTGAGTATTATTCCTTGGTTTTATTTTTTGACTAATTTCGTTTATACTCGTGATGAAGTATGTGTTGAAAGCGTTTGCAATATCTCTATCATTTTGTTCAACTTTATCTTCAAATTGAATATAGGATGGATTCTGACCCTTCTTTCCATTGAGCAATTCTTTTAATGATTTCCACATTGCTTTTGTATCACTTCTATTCCCTTCAATTTGTTGGTCATAATATTTTCTTGTTTCTAATCTTATTTCACTAGTAACGTTATTTCTCATTTTTCTATATTCATTCCAATCCGTATCTGCCCCTGTCAATTTTGCTTGCCTGAAGAGCCTATCTCTATATTTCATTTTATTCATTAACTCATCAGAAAACCATACATTTAGTTTAAAATTATTAAATGTTTTATGTTCTTTCCAAGGACAAAATATATTTAATTTTTGAACCAGAAGTTCCACCAAATTTCTTGATAAATCATGGATGTTCAGGTTATCATCAATAACCAAGTTCAAATCAAATAAAGACATTTGGAAATTTATCCTATCAAAATGTTTGAAATCCCTTCTCACTATAACATTATGTGGTTTGTTCGATTTTAATTTTTGATTATTATGCAGTGATACAATAATATTGGAATGATCAGATATTTTAGCGATATCTGTCACTTGGTGTTGAATATTTTCAACATTTGTCACCAAGTAGTCAATCAAAGTGGCAGAATCTTTAGTCACTCTCGTATTATCTTTAACTACTTGCCTGAGTCCTAGGTACATGAATAGTTCCTTTATTTTACGACTGTAAGTTTGATCTAAATTGAGATCAATATTAAAATCCCCTACAATTATTATATCATGTTTTTGGCACGCCAATTCTTCCAACTTATCTTTCATAAATTCAATGCACTCACCATGAGATGCATTTGGGGAGTGGTATATACAGCATATAATATACCAATCACTGATAATTTGAACTTTTATAGCAGCTATCCAGACATTCATAATTATTTTATCAACCATAATTTGTTGAAATTTTAAATCATTTTTTAAGTATATAGCAACCCCACCGGTGTGTCTACTAGATGAATTACATAATACTGAATTATAACCATTGATTTGTGTTTCATGTTGCCAGATCTCATCTGTTACATGTGTTTCAGACAAGCAAATGATCCATGGATTGTGACATCGGAAGATTTTCTTCATGGCTGAGATTGATTCGTGCGACTGCTTGGGTATTGAGAATTTTGAAAATGAAAGAAATACTTCTAGATAAAACGAAGGTTAAATTACCACCTGAACTTCAATCAAATGAATTATTTGCTGCTGAAATCATGTGGATCAAACAGGTACAAAGGGAAACATTTCCTGAAGAAGTCTATCTCCTGTTGAATAAAATGGAATTACCAAAATCCAGTAAACTCTTCAAGTTGTCACCATACATTGATGAAACAGGAATCGTTAGGATAAGAGGAAGAATCGGGGCTTCTAACTGGGTTTCCGAAGAGACAAAAAAGCCAATAATTTTAGAGCCAAAAAATAAGTTCACTCGTTTGTTAATTCATCACTACCATACTAGAACAGGTCATCATTCACAAAATATAGTAACAAATGAAATTCGTCAGAAATATCATATACTGAATTTAAGATCAGCGGTAAGGAGTTGTTGGAATTCGTGTCAATTTTGCAAAAACTATCGAGCAAAACCTGTTACACCCGAAATGGCGCCATTACCACCTTGTAGACTCGAGAGTTTTGTCAGACCTTTCACCTTTTCAGGTATGGACTTCTTTGGACCGATGAGCATTACCGTTGGAAGAAGGAAGGAAAAGAGGTACGGAGCTCTTTTCACCTGCTTGAGTACCAGAGCGGTTCACCTGGAAATTGTGGGATCTTTGAATACAGATTCTGCTGTTATGGCAATCAGGAGGTTGATTGGAAGAAGAGTGATGGAATTTGTGATCGGTGGATCGGAAGTTGGTTAATTAACTAACTGGGAGTCAGTAACAATAAATACTTTTATTATATTTTATAATAAAGAAATAAACTCATGAGAACATTCTCTCAAGAATTCTTCGACTACTACCACATCGACAAAATGACAACCATACTACAAAAGTAACTAAAAAAAAAACACACTGCTGACAACTTAACTTATTATTATCATAAGGAAACAAGTGTTGCCAACTAACTCCTACTGATAAACATGACAGCATGAACATAGGTAAAATAAATAGTTTTTATTGGTCAATTTCTAACAGCCCCTCTCAATAAAACAATTTTATTTTCCTGTTACAAAAAATAGGAAAAAAAAACTAGTCAACCATTCAAAAAAAAATAATGCAAGTAGTGATAATATATGAATACATACAAAAAAAAAATTTTACTATCTATTTAGCAAACAATCCTAAACCATCCCTGAATTTTTCAAATTTGATTCTAGCCAATGGTTTGGTAAATATATCGGCTAATTGGTCCTCACTCTTTATGTGAATGATATTTACCTGATTATTTTCAATTTTTTCTTTAATGAAATGAAATTTAACGTCAACATGTTTCAATCTTTTGTTTTTTTCAGGATTATTTGCAATTTTAATTGCTGACTGGTTATCCTCGTATATTTGGATAGGTTTTGTCAAATCAAGTGAACAAAAATCTTTTAGAATTTTTATAAGCCAGCAAGCTTCCCTAACTGCGAGACTCAATGCTATGTATTCTGACTCCGTTGAAGATATTGAAACACATTGTTGCTTTTTACTTGCCCAAAGTATTGTACAATCTAGTAAGTTAAAAACATATCCAGATGTTGACTTTCGATCAGTAATATCACCACCCCAATCGGAATCAACAAAGCCACATAAAGTACTAGTACAACTTGGTTTAAATATTAACTTAAGATCTAGAGACCCCTTTACATATCTTAATACTCTTTTGAGGGCTGTAAGCAAATTATTGTTTGCCTTATCTTGAAATCTGCTTAGTAAGCTGACACTTTCACAAAGGTCTGGTCTTGAGCCCTGAACAGCATACATTAAACTCCCAATAATTTGCCTGCATAGCCTCTGCAACTCTGGGTCATTTTCTGTATTTTTAAAATTAAAATCAGTATTAACATCAATCGGTGTACTCATAGGTTTACAATCCTGCATGCCAAACTTTTGTAAAACTCTCTTCAAATAATTTTCTTGGCTTAACTCGGTGAAACCTTCATCTAGATGTTGTTCAACATTTATGCCTAAATACTGAGATATAATACCCAAGTCTTTCATGCAAAAATTGTTATTCAATATAATTTTTACATTTTCAACTTCTTGCTTATTTGTGCCCAAGATTAACAAATCATCAACATAGATTAAAATGTACAAATTGCTACTTTTTGTTAATTTTGAATACAAACAGTGATCATTTTCTGATCTAATAAATCCTTGACTTTTCATTAAACTATCAAATTTAGTATTCCAACATTTAGGGCTTTTCTTTAAGCCATAAATGGATTTATTTAATTTACAAACTGTTTTACAATTTTTACTGTTATTACCTGGCAAAGACATAAAAACTTCATCATCAATCTCACCATAAAGGAATGCACTTCGTACATCCATTTGATGTATGGGTTTACCTAATTTATTTGCAACCACAAGCATGATTCTGAAAGTAGTTAACTTTGCAACAGGCGAATAAATATCATATAAATCGTCACTACTTTCTTGTTGAAAACCACTAGCGACTAACCTTGCTTTGAACTCGTCCTCTCCTTTTACTTTGAACACCCATTTGCTTTCGATCACATTTTTATTTACAGGCCATAGCACTTCACTCCACGTATTATTTTCTCGAAGAACTCTCAGCTCCTTCTGCATAGCCTCCTTCCATTTTTCCCAATTTTTTCCTGATGCGGCTTCTTCAAGACTTATTGGCTCTTCTTCACTTGAATAAAAGCACATATCACCTTCACTCATATCGTAGTCTCTCATCCAATCTGGTTTTCTAATCTCACGTTTTCCTGGTCTCATAATAACTTCTGGAGAACTTGCTTCTTCAGATAAAGTACCTTCCTCGTGTGATTCCTCTGAAACACTATCATTAGATAGATAGATAGATAGATAGATATTTATTGATCTCTTCGAATCATATACATGACATGAGATAAGTCATACAGAAGTGGTTTAAAATAAATAAAAGATAAAAAAATACAATGTAGTACGACACAATTCCGAACAAAACATTACGAATATGTACACAAACATTAATATTAATATATAGTTAAGGACATAATGACGTATAAAATAACGTGCACAAGATTACAAACATTGGTTTATAAATTCATCCACAAGATTACAAGCATTGGTTTATAAATTCATCCAGGGAATAAAAACAATTGTCGATCAGAAATGATTTCAGAATGGATTTGAATTTGATTATATTTGTCATATCTTTCATTTCGTCTGGTAGCATGTTATAGAAGTATCCCCCTGCATACAGTGGAGATTTTTTTATTTTCATTCGATTGAATTTGGAAAGGTGGACATCGTTTTTTGCTCGAGTGTTATATCCATGGATATCACTGTTCTTTTGAAACCTATGTTTGTTCTGGTGAGTATAACTTAGGAGCTTGTAAAGGTAAATACCTGTAAAAGTTAGCAGCTTATTCCCCCTGAAGGTATCCCTACATGACTCCCTATAGTCCAAGTTGAATATTAGGCGAATGAATCGCTTTTGCAAGATAAATATCCTCGTGATTTCTGTCGATCTACCCCACAAAATTATATTGCAGCTGATTGCGGAGTAAACTAAAGCATAGTATAAGTTAACTAGGTGACTTAGGTAAAAATTAGACTTTAGGCTATTGAAGGCAAAATACAATTTATTCAGTTTTTTACACAAACAGTCTATTTGTTTGTTGAAGTTCAGTTTGGAGTCCAATTCCATTCCAAGGAATTTGGTGCTTTTAGATGTACAAATTACACTATTATTGCTTGTAGTTATAGATATATTATTTTCTTCCTTTAGCGGTGCGGTAAATTGGACGATTACAGTTTTATTTTCGTTAATGATAAGATGATTTCGTTGACACCAATGTGCGAAGTTGCTCATGACCGTTTGTGTTTTGTTATTTAGATCATTTAGACTATCAGCTGAGACAATAATTGTGGTGTCATCTGCATAGATGAATACTCGTCCATGGTTGATATATGTGGGTAAATCGTTTACATATAGCAAAAATAATAGTGGGCCTAACACCCCACCTTGGGGAGTCCCAATGGGGGTAGTAAATTCGTTAGATAACTCATCCTCGATCCGAACTCTAAGCCTTCTGCCGGACATATAAGATTCAATCCACGACTGGATTGGTCTTCTGATGCCCATAGCTTCTAATTTTATTGTTAGGTATTTGGGATTAATCGTATCAAAAGCGCGAGTAAGATCAAAGAAGATTCCTACTAAATATTTGTTCTGGTCTATATTTTCATGGATGTATTGTGTTAGTTCCGTTGATGCAGTCTCTATTGAGAAGTTGGGTCGGAAACCATGTTGTGACGACGTTATTATATTATTTTTATTTAGGTAGTTGACTAATTGGTTATACACGGCTATCTCAATTATTTTAGAGAAACAGCTCAATATACATATCATCCTGTAGTTTTCAACAAATTGCGGATCGCCCTTTTTAAACACCGGAATGGTTTTAGCGATTTTTAGTTGGCTTGGGAAGATTCCTTGGGTGACGGATGAGTTAATGATCTGGGATAATTGGTTGGAGATTTTATCTACACATTCTCTCAGTACGATTGCTGGTATTTCATCAATTCCTGACGAGTATTTCTTTTTAAGTGTTAGTATTATGTGTTTTACGTCGATTTCATCAACTGGCATAAAGAACATTGAGTTTGGGCCTCGTATTTCATTTTTAGTACACTTGTCTTCGGGAAAATTAAGACTGTATATTGTTTCACTAACAGAGTTTGCAAAAAACTCCCCAAAGTGGTTTGCAATGTCAGTTTTACCATTTATTGCTGTCCCTTTATCAACTAAGATGATTTCCTTCCTACAGTTCTTCCTTTCCATTTTTACATTTACTAACTGCCAAAGAGATTTTGCTTTATTGTTTGAATTATTGATTATATTGCAGTAGTGTTGTTTTTTTTCCTCAGAAATTTTTGCATCTAAAGATTTTTTCATTTTTTTATAATTTTCTGTTATGATCGGATTGTTTATCTTATTTTTAAGCCAGTTAAGATCCTTGAGCTGTCTGAGTTCAGAGTGTAGTTCTTTAGAGAGAGGTATTTTATCGGACCCTTTGGCTTTTTGGACTATATATTGTTTTGGGAATGATATGTCAAAACACCATTGAAAGTTTGCCATAAAATTATTGAAAGCAGTGTTGACATCTTTTCCTTGAGGATTGTCAAGGCATGTCCTTTCATAAAGTGTTTTGAATTCTAGAAGAGATTGTTCATTGAATTTTCTTGTTACCACATTGTTTTTTTTCGTATCCGGTATTTTTACTGTAGACCAGGACATGACTTGTGCATAGTGGTCAGAAGCACCCAGACAGATTACCTTACAGGAGCTGTTGTCAAAGTTACTGACAACATAGTCTAATCCGCTAGATGTTACTTTATTCCCATATTGTGCCACACGGGTTGGTTGGTCATATGGTAGGTTTAGGTTAAACATTGCAAATATGTCAAAGAGTTGATTCTTATAAAGACAGTTTCCTTTAAAATTTATGTTGAAATCTCCACAAAGGATAACATTAGTATACTTGGCTGTTACGTGAATTAAGATACTATTTACTTTGTCAAGGAATAGTTGTGGGTCTGATTCTATTGATGAGCTGCGGTAAAGCGTGATAATACAAAAATTTTTATTAACCCCTATAGCAGAGCACTCAAAGTTCAGTTCTAAGGATGAGTCAACAAGGTATTGAATATTGTTGCATTTTTCGGATATTTCAGATTTAACAAATATTGCGGTTCCACCGTGAGATAATCTTTTCCTACTGTATCCGGAGATAAGTCTATAACCTGCTATTGAAGTTGATCTCAGTTGATCTTCACACATCCAGTGCTCAGATATACAGAGAAATGTCGGTTTACTAGTACTACAAAATAATTCTAAAATGTTAATTTTATTTGACAAGCTTTGGCTGTTTAAGTGTACAAGTTGATAGGTGTGTGTTGTACTTATCTCGTCGCCGGCGTCAAGGGTGAGGCTGGATCTTGAAAATTTCTTGTTTGCCTTGGTTGGTTTTCACGGGGTGAGTGGCTGTGTGGGTTGTCTAAGAATCGCTGCCCTTGTTTGAAGTTGAAGCGGCTGAAATGTATGTTTTCAGGCCAAAAGTCAGGTTCATACACCTTTGTTTGCAGGCAGGGTTTTACACCAACCATAAAAGCTTGATTATTGGTACGGACGAAGTGCGTTTCAAGTTTCTTCACGTAGATATCTTGAGATTGTGTGCGTTTTCCTATATAGTTCTTGATATTGTCTTGTGTTATCGCATCTGGCACTTTCGATAGAAACAGCCAAATTTTCTTGTCAGGTTTTCCAATGCCATGGAAGTCGTTATCACCTTCCCCACTTCCCACATTATAGTTTTTCTTTCTTTTCCTGATCACTGTAGTGAACCCCTGTGCTTCATCTGCAGTGTCTTTTATTTTTTCAATTAAAATTTTTGGGGGTTTCATGTTTTCATTACCGTAATTCGTGAGATTTATAATTTCACTTGCTTTTTGTTTGGTTTGTATTTCCATAATTTCCGCTGCTACTTGGTTCACTTGTATACCTGTACAACCCTGTAGGTCGGGGATATCAAAGTTCAAATTCATGGATGACGATGAACTAGCTTGGTTTTTATTTACGGTAGAATAGTTTTTTTTATGCGGCACGCTTTTTGTTTCACTCGCTTTATTTGCCATCGAGTTTTTTGGGGGATTCGTGAAAAGTTGGTTTTTGTTTGAAGTTTGGGCGATTCCATTTATTGATAGTTCCCCTTCCAATAATGCAATTTTCTCTTCTAGAACTTTGATCACTTGGGATTTGTCCGAGATAATTATATCCTTATCCAACAGGAATTGTTTCAACAATCTGTTTTCTTCTCTGAGGTAGGTTTCTTCTAAAGTGTCGATGTCAATGGTTTGTTGGTCTGGTTCATGTTTGCATTCAGCCTTTTTCAATTCACTAGCTTGTTTCAAACATGCTGGATGGAAACTTTCATAACACTTAGTACAGATAACTCTATTTTTAACTTTCTTAGAACAGTGTTTACACATAAAATTCACATTTTCTTTAGGAGTAGGTGGCCGATCGTCGTCACGCGACGCCATTTTTATTATGATTATCATCCTGATCAGTGCTTTCATTATCTAGAACATAGTTGTCCTTTTCAGATATATTCTCATTCTGAGCGTTAACATCTTTATCTTCATTTTCATCGAGATTTTCATGGTCTAATAAAACCATTTCATTAGGTTTCTTTGCTCGCTCATTTTCTGGAATGAAAACTACGTCTCTGTGTACTTCTACCTTATTTTTGTCTGGGAAATACACTCGATAGCCTTTAATCTCTTCGGAATATCCTACGAAAAAACCTAATTCATTTTTAGCATCTAACTTACGTCGTTTTTGTTTAGGGACATGTACGCTGACTTTTGATTCAAACTCTTTAAAATCTGTCAAATTACAATTTCTTTTGTACCATGCCTGAAATGGAGTTTCATCCTTCTGAGGACTGTTTCCTGCTCGATTCAACGTGAAAACCACGGTATTAGCTGCCTCTGCCCAAAGATTTTTGTTTAAACCCGAGCTTTGCAGCAACGTTCTTACTGCCTCTATGACAGTTCTGTTTTCTCTTTCGGCTCTACCATTTTGTTCCGGAGTATATGTACAAGATTTTTGGTGAGTAATTCCATTCATTTCACATATCTTTGAAATTTTCTCATTTACAAATTCAAGACCATTGTCTGTTCTTATAGTTTTTACCTTATTTTCAGTAACATTCTTAGCCATTAATATGAAACTTTCGATTTTTCTCTCCACTTCAGATTTATTTTTCAAGAAGTAGATGTGCTTGTAACCAGAAAAATCATCTTTCAATATCAAGAAATATTTTTATCCACCAAGCGATTCCAGCTTCAATGGGTCCACATAAGTCACCATGTATCAACTCACATGTTTTCTCTGCTCTAGAATTACTGATGGGAAATGGAAGTCTATGTTGCTTTCCAGCCAGACATTTTTCACAAAATGGCTTCAGTTCATCTTTGAATGGTATGTTGCTTCTTTTCAGGACCTTCTTAACCTGGTCAAAATTAATATGAGCCAATTTTCTATGCCATTCTTGCAAACTCATAACTGCATTACATTGTGGGGACTGAGTAACAGAGTTTTTAATTTTAAATTGCATTTTATATAACTTTCCATGTCTCTCAGCTATAGCTCTTACGTTACCATATTTGTCTACCAATTCACATTTGCTTTTGTTTGAATGCATTTCATAATTTTTGTCCAGAGCAGTACTCAAAGAGAACAAATTTACTGCTAGGTCGGGTATGTATAAATACATTATTCAAATCTGTACTCACCCATTCCCTTCCATTCCATGCCATTACTTGCACCGTGCCTGTGCCTTGTACATCTACTAACGTACCGTTTCCTACTCTAACCTGCTTTCTCTCCATTTGATTTTCCAGTTCTCTGAATTGTTCGATGTCGAAACACATGTGTTCTGTGGCACCGCTGTCCATCCACCAGTTGTTGGCTTTCAAGTCGTCTTTGCTTAGCGTAGTTATAACATCAGAGCAATTCAGTAGGATTGATTCACTTACAAAGGCTTGGTTACCTGCTTTTCTGCCTTCTTTTTTATCTTCGGCCTCTTTCTTCTTTTTGAACCAACAGTCCTGTATTCGGTGGCCGGGTTTACTACAGTAATGACACCCTCGCTTGACTATCTGGGGGCACTCACCTTTTATATGTCCGATTCTGTTACAGCCAAAGCATTTTATATCTTTCCTAGGCCTAACGAATTTTCCTTTAACTGTCAGAGCTGTTGCGTTTTCAGTATGTTTGCATCGTTCTTCTTCCAACAATAGCCTTGACATCAGATCAGTTAAAGTTTGTTTATCTGCCGAGCTTGACTCCCATGCAGAGATGAAATGTTTCATGCTTTCTGGAAGTGACATCAACACCTTCGTAATCACCATTTTATCACTGATTTCGGTACAATTGCAGTTTAGGGTAGTAACCCCGATTTTGACGAAATTTTTTTTTGGGGTTATTTCGAGGTCCTTGAACACAAATCTGAAGTCAAAAAGCCTCGCTCTCACTTACTTTTTGATTTACGACCAATTAAATGTTACAAAAAGGGTATTTTCAACATCAAACTTTTTCCACAAAAAAGCAACAGATTTGCCTTTGCCTTATATCAGCATAATCTAGACGCATTCACGCATTTTTGGAACATTTTGCAGTATTTTCAACTTTGTATTGAAAATATTAAGATTTTAATTAACATAACAATACATTTGATGAAAATCGTTTATTGACAGCAGTGACACAGTGACAGCAACTACAACAAACAAACGGTCGTGTTCCGATATTCTGAAATTCACAAGACACTTTTCGCGCTACCTCTCATGAAACCCTGTTGCGCGAATTTTGCAATTTTTCTGCGAATAAAATGTATGTGTGAATAAACATGTGTTCTGCATCAACGACTGGTCGGGCATGGCTGGTAACAATTTTATTTCGCGATATGAAAAAACCGTCGCAATAACTACGTGGCATTTCATTACCCTACTTTTTGGTATAACATCGTAATGTTGCAGTTTATCGAGTATTGCATTATTATTTCTCCACGTAAAAATTGAACCTTTCTACAAAAAGTAGAGCAAAAAAATAGTGCTAGAAAAGCGCGCGCTCGGCCGACATTTCGCAATTCCGCGCGCGCGGAATTGCGAAATGTCGGCCGAGCGCGCTCGCTTCGCTCGCGTATGTTTTGCTACTGATCTTCAACAAGAAATAAGGGATAAACCTTTCTACAAAAAGTGGATATAAAAAGATAAAATAGTAGTTGATAAAATACAAATGTCATTCTTGTCACAAACTGATTCCAAACAAAGAATTTTTGGTGACATTCTTTGTTAATTATTTTGCTGCATTGCTTCTCAAATTGTGTTTGGTTGTTTGGATTTTGTTTACTCAAGCAAAAGAAGTTGAAAAACTTTAACGGAAACAATATCGGATAAGCTGATTTTAATTCGAGGAAGGTTTGTTTGGAATCAGTTTTTGACAAGAATGTCATTTGTGACGTCATCACTTTCCTCGATTATACTGCCGTGCTTAGCCCAGAGTGGCGGTAACTGACATTAGTCTATATTATAGGAAAAAGAATTTTGAATTTTTATTTTTATATTTTAGTACATGTTCAATTTGTACCTTCATTTGGGTTGCTTTAATTTATTACCAATTAAAACATTCCAAGTGAAGGTACAGATTCAAAATATACTAAAATATCAAAACAAAAATTGAACACTCTCTTTTCCACAATATACCTAGTCGAATGTCTGTTACCTGAAGAACGTTTGTTTCCGCTTAATGTCAGTAAATTTTTAACTTCTAAAGACTTGATATTTTTCTGCGAATAAAATGGTTACCAGCCATGCCCGACCAGTCATTGATGCAGAACACATGGTTCTGCATCCATTTTATTCGCAGAAAAATTGCGAAATACGCGAGGGTATGAACGAGACTAGTGTTTCATGAGAGGTAGCGCGAAAAGTGTCTTGTGAATTTCAGAATATCGGAACACGACCGTTTGTTATCCATATCTGTCATACTGTCATTTTTAGTTGCTGTCAATAAACGATTTTCACCAAATGTTTTGTTATGTTAATTTAAATCTTATATTTTCAATACAAAGTTGAAAATACTGCAAAATGTGCAAAAAATGCGTGAATTGATGTGTCTAGATTATGCTGATATAAGGCAAAGGCAAATTTTTTGCTTTTTGTGGAAAAAATTTGATGTTGAAAATACCCTTTTTGCGACATTTAATTGGTCGTAAATCAAAAAGTAAGTGAGAGCGAGGCTTTTTGACTTCAGATTTGTGTTCAAGGACCTCGAAATAACCCCCAAAAAAAATTTCGTCAAAATCGGGGTTACTACCCTAAACTGCAATTTTTCCCTGATTTCTTCTCCCAAGGACTTCAAAGTTCCTTTTATTTCTTCTAGCTGGGACATAAATTCTGCTGCTTTACCCTCTGTATACTCCAAGGAGAAAAATCTTTGAGTTAGCAAATGCACTGTAACTTGGGATTTGTGCTCATAAATAGTTTTAAGCTTTGTCCACATTTCTTCTGACGTTTTGCAAGACAAAATGTGTGTTACTACTTTTTCATCTAATCTTGCCACAATGATCTCCTGTGCTTTTGCATCCTTACTATCCCAGTCTGCTTCATTTGTTGATGATCTTTGTAGTACCCCATTTACTACATCAAAATAACCTTTTGATTTTAGAGTTATCTCTACCTGGAACTTCCACGTTGTCCAGTTTTCGCCGTTCATCTTAGCTATTCCCATTATTACTGCCTGGTCTCCCATATTTACTATTTAGGTCAATCGAACGTCGTATTCTTACCCCAAAATAAAAAGAATGGGTATCCTCAATTACACGTGTTTCCGGCGTCAATTTACCAGCACCAACTTTTCGGCGATCCTGGGCCCATAACCTGATGGAATTTGTGATCGGTGGATCGGAAGTTGGTTAATTAACTAACTGGGAGTCAGTAACAATAAATACTTTTATTATATTTTATAATAATGAAATAAACTCATGAGAACATTCTCTCAAGAATTCTTCGACTACTACCAAGGAAATTAAACAATATCTGTATAGGATGGTTCAATCGGCTCATTTTATCATCCCAAGGTCAACAGTTTGTGACGTCACGTGAGGCCTTCTGTCAATTATGATTTGATGTATGTCATAACTGATAACTGTCATCATATCGATAAATGTGAAATTGAAAATAAAAAAAGGAAGTGTTGCACAGTTATCGTTAAAAAGAATGGGAATATTGAATATTCTAAAGTTAAAGCCATGCCCATGATATCGATGTCAACAGATTTCGAACAGCTTCAAAAGGAAATTGACATTCTTTGAAAAACTCGACTATTTTGTTATGAACTATCACTATTTTTGGTCATGGCCGGTACATGCAACGTTCATATCACTACATTAACAAAAGTTAACCACTAGTACTTGGAAAACCAACGAACAAAATATACCAGCCTTTAATTTCTACATGAAAGTTCCTGTGTTGTTAGCTATCTCATATTAACTGCTGCAAACACAGATGATAGTTCATTGATTTGAGAAAGCCTCATTTCTTCTTTCAGCAACCTGACAGTCACGACTCTCAAAGGTTTGTTGGGACTCGTATGACTCCTAGGCAGTTGAAAGAACTATATTTGTTTACTAATCTCCCCAAAACTGTGGCCACTTTATCATCTTTACCGGCTAATACCTGATACATGGCTTCGATTTTGCTGATCTGTGTTGCAATGCTTCAGTTCCATACAAATGATAGTTATTTGTGCATCACGTTGGATACTGCAGACCTCTGCTCATGAATTATTGTCAGTCATGTCCACATTTCAGAATGAGCTTGGCTTTAACATTAGATCTTCCAATATTTTTTTGTTTTTTCTCTACATGTACCACTGATAAGTTCACTCAAATTTGCAGCACGGAAGATCATTCTGATTCTTCCAGAGTTGAAAATTTTACCATCGAACTTGAATGATATCACCTTGTTTATGATGTCACTTTTGTCTCCAATGCTTTCTCAATAATATCAGAAAGAGGCTGGAACACATTTTTTTATTTGTTTATTAACAAATAATTGGCCAATAATCAGAATAAGTTCTGGTGATATGGCCTACAGTACATTCTTATTGTTAGTCTTATAACAAAATAATGATAAAATGTAAGAATAAATATTTTAACAAAGAAGAAAATATTACTGAATCAGCATACTTGTTGACCAGGTATCTGTGTAGCAACAATTTTTTTCAACTCTTTTTTTAATATAGTCTTCGAAGCAATGTTTGTAATTTCCACTGGCAGATAATAATAATAATATAATTTATTTCGTTTGTTGAAAGGTACAGTTGTACAATAACAAAGAAAACGTCTAGAATATAGAATAAATGTAAATTAAATTTAAAACAAAAATACCAGTGGAGACATTGATCAAGTGAAAATAAACTATTAAGATTTTACATACGAATTATGAGAGAAATTCGTCTACAGAGTAGATATTCTTATTTATTAAATGGGTTTTCAATGATTTCTTGAATAAACTTATATTAGAGGCACTTTTAATATTCTGATATAATTTATTGTAGACCTTGCAGCCAAGAAACAGGTGGCTTCTCTGAAACTTTTTTGTACGGTGTTGGCCTGGAACAAGCATATTTCTAGATCTTGTTTTGTGCAGATGATTTTCTCCATTACGAGCAAACTTATCTCTGTTGTGATAGACAAAAATACACAGCTCATATACATACAGGCCTGCTACAGTCAAAATCATTATATTGTTGAATTCCTCTATAAATAATTAAATTGTGACAATGTCAAAAAGTTTCGAAAAATGTCAATTTCTCCCATCGGAAATTTCGTCACTGATATGGAAAATATTTCTCAATTGCTCTACTTGAATTGATTGCAAAGTCGTTAATAATTGAAAAATAAAATACACAATCGAAAATGCTTTATTGTACTTAAACAACAAAACATTTTTCAACAAAGCTATCTAAATCTAAAATAAAAAAGTTACCACAAACACATTTCAATAAACAGCACACTGTATAAGTTTAAATAAAAAATAAAGAATAGTTACAATAACACAAGATTAGACAGCTTTATAAAATATACATTTAAAAAGTAAATTTGAACATCAACAATGTAACTATCCTTTCAGGAATTGTTCTCATAAGTTGTGAAACTGTCAATGAGGAATTCATCTGCATCATAATAGACTCCCCGGAGGAGGAGTTTTTTTTAACCTCTTTACGGAATTGGAAATTATTCGTTATTTTTTTGATGGGAAGATGAAGATGGTTGAGGAGGTTCTTTCCATTATAAAATATAGAGGATTTGATTTGGGAAGTTAACGGAATAGGAAGACTGATATTATAATAATATATGAGTTGGTTTTCATGGTTCGATTGATGAGGCCTAATGTTCTCCTTGTAGTTCTGATGAATAAAAAAAAAGATTCTAAGATGAAGAGGCAGGCTAGGGGTAAAATTTGTTCTTGAGTAAAACCATCTTTACTTTTGATATTCAAATGTCTGAGGAACTTGCTGAAAGGAATTTGTCAATTTTCAAAATAAATTATGCATATAGACATATTTGGAATAATTTTGTAAATTATTTAATCACACTAATTTGTTAGTTTGTTGATTTTCTTGATTTTTCTTCGTTGTGCTTGCGAATCCGTTTCTGTAGCTTTTCTTTTCTTCTGAATTTTCTTCTCTTCATTTTTGGCATTTAAGTAATTTATCCGAATAGTTGTCCTCAACTTGCAGAAGGCAGTGATAATATCAATAGGAAAATCATCACACTTCTTTATTTTTGCAGCCAGATTTTTTACAATACCAGTTTCTTTTCTATGACTATCACCGTGAAACTTTTGAAAATACCTGTTCCACTTTTTTATTTTCTCGAAAAACGCACCATCTGGCTTTATTAGTCCACCATAGGATAGCTGTTGTACCCATGAAGGCAAGTTATAGTTATGTTCAACTTTAATCATGTATGTGTATTGTCCCAAGTTTGGCATATTTTTTCTAAATTTTTTAGCTAGATAGCCTGCGATGTATTCAAGTGCATCGCTGTTTATTTCCTGGGATTGCTCACACATTGCACTGCTCTTATTCGATGAGTCTGATGATGACATTGAATCACTCTGAAAGCTACTTTCACAAGCAGGCTCTGCTTCTTGTATCTTGATTTCTGCTTGCTTCATTACGCTTGCAGATATATACCTCTCTAGTACTGGCTCCTCAGTATTTACATGGGCCTCTAGGATACCAGGATTCTTTCCGAGTATGATCATTCTAATCTGCTGCATAGCAATAAGTGGACTAGGGTGATCATTCGGCCCTCTACTCCTTAATTGGAAAAAGAAATTTTCCAAACAATCTTGATTCAACTTGTGTGTACACAAGTATGCTATTTGAAATTCTGTGTTCATGTCGGAGAACAGCAGCTTCAGAGATTTTATGGAGATTCATGCCTTTTTGGAAAGTTTGCAAGGAGTTCTTACCATGGGCTCTCATCATTTGGATCATTTGAAGTACTTTGTCCAAATGTTCTTCTTGCATTTTCCTATGTACCCCATAAGCACACTTAAACGGAACTTTGCCGTCTTTCATGTAACTATTGAAAATGTCAAACCATTTGTTCATATCACATATGAAAAGTCCCACATTTTCAGCAAGCTTCTTGTCTGGGCCTGGTTTATAACGAATCAATGCTTCGCCAACCGTATTTGATATTAGTTCTGCAGCCAAGCGAACAGTTTGTCTTTGCGTTTTCTCACACTCTAAATGTTTCTGATGTACCTTGTAGCACACACTAAGCCCTTGATTTGTGTTCTCTAATAGAATTTCGATGGGTGTTTTATTTATAGAAATATTTCCAATGTCAAATCCAGTGTCAATTAACCAATTTCTTAGCAATTTCAGAAGATGGGGGGCATCAGCAAACATATAAATATGTTTTTCAGTATTCGGATGTTTAAAAAAAGAGTTATTAATATCCACACCCAATTCTGACCATAGACCTACATTACCTCCACCGCAATCACTGACACATGCTACTACATTATATGACACATGATACAGTTCAGAAATTAAATTTAATAGAATTTCCTTTGTCATTTTTCTATCAAATCCAATATATATGGGTTGTTTCCACTTAGAAAACAAGCCACGAGCCATAACAACCTGCATTTGGTTATACGGACCTACAATTTCATCTGAAGAAACATCATACTCTAGGAGAGACTTGACTTTCACTTCATCATAGGAAATGACAACAGTCTTCTCAAAATTACTTTTGTCTTCCCCAGCTAATTTCAAAAAACTCAATACATTTTTCAAGAGTCCTTCTCTCATGTTTATTTTTGATGCCCACCTTCTGAATGATGATAGACCCGGCAGAGGGTAATGTAATTGATGTCTCATAAATAGGTAGCATTTTTTACTGTAGTACCTCAAAGTAAATGCTGTTGAGACTTCATCATGAGTCCAGTTGACTCGTTTTTTTCTTTTCAATAAGAGAGAAATTTGATTGTCAGTGAAGACATGCTTCAATATACCCCTCACAGATAAACTGAAATTTGATTGGTTTCTTTGCCTCAAACATTTTTTTTTATAATAGTTCAAGTTGTTATTGAGGAGTTTTATTTTCATTTTACTTGATTTCTGCAGTTCGGCATATTCCTGTTTCAATGTATTGAATTCTCTTAGAAGTTTGTCATATTTCATTTGTATGTTGTCGGTCGAAGTAGAAGCTTGCAAGTCTGATGTAGAAGCTTTCAAGTCTGATGTAGAAGCTTGCGAGTCTAATGCCAAAGCCAATGCTGATCCACACCTCATTTTATTTGAAGTGGAGAGTTGTAAATCTGAAGATTCAACAGTAAACTTCAAGTTTGTATCCTTCACACTATCTATAACGTTCGTTACAATCTTTGGCATCTTCATTTCAGGACCAGGCAAATTCAGAGTTGGAATGGCAGTTTTTTTTAATATCCTTCTCAATGGTAAACCTGCAAAAAATAACATAGTAATTAATATTACTGGAAAAAACATGTGATTAGTTTGAATCGGCATTAATAAAAATATTCTTCACTGTAATATTTCGGGTAATTATTATATGTCAAGTGTTAATGATTTTACAGCACATAAACTGAACAATGAATTGTTAAATATTAGGTCTGAATTTGCAAGACTTCAATTTCTCAAAGCAATTCACTTGAACAGGAAAGAGCAAGGAATTATTAATAATTACCTAATAATTCATTTTGCATATCCCTCTCATAATCATTTTCAGAGAAATGTGCTGAACAAATCCTGCTTGTATCAGGATTCCATGAATCAGCTCTCTTGCACCTCCTAATCCATTCTTCTCGCACTGTTCTTGAAACGAAATCATCTTTCTTTGAGAATGCATGAAAAAATATAGGTATTTTTTTCTCTCTAGCTGACTGCCAATTGTTTGAACATCCAAAAACAGCACAAATCATTCCAGGCATTGTGAAAGTTTCTCACCTGAAAGAACACCAATAAATTAAATAAAACTTCATTTGGAAAATGTCATGAAATCTTCCGAAATGTACCTTTAATCTCCAATGAACCATTTCACAAGTTCATGTACAAATATGTTTATTTTGCAAGATACAATTTCGGTGAAAACATTCCTACATAATCAACATGTATTTTTCTAATAGTCAGTTTGTTCATGCTCAAACTCTTTCTATATGTTACTCCGAGGGACAAGTGGGTTTGGTTTGGTAAACAGGTTAATAGTTTGAAGTGCAAAAACGGTTTTTTTTCGAACTGTGTTACAACGGAAATGTTTAATGAATATGTTAGGAGGTATGCATAATTTGAATGAAAATGAATTTCATTATAGAGAAATATATTATAAACTTACCTAGTGGGAGAGCGGATTATTTCAATTCACAAACACGTATTTTTCTGAAGTACAGGAAGAAAACTATTATACGCAACCACAGATTAACTTAAAGACTGAAAACTATGATTTCTCGCTTTGAAATGACAACACTTCCAATTTTCCTAATTTTCATCAACATCAACAAAATGGATATACGAAACGAATTGTAGTTGTAGGAGGATAAAGGAAAAGAACGGAAGGTAAACGAGTGAGATAGTGATATTGACAGAAGGTATCAGGTGACGTCATTTGGCAGTTCAAGCAGGTGGGGAAAGGATTACATTGCGGCATAGGGATTGGACCATCCTATACAGATATTGTTTAATTTCCTTGGACTACTACCACATCGACAAAATGACAACCATACTACAAAAGTAACTAAAAAAAACACACTGCTGACAACTTATTATTATCATAAGGAAACAAGTGTTGCCAACTAACTCCTACTGATAAACATGACAGCATGAACATAGGTAAAATAAATAGTTTTTATTGGTCAATTTCTAACAAAGAGGTAACCCAAAACGAATATTCTGTGACAATGGCACAAATCTCCATGGTGCAGAGAGGGAGATGAAGACAGCATTGCAAGAATTAGACGAGAAGGAGCTACACAGATTTTTTTCTGTAAGAGCCGTAAGAGGTATTGAGTTTCAGTTCAACTCACCAGCTGCTCCTCATATGGGAGGTAGTTGGGAAAGGATGGTGAGGTCAGTCAAGGTCGCAATGAAGGCAATACTGAAGGAAAAGGCTCCAAGAGAAGAAGTATTGTGGACCTGTATGGTGGAAGCGGAAAGTATCGTCAATAGCCGTCCACTAGTTCACGTACCTTTGGAAGCTGATGATGACGAGGCACTGACTGCGAACCACTTCCTAATCGGTTCATCCAGTCCATTTCTGCCACCCGGTAAATTTTCAGAAAATGATCTTATATCCAGGAAACATTGGAGAGTGGCCCAATATTATGCAGATTGCTTTTGGAAAAGGTGGCTCCGAGAATACTTGCCAACACTTACCAGAAGAACCAAGTGGTTCACCAAAGATCCCCGGAATGTCAAGAATGGTGACATCGTTATTTTAGTTCACAAAGATTTACCCCGAAATTGCTGGCCCAAAGGTAGGATTGAAGCAGTGTACCCAGGAAAAGATGGATACGTGAGGAATGTTGATGTCAAGACGCAAGCCGGAACCTACCGAAGACCAGTTGTGAAGTTGTGTTTACTCGGTATTTGTAGTGGGGGCTGAAGTTTACTTTGAAGGTTCAATTATTTGTTTTTGTAATGAAAATGTCTTTTCAATACAAGGGGGGAGAATGTTGTCGAAGCTTTTGTAACATTGATTTGTATCCTCCTGTAAGATATCAGGTAGTTAAGATTTTAGTTTGTTACCAAGGTTTTATATACACAAATAAAATATACATAACAAGAAGTTTTTGAATGTAATTTTCAAATAATAAAAACCTATTTAAAACTCTGAAAGTACGAGTTCATTTACAAAAAAGTTAGTTCTGTATTAACAGGCTTATTTTCGCTACTTCACTCAAAGCTGCCTCGAAAGTGGAAGGTGTGAAGGTTTAGGAATCACTTCTTCATAATGATTTTTACATTCTGAAAAAGCTTCCTGAGTGAAAATTATTCAAGGAATTCGCATATATGATAAGTTTAATGCACTTGAAATATTCCCGCCTAGATCTAATCCTCGAATAGATATAATACTACTCGCGCCTTCTTCCATTGTCTATTTCGGCTGTGGTAGTTGTTAATGAAAGCAAATTATTATCATTTATAATAATGAAAACTATGAGTTTCAAACTTTTTACAGAAATTTAGGAAATTTTAGAATATTCTATTGGAAACTCTGAAATTGCGTTTTTATGATACTCTACTTCTTCTACTAGTAGATGTAAACTCTAGTGGTCAATAAAACGTGGCTTAGCTAGAGTTTTGTTATTGAAAGAGGTATTGTGTAGTCTAGGAAGTGCCGGATAAAGCCACCGTGGGGTCCGTAGCAAATGTGAACAAGAGGCCCTTGATTTGCTCTAAGTATTAAAGTATAGAATATAAAATAAAACAGCACATTTACAAAAAGACTTTCCTTGATTTAATCCGAGCAAATTTGGGGATTAAAAATTGTGAACAAGTATCAGCTAGGGTTCACGGTTCACTAGTAGATTAAACTGGAAATTATAACTCTATATAATTTTTTGTATATTGGAAGTTTCGGTTTCCTCTATTCATCAGTCACACATTGAATGTCAATACTATAGAAATACTTTACTTTTATTTAATTGGTTACTTATTGAATTATTTTATGTTTTCTAGGCCTCATTATCTGGATCAGCAGCTGATATAATGAAGAGGGTATTGAGAGGACCATCCCGCCAAAAATATTCCCCTGAATTAAGATCGTTTGCTCTGACTTTGAGTTTTTACTCTGCCAGGGCATATAGCTATGTGAGAGAAATTCTATAAATCTCTTCCACATCCAAGTACCATAACAAAATGGTTCAGGTCCGTTGATGGTTCCCCAGGATTTTCCGAAGAGGCGTTGTCTGCACTGAAAGCGAAGGTCTCAGAAGCTTCAATCAATGGCGGAAAAGTACTGTGCAATCTGGTAATGGATGAGATGGTCATAATGAAACGTGTGGAATGGAATGGTAAAAGATTTACAGGTTATGTGGACTTTGGCACTGAAGTGCATGGTGACGTCATTCCTGAAGCTAAAGAAGCACTTGTGTTCATGCTAGTTGCTGTGAACGGTCATTGGAAAGTGCCAGTAGGTTATTTTTTTATTGATGGACTTTGCGGAAATGAAAAGGCTAACTTGGTTCTGAAGTTGTTAGAGTTTTTGAATGAAACGTGTGTCATTGTGACATCTTTTACTTTTGATGGCACCACTGCTAATCTCTGTATGGCCGGTGCTTTGGGAGCTAATTTTGATAGCCCTGATGAGTTAAAAACAAATTTTTGTCATCCTATCACTAATGAGCCAATTTTTATTTATTTGGACCCTTGCCATATGCTGAAATTGTGGAGAAATTGTTTGGCTACTCTTGGAACATTGTATGATGGTGAAGGGGAGAAAATTAGTTGGAATTTTTTTCAAAGTTTGGTTGATTTGCAAAACCAAGAAGGGTTGCAGGCTGCCACCAGGTTGAAAAATAGGCACATGATGTGGGAAAGAGAAAAAATGAAAGTCAGCCTTGCTGCTCAAACTTTCAGTACAAGTGTTGCAGATGCTTTAGTTTTTTGTGAACGTGATTTGAAGCTTGATAGTTTCAAAATGGCTGGAGCAACAGCAGAGTTTGCAAGGGTAGCTAATAATTTGTTTGACATTTTTAATTCTAGGAATAAGTTTTGTAAAGCTCCATTAAGGAGAGGTTTATCACCTGAAAACGCATCCATCATATTCTCCTATTTGGAAAAATGTCGAAGTTATATTTTAAGTTTAAGATATCAGGATAATCCAATTGTTCAATCTAAGCGCAAAACTGGCTTTGTTGGATTTTTAATCTGTATCAAGAGTTTGCAGGATTTTTATTAAAAATATCTTGTGAAAACTCCGATTTTGAAGTATGTGTTAACATATAAGTTTTCACAGGACCATTTAGAGATTTTTTTCAGTGCTTTCAGAAATAAAGGTGGTAATAATAATAATCCTACAGCTCGTCAATTCGAATAAATTTACAAGAGGTTACTTATTCATAGTGAAATAAAAGGCAGTGAAAAGGCTAATGCTATTGCTCTGGATTCAACATCAATTCTTTGGGTGGGTTCTTCATCTGTTACTAAAACAAACTGTGGTAGTGATTTGCTGAATTCTAAAGAGTATCTCAATTATTGTCAGGAAATAAAAGAATTGGATTTCATTTCAAGTAATGCATGGTATTTAACACCATTCACTGAAGATGTTGTGTCACACATTGCAGGTTTTGTTGTTAGGTGTTTGAAAAAATGTGTAACATGTTCTGAATGTTACCATCTTCCACCTACTATAGCCATTGAGTAGGGCCTTCAGGGACTGCTAGCGTGACAGTCGAGGAAGCAACATTGCAGTCTACATCAGCTGTGTGGTAGCAGCCTAGTTGAACCGACGTTGCATTCCAAGTACCAACTAATAGCACTAAGTATCCTACTGATATCCTTTTTAATTATCAAAGTCTAAGGCTACTGTGTAAACGCTACAAGGTAAGGTGCACCATACTATTGTGGATTGGTTAAGACAAATTATTTTCTCCTACCCTATAGCGGTAGATATATTTTGTATTGAATATTGGATACGTTTAACCTTGTCTACGTACTAGTGTCTGTATACTTTCACCTTAAAGGTTGGTTAATGTTTGAACATATATTTGGTCACTGAACTGCACCTGTAGACCGATTGTAAGGTCAATTTTGATAATCAGTTATTTATATAGCTATTTAGTTTTTGTGTAAGAACGTACCCGGACAGTCAGTTCACTATAATTTTGTTGTTTAATAATTATACTTCTTCAAACAGTAAGCTGTTTATCATTTAGAGTGTGGTAACTTTAATTTTTAATACTATTCGTGTTATATGGGAATCAGTATAAATAATCTATAGGGTGAGCCTGCATCATATTTCTGGCGCCCATGTTCTTACATCTCATCACAATTTATTTTGTATGACCCACTCCCGTCTCCACTTGAGTTAGTCGCGAGCCACCCTGTCACTCTGACAGCTTCGTTGCCATTATAAAAGCTGAAAGCTAAGTAAAACTGATTTTTTTCTTGTCCCTAACAGTTTTTCTATTTATTTTGAAACTGATAAATTACCCAAAATGATCTGATATGTCATCTCTGATGACATTGCTGTTGTGTCCGGTAACCCTGGTACGATGTCCCGACGCTGTGTCGGTTATTTTTTTTTAAATATCAATCAAGTTAATCCTATATGAACTTCAAGTATTTTGAAACATTTGTTTTGAGTCAAGATAGATAACATGTACCTTTTACAGTGTTCATTTTTATATGTGTTCTATTAAAAAAAAAAAAAATTGTGATTGTATAAGGACTAGGAAAAAATCATTGGCTATTTTCTCTAAACTATCCTCACGTTAATGTCTTGAGAATGAAAATAAAGTTTTTCGAAAGCTTGACAATTCAACAAAGAGTTGTTCTTCAACCAGGACTTTTATTCTGACTGTATCCCCAAAGGATATTCCCTACTTTGGTTGAGTATCCTGAATTCAATTAATTGAATAGGTTCATTATTGAGACTTGATAGACTCATATATATTTCGAATTGTTTATAATCATTATTGAAACTGCTGGTTCTCCGGGTTTTCCTACGTCTGAAATTGAATACGCTACCAAAAATCAGTAATTCGTCCCGGAGCGCCACAGCAAATACTAATAATAGCCGTCCTCTACCCGCACAATTTATGCCTTTGGGTACACTCAATGAGTGTTCACGAGGAAGTATTATTATTATACTAATAATCTAAAACATTGGCAACACCTAAAAGGCTGAAATAGTAATATCAGTTTGTTCTATCACAGCTAATTATACAGTCATTTATAATAAACAAAAGCTACACAGTCACTTGTCGCAGATGAGGTTGGTAGCTCAAAGCAATCAGTGACTGGAAATTCTCAGTACCACAGTCGAAGTCTTATTGTAGTGTAAGATAGAATATAATATCGTTCATTGGACAATTACAAATCGTGGACTTGGTTGCATATAACATGTATAAGATATTGAGTTTTCAGAAAAGTGTATTACAGGATGCATTTTCTGCAAGTCCCAGATAGATGGTAGCATACTGACACAAAGTCAAAATACTAATGGATTGGTTTTTGCAACTTTCAAAAAGGTTTTTTTCGTTGTTTCTTGAAATGGTGTGCATGATTATGATGCAATCTTGTAATACCAAGCCGACGAAATGTAAGTAGGCTGCTTCAGGACCAATAGATGCAAATTTTTACTAATTTCTATTATATCTTTTGTTTATATCAATCGAAACAGAATAGTTTATAGATAACTTCTTTTAATATAATATAATATATTTATATTCAAAATCAAATCAGGTACTGCCCCAAGTTATTGAAGAAATATTGTTAATTACAATTCTGATGTGCATGCCTACAATATAAGATCATGAAATGATTTCCACATTCCACTGGTGGCCAAGGGACAGACACAAATATTTGTATTTTTTAGTGTCCTAAAGAGATTCAGTCAACTGCCCATAGAAATCAAATCGTCAGATACCTAGAAAATTTTACTAGAGCTGGAGATTGAAAAAAAAATTGTTTCTTTTTGTTTATTTTTTTTATTATGTTTTATATCACTATTCTGCATAGATATAGTTATTCTTTTTTGTCTTTGACTGATTTTAATGTGTAGTTTTTGAATTAGTTGATGAGACCAAGTTGAATATGCATTCATTAAAACAGTGATAAATGGTTACATTTATATTAGTTTATAATTTTTGCTTTATATTTCATTTATTCAAATGAGTATTTGTTTTAGTTTATGCAACTAAATAAATTAATTGTATGAATAGGAATACTCGAAAAACAAATCTGTACGTTATCCACAAATGTAATGCTCAGAATAGCACCAGACCAAAAACAACTTTCAATGCCCAATAGTTAATTAAATATAATGCTTTTGTGTCACTGTGTAGTATATCTAAATGATATGTATTTGTATTATAGCACAAATGTTAGTTGTTGACTGAACAATTGCAATATGCAACGATTTCGAGTTTGTACTTGTAATTTTGGGTATGATGTGAATTTTTTAGGTTGTGTTAGGTTTATATGTGAGTGGGCATGTATCAGATATTCCACCTTAGCCCATGGCCTATTGTGGCTCACCATATAGTTATTTATATTTTTCCTTGTATATCCAATATCAGATAGTAATTGAGAAGTACATTGGGAAAAAAAGTGTACCAGTTGTTCTTGCATTACTACTGTATTGTCAAATATGAAATAACTTATTCTGGTCGCTGATTCTCACATACAAAATATGTTTTGTTGTTTTATCATCCTACCTGCATAGTCTGCACTGCAGTCTGTATACTGTACATGTGTTGGCTTGAGTTTGCAGTGAACTGTAAGCAAACCTGCTAAAACCGAGATGTGCTCTATTGAGTTCTTAGTAGTTGGCAGTGTACTGTTGTTTCCTTGTACATGCAATAATATTTCAAGTCATCTATTGTCTGCCCAGGGTGATATCACATTCTTGGCGGTGCTTCTGCTAAACCAAGTTCCAATGCTGGCTCAGTGAATTTTGTTATGGCCTTCTCTTTTGCCATGGCGTTTGCTATTTCGTTTCATTCTAGGCCAGTGTATACCCAGACTAGGGTAACGCTATAATTGTGTTGCACTAGTCTGTTTAAGGTGTCAGTACCTCTGCTTGGAATATCGTAGCTAAAAGTTCCCCATGCGCTGAATGGGCGCCTCTCTATTGGGTTCACCTCGTATATAATATATATGGAGTGGAGAATTGCTTGTATTGCTGCCGTTGGAGTTGTTTGAATAGTTTCTATTATTACACATGTACCAACTTTGTAGTTGTGTTTTAGTGAAAAGCTGAATAGTAATCTTTATTTCTTTATATTTTGCATATTGTTTTGTAATGAAAATATCATGATTGTTCATATATTTCACAAATGTTATCCAAATATTACCCACTAATTAATTAAATACAAGTTCCTAAACTATTGGATATTTTATTTCTCACTACTCAAATTTAAATAGTATTCTGTTCATGAATAATTTTATACAGCGACAAAAATATGTTGGTCACTATATAATCAGCTACTAAGGAACATATCAAATGCTGTATATTTTTGAAGAAATCAATAATTCAAATTTGGAAAAAGTGATGATTCATAGTAGGATCAATGCTATAAACCCAAATACAAATGTCTGCCAGTCGAATAATCAACAATAACTAACTTATATGTGAGACCTAAAGGAAATGTATCTCAACATCATATTTCAATATTTTGTTAATTACTGTAGGTAGGTACTGTAGGTAAAATATGTATGTATTTACAATAATTGTATTTGAAAATTTTATATAATTATATAGCAAAACTGCAAAAACAAACTAGGTAATAAAAACTATTCAACTTGGGAGATACTTTTCTCACTTTTTATTCATTAGATTTTGCAGGAGTTAAATTTATCATTAGAGAACTTGTCATGGGATAGGCCCTTACACATGTTTACCGATTGGGATTATTTCAATAGGGATATAATAAATAATGTAAATGTTCACTTAATAAAGCTATATCTGCACCAGTTGATCGATTAAGGGCCGGTCTTTTCACCTATAGATAAGTCCCAGATAACTCTATCAGATAAGGATATGTAAACCTGTGAAGTTTATCCGATAGATAGTTATCAGAGACTTTATTGTGAGGTGAAAAGACCGGCCCTAAGTGTTTTTAAAGTAGATACAGTATCTCATAACAGATAACTTGGTTGTAGCTCTGTAATTTATCACAAAACAGGTCCACTGAAAAGTTATTACATAATCAGTTTTTTAAATAAGATAATCGTATAATATTTACAATACAATTTTGATTTACAAGTAACAACATATTGATGATAATAATATATTATACAATGAACAAAACATTATTCAGTAAGTTTGTATGTGTTGAAATATTACAAAATTTTCAAATTTTAATTTTCTATTATTACCCCTTTTCACAAAACCGCCACTGGTGGTGTCATGAGCACACTCTGTGACCTTGAGCTAGTGGGCTGGTGTTCCCTAGTTGTGTAGGAAATCTGTCAATTGTTTTCATTATTATTGAGTCAAACAAAGCTTTCACGTAGAGATAGGAATGCTTTATCTATTCTATATAAAATCGTTGTTCAGAACCAATATCTAGTCAACAAGCACTACTCAAATTATACATCAAGTCCATTGTATTAAACCTACAGTTTTTGACTAACATCTCTCATTAAATTTTTATTACTTAAGGGAGTTTCAAGGATCAATGGAAAACTTGTTTAACTGTTTAACATTTGGAATATTTTACCTATCTTGTAAATTAAGCTGATTACAATTAAACTGATATTTGTTGTAAACATGTGAACCTAAAATCTGAACTTCAAAATCAAAATGTACTTCACCTTTCACTACCCAGGAACACTATAATTCAATAAATACAATATCATGGAGTTGAGCAACTCATCAATTTCATTAAGCAACAAACTATAACGAAATTCAGTAGGATTTGAAGTACTAACTGATAAACAATACCTTAATCAAGTGTAGGTACTTACTACTTAGGACACTTAGGTTCTTCTGGAACTGTAGAAACTTTGTTGTTGGACTTCTGATCTGGTGGAATCTTAACACAAACAGTTTTGCAAAAAGGCAAAGAATATTGTTGTATTCAACATTTTAACACACATCTCATGTATCACCCATTACCACTTCTGAAAAGTAATTGAAGCCACAACAAAACTATTCTTTGGAAAGTTTTTTATGAATATACAATGGCCAGGTTCCGATATTACTGAACAGTACTGCCCAGTAAATGTGGTCTCTCTCTCTCCCCATAGACACTATAGGGGAAGAGAGAGTCAACAATTTACTGGGCAGTACTGTTCAGCAATATCGGAACATGAGGAATAAATACTCAAATAATCTGCTCAACCCACAGAACTTAAACACAGAGTGTGTTTAAGTTCTGTGGCTCAACCACAATCTGAACTCTGACAGCTGACAGCAGTGACAGCCACGTGACAACACTAAACTCTTAACACGCGCGATTCCCGCCCAGGTTCTAAAGGTGAATTTTCATGCGATAAATTTCATTACTTCTATATGAAATGTGTAGTTATTATTCTAGTTCATTGCATTTTAGCAAACAAGTTAACATAAAAACTCAAAAATGTAACAAATAAAACTGATTGACGATACTGGTTCCATAAATTACAATAATGAGGAATCGGAAAAAAAATAACATCTTCAAAATCTGTTAATTTGTACTTTGTAACACGCTGAATCATCCTGTAGAAGCGTTTTTTCGAAAAACGATGTTTTCTTGGAGAAAACCTGTACTATAGTTCGTTTACGCACAACTTGTGACGTCACAAGTTGCCATTCATAAAAATTCATATTTTCTTTTCGAGGGAAATTCACGTTGGTTGCACTGGTCCAGAACTTCATCATATCTACGATGTCTAGAAACCATGGTGTGTGCACTTATAGCTGAAAAACTGTGGGATCAAATTGAAGACACCTGCCTACTTGATTCTGCTACATTTTTGACAATAACGTTCTAGTTCCGAATTTACCGCCAGAGGTCTGACTCCGTTATGTTTATGCACAGGGTGTTTATATTTTCGTGCCTATTTTTCATCCATGACCGGGTGGCATGACCACAGACCTCAGCGACGACAGGTGACCGTTCGGAATTCGATGTTCCGTTGATGGATGTGTTTGTTTCAGTGTTGCCGTTTACCGGATAATTATCCGATTTGCGTATAATTTCAGGTGCCCGCGGACAATAATTTTCGGATAATTTCGAGAAAGTTCGGATAATACTCGGATCTTAGAATTCACTCCAATTTGTTTGTGTTCTGTAATTCAATGGTGTCGTTTTTTTGACAATGACACTGCGTGAAATTGATGGCAACGTCGCAACGTCATGTACCTTTGAATTTCATGCTTGTATGTCACATGTCATTAAACTTCAATTGTTAATTGTTTATGTCAAAAATTAAAAATAACAGTGGATTCCACAGAACACTTACACCTAGAACGGAATCTGGTATAGGATGGCTTGGGCCACTGATTTTAGTTTCCGGAACTGACACTGCAGCGCTGAAGTCACCGTTCCTATGGTAATTCAAGATGGTGGTAGAAATTGTTGTTTGAGGTTATGTCGTATCCCGTTGGACGATCAACAGTCAGTATCAATTTTGAATTGGAAGTTGAAGTTTGTTTGTGTTTCTCCGATAGCTGATACTTTTGCGTTGCTGGTCTTATATTACAGACTTATCCTAATTTGTGGTTATTTGTTATTGTGTTGTGTTTGTTTGTTATTGTGAACTATAATGGCAAATAGTACGTTCTATTATAAAAAGTGTTGCGTGCCAAACTGTACAGGTTCATGTAGTAAACGGCATAGGTTTCCAAGACCAGATCTCCAAATGGAACTATTCAATGTATGGCTTGAGAACGTGAAAAATCCACTTCTACAAACAAAATCGGCTGAACAAATTCACAAATCTTATCTTGTATGTGATGCACATTTCAAAAATGAATTCAAGGTCTTAGTTTAAGATTTTTAATGGTTTTTCATAGTTCGTTATGAAGAATTCATGACTTAGCACTCTACACCAAGTATGAAACATTTTAACTGTTTTATAAGAGTGGCAATCAAATAAGAGAATGAATGATATTTCTCAGTATATAGAAGTGAAATTGATGGGATTACATTTCTTCAAAAGATGCATTCATAGAGAAAGGTTTAATAATGAAAAAATATTATACTGTCAATAAGAACTATGTTCTTCGATAATAAAGCATATTTGATTTGATATAAATCTGGTCCTCTTAAATGTGAGATTAACTTGATGATTTTTTCCAGAATCTTCCCTAAATGGATCTGATAATGAAAGTCCAATTTCACCTGAGAACGCAAGAAACGATGGTGAGTTATGCATTTATATAATATTTATTGAAGGATATACTTGGAAATTCTGTTTATCCACATGTAATTATAGTTTTGAGAAAGGTATTCTGTTCAGAACATGAGTCAAGACTTTTGAAACTTTTGTGATGTAGGTGTTTATTGAGTTTTACATTTGCAGGTAATGCTGTACCAGGACCGAGTTCTGTGTTTCATGCAGTGGAAGGATCACCTGAGACATTTGCTTCTGGATCATCTGTATCTATGCAGCAATAACAGGCTGGCACCAAATGGGAAACCATTGAAGGGCGGAGTTAACAATAAATCCCATCTGGAATTTTGGAGAAATTCTATCATCACTATTGAAACCATGAAATATTTTTCCAAGAAAAAAAACTGCCTGGTTATAGTACCTTCATTGAAAAATTTAATTTTCACAATTAAAGCGTTCATAAGATTAACAGAAACTCTCTTGTCTCAACATAAATTCAAATATATTTTGACGAGAGCAATCAATCAAGATCCATTGGAGAATTTTTTTGGTGCAATAAGAAGTCATGGGGTCAGACATGTGTCACCTGATGTATCTCACTTTGAAAATTCATTTAAAGCACTTCTAATTAATAATTTTATGTCCAGGCATTCTCCAAATGCCAACTGTAAGAGGGATTTTTTAGTAGGGGCACTAAATACCTTGAAATCATTTCTGAATGAAAGATCATCTTCAGCTGAGGTAGCCCCTCATGAAGGAACAGCCACTCCTCAAATACCATCTGATATTATATTGAATAGAAGAACTAAGGTGGCACAATGTACTTTGGTTTACATAAGTGGATATTTGGTGAAACGGCTTCTTAAAATTTTGAAATGTGTTGAATGTAGGCAACACTTGCAACTACACTATGAACAAGTTGATAATATGGATTTTATTGAGGCAAGGAAATATACAGAAACCTCTAATGTGGTAAAACCAGGCAGTTTCTTTTTCTTCCTAGTTGGTCAATGTTTTTCTCGTCTTAGCTATCTGATTCCCCGTTTATGCAATGTCAATAACATCAGTGTTATATTACAAGATATTTTAGAGCAACAAATCAACTTCAATCCAATAAATTGTCCGATTCATACATCCGGGGGAACAGCTTGTAAGTTGATGATTCGATGTTGCATCTACTTTTGGTGTAAGAAGGTGAATCGAATACTCAAAGGCAGAGATTCTAAATTCAGTCAGTTTGTACGGGGACATATTAACTCAACCAAAATAGATCCTATGAAACTTCTTGCACATAAGCGATTTTTGAAAAGTCGTAAGAAGAAATAAAGTTTACCTTGTACATCAAAACTAGTTTTCTTTCAATTTCAGCTGACACAGATTCTTAGAAATCTAACAACAACAATTATAGTGTAGTGGCCGCCATGAAGTACCGCACACTGTGGAAAACATTTTTATTTACTATCAGCCGTATGCATAGTCAATCGCCAGCGACTCGCCAGAGTTTCGCCGTTCGCTACACAAGGATTATAATGTACAGTCGAGCTCCAAAAAAGTAATAACTACGCGATAAGTCACATTTTTGCGAAACGCTGGCGATGAACCACTTTTTTGGAGCTCGACTATGCATTATAGTTCTTGTGTAGCGAGCGGCGAAACTCTGGCGGGTCGCTGGAATTGACTATGCATACGGCTGTATGACTTTTCAGAAAATTTTATCCTTGATTAAAATCACTGCATCCATCAATATTTTCCCAATTTATGCATTCACTATTCTCCAAGATACAAGATTTTTCATTCCTGAGCTTAATTCATGTTTATTTGCCATGTGTTATACCTTTCATATTTTTCGAAAATTTATAGACACAATCCGAGTTTTGATGGAGTTTTTTATCAAGAATCAAATTTTCTTAAACTATTGTAATTAAAAAGTTTTCTATTTGTTGCTTAATTTAAAGTAGGTAAAGTATATTTGGCATGTTTTTATATTCACTGGTGGATCCACCAACTTCGCTCTTATGTTATAAAAACATAAGGACGAAGTTGGTGGATCCACCGGTGAATTCCAAAGGATGCCCAGAGAATAGAGTGGCTTATGAGATTTTGAATATCCCGCTCTTTTCATATGGTCCTAACTTTTGCCACTAGATGGCTCCACCAAATACCAATAGTAGATTCCTACATTGGAAGAACCAAACGGTAGTTCCCGGAACGGATATTGTGGCGCTAGAAACTGTGGCTCAGAGTTCAACACTGCAGATTCCGTTCTAAGTGTAAGTGTTCTGTGGTGGATTCTGTGACGAACCTTCGAAGTGTGAACATCGTTTGATTCGTTTGGTAGTTATTGGAAATTGCTAGTGAGAAAAATCTCCAGTGGTTGTGAGAAACAGGTGTGCATACTTTACTAACAATCTTAAATCTTTCTTTTCTTCCTGTCTATTCTATAATTGGCTTTGGCAAATTGTCTTCTAAGAATATAATACATGAGTAACGAAGGGGGATGGGGTGATCCTCCTCCCAAAAAAAGATTTTTCATAAATAGTCTTGATGAAGATGAAACTTTCAGCGGGGATAGTAATGATAACGAGGTAGAAAATTTTACAAATGTTGATATGAGTGATAGTATTAAAGGTAATTCAATTGCTTTAACAGATTTAGAATCAAGGCCATCGCTTGGTTCGCAATTGATGGATGTGGACGAAAACGACGATAATACAAAAACAGCAAACAATGCAACAAAAACTGTAGGCAATAGTGATACCATTTTTTATAAAGAACGAACCACAAGACCGTTTGTTGTCATTATCGAAGCCACGGAAGCAACTGGGAATATCGGAAGCTACAATCATTTGCGAATCGCGAAAGAGATTTTTGATCTTAAATTGGAGAATATTGTCAGAATTAAAAATAGAGGACGTAATTTAACAACTGGAAGAGCGCTAATAATTTTCTATTGAATCAACAGGTAAGACTTAGAGGTTATAAGACTTATATTCCATTCAATTATGTTACCTGCAAGGGAGTGTGAAGAGGAGTTGATAAATTTTTCACAGATGACGAAATTAAAGTATTAATTAACAGCCCATACCGAGTAGTAAATGCAAGACGAATGAATAGGAGGGTTAGAATTGAGGGTGAGAATCAATATTTACTGACTAATACAATCCTCATTACGTTTGAAGGGGTTATTCTTCCAAAATTTGATAATATTTGTTACATGGAACATAAAGTAGAACTATACATTCCTCCTGTTACCCAATGTTATCAATGTTTTATGTTTGGGCACACAAAGAAGCAGTGTAGAGGTAAAAAACGATGCTTTAATTGTTCGGAAAATCATGAAAACGAGGAATTGTATGATAAATGCAAGGTTACAAAATGTCATAATTGTAAGAGCGAGGAGCATAAATCTACTAGTAGAAACTGTCAGGAATTTGAAAGACAAAAAAAAATCAGAGAGAAAATGAGCTTTGAAAATAAATCTTTTTTTGATGCAGCGAAAGAATTTCCTAAGACTCAGGTCTATAATAACAGGACGCCCAGCGAGTTTCCAGCTTTACTCAATGAACAAATAGTGGATAATAATAGAGTTGAAGTCTCTCAGAGACAAAAGTATCACAAGGACAATATTGGTCGAAATAAAAGAACTTATTCTCAAATTATTAAAAAAAAACAGACAATAGAGTTGGGTATAACCAACAGGAAATTAACGAAATTCTCTTACATCCTCATGGTCAAATGCCGCAGCCGACAAACGGGGTTATGTTCACATCGAGCAGTCAGGAAAGTAGGAATAAACAAGTAGAGGAATTAGCACCAATAAGAGAACCAAATTATCGAATTAATAGGCCTACGATTCATGGTCAATCAAACTTTAATTTGGAGGGTAAAGATATAGTTAGTGTAATTTATGAATTATTTTTAGAGGTACCTGAAATACAGAAATTGAAAATTGTTGATTTAATTAATTCGGCCAGGAATCTGGATTCCAGTAGATCTCTCTACGAAACAAATAGATCCTCGGAGGAGGAGTATTAAATACTATCTTTAATGGTTAAAATTATGCAATGGAACATTAGAAGTGTTGAATCTAATAGGTGTAATTTGATCCAACTTATCAACGACTGTGATCCTGATATCATACTGTTGAATGAAACTTGGTTGAAACCAGAGAAACACTTTCATATTAGATTTTATGATATAGTTAGACAAGACAGGCACGATGGTTATGGAGTATAGGTAGATCTCTCTACGAAACAAATAGATCCTCGGAGGAGGAGTATTAAATACTATCTTTAATGGTTAAAATTATGCAATGGAACATTAGAAGTGTTGAATCTAATAGGTGTAATTTGATCCAACTTATCAACGACTGTGATCCTGATATCATACTGTTGAATGAAACTTGGTTGAAACCAGAGAAACACTTTCATATTAGATTTTATGATATAGTTAGACAAGACAGGCACGATGGTTATGGGGGTATAGCCACTATGGTAAAACAAAAATATAAATTTAACATTGTTCAGCCTAATGCAGATATTCAGACTGAAGATTGCCAAATCATAATCATAAATATCTTTAACAAGAACATAATTAATATCTATAATACAGTTAATAATTTACCTTCCAATAATAGTTTCAGTCAATGTATTTCTGGACTGGTAGGGGATATCATTATTATGGGAGATATGAATGCTCATAACCCTCTTTGGGGAAGTAGCTCCACTAACCAAAATGGTAGGAATCTTAGGGAAATTCTGGAAGAACATGACTTGATAGTGTTGAATGATGGTTCGTCTACTAGATGGGGTTCTACTGAGGGGAATGTCAGTCCTCTGGATCTGACAATTGTATCAAGTAGCATGGCTAGAAACTCAACATGGGAAGTCTTAGACGACTGTGCTAATAGTGACCATTTTCCTACTATATGCCAGTTTGATGCAGTACAAGTAGAACAAAGTGTATTCAATAGTTACTTGGGAAGAAACTTCAGAAAAGCTGATTGGACGGGGTATCACTAAAATTTTTTAGAACGCAAGCCACAATTTAACTCTTATGAGGAATTAATAGGTATATTGAATGAGGCTTCAGTAGATTATGTTCCTTTGAGAAAAGCGGGCACCGGTAAACCAGGAAATCCGTGGTGGGATGCTGATTGTAATAAAAAAATACTAGAAAGAAAAGATGCTTTACACATCTTCAAACTTAATCCTACTGTAGAAAATTACATTTATGCGAAACGAAGCATAGCTTCCACCAAGAGATTTTTGAATAAGAAAAAAAAGTTAGGGTTTCAAAAGTTCTGTTCCTCTTTGAATAGAGAAGCAAATTCTTCGTACATTTGGAATATGATCAAAAAGTTCTCGAACAGAAAAAATAGTACATTAGCACATAAAACGATTAATAGTCAGACTGCAGATTTATTACTAGATAAAATATCCATATGTGACTTACATCCAAGTTTCACATTAAGTATTCCGCAGGTTAGATCTGAACCTTTCAAATTCGAAGAATTAAAATTGGCTATCTCAGTTAAAAAATTTACCAAACCAGGTAAAGATGATATGGCATACCAAATGTTTATATACCTAACTATCGATATGAAACTTCAACTTTTGAATATTTTTAACACCATCCTGTACATTCCAAATTTACCTAATGATTGGAAAGAATATCTGATATTGGGAATACCCAAAAATAAAAAAAATTCAAATGATGTTAATAACCTAAGACCAATTGTTTTAGAGAGTTGCGGCCTTAAAATTCTCGAAAAGATGATTAAGTTTAGATTAGAGTGGCTTATAGAGAACAAACAGATTCTATCTAAATTTCAGACTGGCTTTAGAAAAGGAAAAAGTACTATGGACTTTATTTGTCCAAATGGCTTTTGGACTTAAACAACACGTAGTAGCAGTATTTCTTGACATCAAGGGTGCATATGATCATGTCAATCTATTCATCTTGTATAAGTACCTCCTGGAGTACGGTGTAAATACAGACTTGTCAGATTTAATTTTCAATATCCTGCATGACAGACTTAACTTTATTATGGATGACAATGGGGAAATGCATGGTCCACGTATAGCCACAAAAGGCTTACCTCAGGGTTCACCTTTGAGCCCTCTTTTATTTAACATTTATATATGTTCTTTATTCTCAATGATTCCCATACATAGTAAGGTCATGGCTTACGCTGATGACATTGTTGTTTTAACTAAAGGGGGGACATTGAAGACACCATTCGTAAAACTAATCAAACGTTACAGATTATTAATAAATGGATGCTTTCGCATGACTTGGAATTAACTAAAGAAAAATGTGTTGCAATACAGTTCCGAAACAGTAAGAGAATTCGCTATAGCAATCCTATAATCATTGGGGATGACTCTATTCCAATTAAAAATGAAATCAAATATTTAGGAGTAACGTTTATACAATTTGAAGTGGGACAAATATTTTGATATCATTGAACAAAAAGCTAGTCAAGGTATTAACATCATGAGGACATTTTGTAGGGTTTGGTGGGGAGCCGACCCCATAACAATGAGTATGGCTTTTAATGGACTCGTTAAAACGCATCTTGACTATGGGTGCATTATTTTTCATCCGAGTTCGAAAAAATCTCTTGAAAAGTTGAATAAGATCCATAATAAGGGTATGAGGTTGATAACTGGAGCAATGAGGTCTTCTCCAATCAATGCCTTGTTGGGGGAAGCTCGAGAGGTAGGGTTAGTTTTTCGGCGGAAATGGTTAGCTACGAAATTTCTTCTTAAAAGATTAGATCACAATCCCCCCATTATGGAAATCGTCATTACGCTGAAACTTATTTTTGATAACAGGATAGGTTATTGGCGAACAAGAGAGATGCCTCTATTGGTTGAGGCCTTTAATCGAACCAAAAAATATCAATCTGATATATACAAGAATGAAGTTGCTCCTTATTACAGTCATGAACTAGAAGTTCTTTTATATCAACCTAAGTCTGTTGATTTGGGCTTGAGAAAATGTGATTATACTACTAATATTTCATTTAAACTTTTTGAGGACAGGACAAAAGGGTCCTGTACTTTGGTATATACTGATGCCTCTAAATCAAGGGAAAGAGTTGGATATGGAATCTATATCCCCCAGCTGGATTATTGCTTCTCTGCTAGACTTCATGATAGCACTAATATATGCGAGGCGGAAACTATTGCGATTCATCAGGCTGCATGTTTAGAGAAAAATATGTCCAATATTATCATTATCTCGGATGCTAAATCAGCTTTGAGTAAAATTACTAACTTAGATACTTCATTTGACATTGATTTCATTACTATGCATATCAAAGAAATCGCCTATTTAGCTTCTCTCAATGGGATTTCGTTTACGTTTATATGGGTTCCAGGTCATTCTAATATTGAAGGGAATGAAATGGCTGACCAGCTTGCTAAAATAGGTTCGGCACTCAATGTTCCATTGGATATAAGGAGAGATAAACAAGGATTCTCTCAAGAACTTCGTAGAGAGATTTTCCAAGAATTCTATAGTCGATGGGAACAAGATGTTAAAGTCAAAGGAAAGTTTTACTCTAAAATTCAACCTAAATTCCCGACGGATCGATGGTATAATAAAATTCCTTTCATGAGTCGTAGACATGTTACTGTTATAATTCGAATGAGGACTGGCCATTGTGGTACGAAAGATCATTTGTGGAGAATCGGTGTTGTCGATAGCCCATATTGTGAATGCGGTGGTCTTGAGGATTTAAATCACATTTTCTTTGGATGTCCTATTAACGAATTCCTCGGTGGAGATTTCTACTTCATTCTAGGGAGCAAAGGGATGAACCTTCCTTACATGTTTTCAGAGGTGCTTATGAAAATCAACGCGCCAATTATAAAATTAATAATCCAATTTTTAGATCACAATCAGATTAAACTCTAGTGTATACAGAATACCTCCATGACTCTTCTATTCCCGCTATATTTTAATCCCAGTTTATTTCCGTATACCTTTTGTTTGTGATGTTCGTCCTATTAACATTTTTAGCACGGAAATAAGTATACCACGTCACAGTCGACGAAGAAGAGCACAGTGGATCTTCTATGTGAGTACAGTATTGCCGAGAGCAAGACGACTGTACTCCCCGGACGAAGCCCTTATTGCCGATGGGATAAGGGGAGAGCTGGATAATAGCGCCGTTAGGAAGCTGATCCAAGAATTCAGAGAGAGAGAGAGAGAGAGAAAAATAACAGTGGAACGTGGAAAACTGTACTGAAACGTCTGAAACCCTGAAACCTGAATATAAGTTGAGAAGTCTGTCAAGTATTAAAATTCAAATAGAAGACGTGAAAATAAATGGATAAGTTTCTGGTGAAAATGTCAAAGGTTTCTATCAATAATCTTGGCACCACATAAAATGATGAAATCACTGTTTTCACTGTTTTCAGAAAGATGTAGAATCGACATCAACAGAATCAGTTCAGGACTGTAGTGGACAACAAACATCTGATACAGTATCTTTGCCTACCATGCCAACTTCCCCTGTTGAAGTATGACAAAAATTTTATTTCGGTATTCAAACAATATCCATTGTCAATACAACCGAGATGAGTGCAAATATATTTTATAAATATAAATAATCAATATTTTCAGATTGGCTGTTATGACAGTGAATCAGATGCTGATGAAAGTATAAATGAAGCGAAGATGCCAATAAAAAAAAAGAAGATAGATAAAAGTCAATCCAATTATAAATTTTGTACTTCATGGTTGAAGTACCCTGATTTTCAAGGCTGGTTGTCAGAATCTCATACTAGCAAGAACAGTAGAGCAACTGCATTTTGTAAAGTGTGCAGTATTATAATAATAATAATATATGCTTTATTGTCCAAAGAAGATAATCTTATTGACAAAGTAGTTTTATGATTGAAGAAAGGTTATTCGATAAAATTAAAATTATAGGGAATGGAACAACACATTAAAAACTTTAGGTACACTGCAAAATCAATAACAATTATGTCATTAAAAAATATTTAAAAACATTATACCGATAAAATTAACATTGTAGGGCATAGAACAACACATTAAATAAAAAACTATAGGTACACTGCAATAACAATAATGTCAATAAAAAATATGATAAAAGATAAGAGTATTAAGGTATAAAACTATAAAATTATTTTCAAAAACTGTTGTTGTAAAACTCCTGCAGACTATAATAGGGTCTAACATTGAGAAGGTTTTTTAGTGCTTTTCTGAAACGAATGTTATCCAAAGTTTTCAAGTAATCTGGTAGATGATTATACATCTTGAGACCATTATACACAATCGAGTCCTTAATGAGGGTTGACGTAGGTAAAGGTAGTCTGAGATAATATTAATATGTTATCACACAAAAGTGTAATTAAAAAACATGCAGGTAGCACTAAGCATAAATATAACTGGAAACAACTAGCTACCAATACAAAAATTAGTGATATGTATAAGTCATCAGAGGTAGAAAGAGATATCCAGATTGCAGAAACAAAGTTATGTTCCTTACTTCTACAAAAAAAATTGCCATTTTCAATCATGGATATATTATCACCCTTACTTAAAAATATTTTTCCTGACTCCCAAATAGCTAAAGGCATAGCACTAAAACGTACCAAGGCTACTTCTCTTGTAAATGAATGCTTGGGAGAGACATTTATGAACAAACTCGCAGAAAAACTACAGCAGCCTGGTGAATTTTTATCAATAGTTATGGATGAGACGACAGATATTTCTATTAAGAAGCAATGTGCTTTTACTGTAATTTATTTTGATTATGATAAAAACAAAGTCGTTACCCAATTCCTTGATATCGTCGAAACTGAAGGATGTACAGCTAATGATTTATTCTCTACATTCAAAAAAGTTTTACAATCAAATAAAATACCTATATCTAATGTAGTGGGATTCTCATCTGATACCACAAATGTGATGACAGGACAGTACCACTCAGTGTTCACCCTACTGCAAAAGTAAATTCCACATATTGCATGTGTGAAGTGTTCATGCCATATGGCCCATTCGGCTACATCTAAGGCCTGCCTAAAACTACCAAGATCAGTTGAAGATCTGCTGCGTAATTTAGGAAGTCATTTCAATCGAAGCTCCTCAAGAAGGCAAGAATTTCAGAAATTTCAATCTTTTTTTCAGACAGAAATTCACAAAATACTCTCACCTGCAATAAAACGTTGGTTCTCATTAAAAGGTTGCGTTGACAGGGTCCTTGAACAGTATGTGCCCTTAGATGCATATCTTAGAGAAAATGTATTTGAAGACCCCTCATTAACAACTGAACAAATGCTAGTCACCATGTAGAATAAGTTCACTGTAATATATTTGGAATTTATGTCATATGCTCTTGGACTAATGACTGAATTCAATCTACTGTTTCAATCTGAGATACCATTATTGCATAGAGTGAAACCTGAAACTCAAAAACTACTAACAACTTTGTGTTCAAACTTCATTGAAATTTCTAATCTCCGTAACCAAAATATATTTAAGTTCAATCACCAAAATCCAAGATATTTTGTGTCATTAGAAAATGTTTATATTGGAATTGCAGCTTCGGAGAGCTTCACAACTCTGAAAAATAATAAGGAAGTCGAACCCACAGAATGTGAGCGTTTTCTGAAAACTATCTTGGATTTTTACATAGAAATAGTTTCTAATATTAAGCAAAGATTTATATTTGATGACCCAATTTATGACATTCTAACCATAGTGAATCCACAAGTTGCACAATCCTATGAACATAAGTCTCTCAAGTTTGTCATTGATAGATTTCCAGTATTGAAAGAACACATAAATAATTTACCTCAACTTTGAAAGCAATATTGGTCTCCAAAAACGCCATCGAAAGTCAAGGAGGCTGCTTAAAATGTACTCCTGATGGAAAGTATGTTGAATGTTAAAATTTGGAAGCAAAAATTTATATTTTGAGCCAAATAAGTACTTGTCGTTGTCTAATTTCTTCGTCTTGATTTTAGTTCCTATATTTTGGTAGTTTTAATAAGGTTTACAAGTTTTAAATGTGATATTAAGACTCGTAGTTCCTATGTTTTGATAGTTTCAGTTATAATATATTAGAAATGCTTTTGTATTTTTGATATATTTTATCTGAAAAAATGATATATACGTTCAAAATTTGTATTTTGAGTTGAGAATTTGTTTTGTTTAATTTTTCTGTGATGTGAGTTAACTTCCATGTTTTGGTAGTTTTAGTTACGCATTCGAGAATCTTTTGTTTTTTGTTGAATTTAATGTTTTTAAAGATTTAATATATATATTTATAATATAAATTTGAAGTTTTGTTTAGTTCTAATGAAAAATATAAGAGGTGGTGAAACAATTGCACTCTCACATTTTATGTAAATGCATATATTATTATTGAAAGTACGTATTCAAAAGTTCGACTGCCGCGCCGCCTTGAATTTTTAGCGATGCGCCATCTACCTGTGTTTTTTATAACCACTATGGGTGTTTATTTGCCGGTTCACAAAACGCATTTTGAGAGGTGAATAGGAATTACCAGAATAAAAGAATAAAGTTGGCCATAATTATGTTATTCCTAGAAACCAATGAATTCTAAAAATAGTTCTTTAATTTTTTTTAAAACGAATAATTTTGTATTAGTCTTTGGATATTTTGGGTCTGGCAACACTGGTTTGTTTTGTGACTGCTGAAGTGTTTATAACCTACTCTTTGGTTATGTTGATGAAATTTCCAAGGAAAACAGTGAAAATTTTATTATTTCCGTCCTTGTGAGATGCTCATGTTGTGGAAGGATTGAAAACGAATTATACAATAGTTTTATTTTTACGTTTATGGTAAGTACCAAAAATCTCATCCTTTCTTGAATTCGATCATTCGTGCATGCTTCCATTACTTCAAATTTTTACTAAATAAAAGATCAAGATCCAATAGATGAATAAAATTCTAAATATATCCTGGTTAATTATCACTGCTTATCAACAACATATCACGTTTTTAATCATGTTGAATATGAATATGTGATCAACTTTTCAAGCTAATGTTTACTACTAATACTGAGCCGAGCCTAGTTTGAACATTTTGTTGATGAAATGAATGTAAAAATATATTTTCTAACAACTCAATAGAGGACTTCGGATAAGGATTCAGTGATGCCACCACACAACTTTTGGCTTTAAAACTACTGGCACGATTTTTGGCATTTTTTCTTCATGTCAGGGTTCCTGGCACCCTCAGGAACCCCGTAATATGATTGAAATTGTTCATAACGACGGGAATATTGAGATTTTCCATAAAATACAAAACACTAGGGACTTTAATTTTGTTTAGGGATTTTTCTTTCAAAATGGCGCTAAATTCAAAACTAGAGCTAGAGTTTTGTTATTGAAAGAGGTATTGTGTAGTCTAGGAAGTGCCGGATAAAGCCACCGTGGGGTCCGTAGCAAATGTGAACAAGAGGCCATTGATTTGCATTAAGTATTAAAGTATAGAATTAAAATAAAACCACATTTACAAAAAGACTTTCCGTGATTTAATCCGAGCAAATTTGGAGATAACACTCGTCAAATCAATATTTCTACGTTAATCACTATGTTCATTATATTGAGGTCGTTTGATGTTCTTGTCCCATTGTGCTCCTTAACACATTTTTAAAACGCTTTAACGTTGAAAAAGAACATTCTCTGTTGTAGTTGGTGATTATCAAAATCAAGTGAATCGAAAGTGAAGCGAAACACTATTCCAACATTTGGGAAACACGATTCCAATGAATTTTATGTCAACAGTTTATAAACTTGAAGTTCCTGAGCCTCGTGCTTTTTCTTTCTGCTGTCAATATCAGCAGCCACATCTGTTTTCAGCAGCTTCGCAAACTGCACCAGTTCATTGCCCAGACTGTCTTCCACATCGTCTAGGTAATAATTGACGATAGTTCTTTTTAAGATCTTTTCTGCCGAAGTATTCCAAATACACTAGTCACTTGATGGTAAGCTTCCATGCATTTAGCTAATGCAGTTGCTTACAACAATAAAAACATGAATTTCAAAACATTGTCCAGGTGTTTGATGTTCTACAACTTCTTTGAATGTAGTAGAGCCTTCTTTTATGAGGTCTGTGAGTAGAGCTGCTGCTGAAATGGTCGTACTTTGTATTTTGCTTGGGTTTTCTTGAAGTCGATTGCTGATATTCTTCACAGCCAATTAGGGCTTTTGCCTCTATATCTGAAAATTTGGATTGTATTGCTTGGAAGTAGCCTTGTAATGATTTATAAAGAGCGTACCTATCTCGTGTTAAGATCCTGATCGGACGACTGCAACTAAGATGTCTAAATAACCTGGTGATTCTAACGATTCGATTTTGTTTTGATTTTTTCGGACGGCACCACCTGTTGGATTACGAGTTAGTTCCATAATGACCGCGCGCAGCGCTTAGATCGCTGACAGAAACTGTTAAGCGACTTACACATACCGGCGTTTTGCGTTCACGACTTTTATTTTTATAATGTTTTCTTATTGGTTCCGTTCGAGAAGGGTTAATGTTGTCATACATTTGACATTATTTTTATTATTTTGGTATTAAGTCTGATTCTGACTTTCTGATTCAGTCGTGATTCTTATCTCCTCATATTTTTTGTGGTGTATTGTGTTCGTCGTATTTATCCTGTTTTCCGTTAAAATTTGTTTTCCTGTTCTTTTGTATTGTTTCCGTTAGTTTTGTGTGCAGTGTGTTATTTTAGTTACGAGATTTCCTTGGAGAATTTACTTTATATTATTAGTGTCTAGTGAAGATGACACGAATGTGTATTTTGTGTGGAGAGTCAAAGGAAGGAAATCCCTATATCCCAAACCAAAGGCAAGTTGAAATTAATATTTTTTTTTTATCAATAAATCATTCTGAAGAATATCAGATTGGTAGTCGAATGGTGAGGTGAAATTCATTCAAAAATCAAGCAGAGACTGTTGAGACCAAGGAAATATTCTGGATTGTTTTCATAGCACCATTACAAAATACATAACTAGGAAGATTAGATGACTATTATCACCTTCTCTCATAGGACTCTGTCAACCTGTTGCACCCCAATGCGCAACAGAAGTCTTCAATATACTTGTGCTAGCTAGGGAAGACGCATCCCTAATTACCATTTAACATGTGATGTCATGCAAGAGAGTTAGTGACCAAGCTGGGAATCAACGTTGTGCCAGGCGACCACCACGACCCATTGATGAAATATCCAAAAACTTTCATGTACTGCTAGTATCAAATATGTACTGTCGGTTATAATAATTTCAACAAATTAGAACTACTTCTTCACTCCACTATTCCTACTATTTAGCATACTAGGCAAATATTCGATAGAAAACAGCTACTTCCTTGACTAATGTTACACAGTTTATTGAATCACTTCTGCCTGACGAATGAAATAAAATTCATTAGAAAAAAAGTTTATTGTTATGAAAGAAAACTTGCTTTACTTGGAGAGCGATAAGATATGTAGCTAGTGTGCACTTGAGCTAGTAGTAAGTGGAGCTCACATACATTTATTACCTTATAGTATGCTAAGACATCCATATTTTCCAGAATGATTGACTCCAAACATGGATTGATACCATTGGAAAACACCTTCCAGTTTCTGGACACCTGTGTTCTGCCGAAGAGAATATATTGGTTCAAGGAAGCTATTGAAAGGTGCAGTACCATCCATATGACTATTTACATTCAAATTTCTAACAGTATTCAGTAACTTTGCAACACTGAATTATCAAATGGTGTTTCTTTTACCCCAATCTTGTAAGCTCAACCTCATGAATAATCAAATTGAACAAGAAGTTTTCAACATTCAAATCTGATAACTAGACACTGGAATAGTTTCATTGATTTTAAAACCCTCCGATAATTGCTTTCTCAATTCCTAGTGATAATTCATTGTGTGCAGTGACATATTTGTATACAAATAGAAAAAAAATCTCGTTCAAACCCAAAATGCATAATCCAAACTTTGAATACCTTCTTTCAAATATGAAGGTATCTAGAGAAAAGTATCTTTTTTTAGAATACATAAACAATGTTATTCAAAAAAAATTACTTGTGATTGCAGGATATGAAATATTGTATTTTAGCTACATATAGGCTGAAACACAATAGAAGATTTATGTATTAAGCTTGAAGATTTTAAAAATAAAACAGGGCGCAAAAAGAATTGAAAGATTTAATTTTACCAACAAGACTGTGTGGCGTGACCAGAATAACAATACGTTTCTCGTTAAAAGGAAATCTGAAATCGTAAAACTTAATGCTTAAAACAAAACTTCAATTGTATTTCAGCCTTATCAAAACAAATTATAGCTGTTTTCGTTTTGGTTTACATTTTTTCGTAGAAGTGGCTGATCAACCTACACAAAGATTTCAGTATACTCGAAAAAAAATTCTGATTGTTTTCACCCAATTCAAAATGAATGCCTTGGCATTTTACATTGCCTCTACAGTTATTAATTGATTTATTTGTTTTGCATTTTCAGTTTGCTCATGGCTAATGAAGTGGAGAAACTCCTCAAATCACATAAAATGTTAAAATTTATTGAAATAACAATGTTACTTGAAATAAGTTATTTTTGAAAGCAATGTCTATTAATGAACTGATTTTCAATTTCAAGAACTTTTTCTTTGATACTATACTTTTGAAATTAAGTCATTGATCTAGATAACAAGTAATCAACTTCGTTAAATTAATTCAATGGATGGATTAAATTGTATTTTATACATGTTAATGTATTATATATTTTCACCTGTGACAATGTAAATTAACTGTATGTACGTGCTGAATAAAGAAGTTTATTATTATATTGTATCAAAATAAATATGTAGGCATATACTAATCAATGTTTCTATATTAGTATGGCTTCCAATCTTTCGTTTCACTCCTCTCCTGGTCCATCTTGTGATAACACCGCCTCCGACTCAACCATACCAGATATTCCTTTACCAAGTCCAACTACAGAAATACCTGATACTTCCGAGATAGAACAAACATTTTCATTAACAGAAAAATTTGATATGACAGACCTATATTCTTTGATTTAATAAGATAATATTAACATCAAGCTCCGTGATAGATGGGGTTATCATAAATTAGAGGAACATGTAGTACTCTCAAAATTGACAGCAATGAATAATGATTTACCCTTCCTTAAGCGAACAGTGGTTTTGAGGAATCACTCAATTTGTGCTGTTGCTTCAAACAAATTTTTCTATTTCATAGACTTTGTCACTACCATTGAGAATTTAGAAGATTACATAAAAATGGTAGATGAAATATATATTTGCAAAAGATCAACCAAGTCCTTCCTGTGAAATTTTCATTTCTACTTATGCAAATGAATGCAGATTATGTTCAAAATATAATAGTTTTTATAAGAAAATGAGCGAAAAGAAAATGTATGATTTCTTAAAAAATCTAAAACTAAACAACAGTTCTATATCAGAAAAAGAAATAGGCAATTGGAATCTATAATTAAAATGAGAAAAAAATTTATTGACTCCAATAAATTGGAAAACTGCATAAGACATCTCCAAGTGAATAGACAAGAAATGATAAAAACATGTTGTAAAGCTAGTCAATGCAAGAAAACAGGTAAAAGATATACGTTGGACTTGATGAATACCTGCAATTTGGTTTAAATCAAAAGTCCAAAATTATATAATCATATGACGGAAAATAATAAACTACCTCACCATCTCCATGTACCCAGTCGAGGTGAGTATTGAATATATTTAAATCCTTTATTGATAAAATTTGTATCATTGTCAAAAATTGTTAAAATTGTTTTTTCCGTTAACCAGCTGTCGTTCCCTTACGAACGGCATCCTTTAGAAGTCGAAACTTGTGCGAGCCAAGGATTAACGAGGTCTTACCTTTTAACGTGCGATTCCTAGCTCGATTGACACATGAAACAATCCCATTATCAAAGTTCAGGTTTTAAAGGCTTAGGTTTGTTAAAATACTGATTGAACATCAATTTAATGGTAATAATAATAATGGATTATGATGAACTTCATGCATTGAGGAAAAAATCTACGAGCTAGCAGTTAATTACTGAATATTCTACAAAGTTAAATCTTCTACTCAACATTAAGTTAATTAACTCAGAATTATACTCTAGTAGTATTAATTTAATTGAAATAAAAAATGCTGTTTAGTTACAATAAAAATATTTAAAATAATTAAGTGGATATCGGTATTAGGTATGAGCAAAAGCAATTTATAAGGGTGTAATTCTACTACCACATTCACTAATCGATGTTTTTAAGGTATATAAGGAACCTAGATGGCAGTTTTGTCATCCAGAAAAGAGTTTTTTCACTATTGAAAGAAAAAACTAAGCATTTGGCAGAATAGGAAAAACATGTATCTCTCTTGGTGGATGAATGCAAAATAACAAAAACTAAAAAGTTTGTTAAAAATCTGATGGATTTTATCGGATTTGTTGACTTGGGTGATGATACTCCAGAAACTAACAAAGACAATCTTAGGGACCATGCTTTGATTCTAATGTTTCAACTATTTGCCGGTCGTGGTATCCAAGCTTTGGCATGTTTTTTGAGTGGAGGTGATGTCATTGAGGAAATTTTGTCCAAAATCATTCTTGAATGTGTTATTCTTTGGTATTGGAAAATGTGGGAACATCTTGGTGTTGAGAATAGCCTGTAATCTTGGTGTGAGCATCCTATGGATGCTTCAAGGAATTTGAGATTGTGTTCCAATTTTCCACACCTTCATCAAATGCTTGAGAAATAACTTGTTGCTGAAAAAGAAATTCAGAGTATCAATCAATCAAATATACTTTATTTATTGTCAAATATTACACATCTTGTGGATAAAGCAATTATTAAAACTGAGTGTAAAAGGGTCAAACAATACAAAATGGGAAATACAGATTAAAACCTTGAAATATAACTCGAACAATACAAATACACAATATATACATTTAATAAAATCAGAAAACATCTCATAATCCTTCCGCAAAAAAATTCACGAAATTCATAATAAGGTCTACGAAGTAAAAATTCTATAACAGCTTTCCTGAATAAAACATAAGCTCCTTTATTTTTCACTGAACTTGGCAGGTGGTTAAACATTTTCCCTGCATTATAAACGAATGAGCTTTTTACCAATTCTGACCAAATATGACGAAGTCTTGTATTGATTGGATTTTTCTGTCTGAATAGATGTCTATGAATAAGACACACAGTTTCCAATATATTATAAAGACTTGGTAAGGTTAAAATCTTGCCTTTCGTGAGTAAGGTCTTGCAAGATGTTTTTGCCATCTACTTGACAACCGGATTGTATTTATTTCATAGTGCTACAATGTGAGTGTCAAATTTCAAATTGAGGACAACATTTAAACCTAGAAATTTTTTATTTCATGAATTAAGCTATCATCTACACTGATATTTCCAAAGGAAATCATATTGGTTTTATCGAAGTTAATAGATAAAAAGTTCATATCGCACCAGACTTTGATGACTCGTAGATCTGCTTCGATTACCGTGTGTAGAACATGCACATCTTTATTGTTATGTGATAGTAGCATCGTCTGCAAATAGTGTAAAAGTTCCTTCAATGTCTATGTTTATCATATCATTGATGTCAGTTATCAGTTTCCATTGGAGATTCAATCTATAGATGAGATAGGGAGAATGTTGTTGAAAACCAAACTGTTGTGCAGTCAAGATTTTGTTTTTTATAATATACGAATCCAGTCTCTTTTTGACGAGTTTCTTGATTATTTTCGATAAGTCTGGTAATAATGAAATTGGTCTCAGATTGGAAGGTTCATTCACATCACAAATGCTTTTTATAAAGCATCAGAAAACAATCCATTCCCAATCAAAGTTTTGATAATGGTGACAATACTTTCTAAGGTGCTAAAACATGTTTTGTTATTTTGAGCAAATAAAGTATTCTAATGCACTATCGGGCAGGTTAGTGAAAATTCTAATTGATGTCTTATCTGTAACACAAGCATTTTTGTTCCTTATTTCAGAAGAATTCAGCAAATTCACTTTGCTTGCCAGACATCGTAATCCTATCATTTTAGATTCCAGAAGGTTTAGTTTTGTTTTCCCATTTCAAAAACATTTTCGAATATGAATCAAAAAATGAATTCAAGATGGCTTCCAAGCTCATAAAGTCATATTCAGCCGAAATATGGAGAAAAGATCTATACACTGCTAGCCTTTCAAGTGGGACAGAATACTTCACAGAATAGACCAATGTCAATAATTTTAGTTATAGCAAGTCAACAACATCTCTTGAATTGTCAAAATGTTATAATATTTCATTTACTTCAAAAGTGTACATTACTTATATGATTTTCTTTGTAGTTCAGAGTTTCAATAGATTTTTTCTTTGAAATTGTACAAGTGGTCTAAATTTTGAAAAAAATCTAATAAATATAGTCAAAGTCAAAATATACTTTACTGTCAGAAGTTTTTTAACTTATTTTCAAAGCATTTCAACTATATATCTAAACTGTAATAGTGATAGTCTCCTCCATCTAAACATAAGTCCAGATTAAAAGGGGGTACTATCACCATCTGCCCTCCAGGGCGACTTGACAAAAAAGGTACCGCATTTCCTATTTCAACTTCGGGAAAAACCTACAGTACTACCAGAGGAGTCATTGAGGCGAGAATGAGCGCATGCAACTGTACGAGAATAAAAAACAAACAAACGCCCATCATCATACCAATGACCCCTTCATTTCTGCCAACTTCCTAAACATTGTCCCATTGTTCACTAAGGAAGCTGTTATTTTCCATATTTTAATCTTACATTCTTATCCTAAACATTGGTATTCTGAATTCTGGAAGATAAAAACTTAGTTGTTGATTTTTAGAATTTATGAAATATATTTAAAATTCAATTTTATGTAAAAAATGTAACTTCTTAGAGTAGTATTTCACTGTTCTGTAATTGTAATTATATTTTTTCTAATGGTGAAACCGTAAATAAATAAATAAGTCGGTTCTTGGAACATTCCTAAAAACAAAAAATCTCCTCGTTAATGTTGCTGTTAAATTTTATTCTTAGTGCATGATTGTGGTATTCTTGAAATAATGTTTTGAAAACTTTTAAAACATTTCAGCAATATTTTATATTTCCAGAAATGTATGTTTCTCCATTTCATTAAAATGTATGTCATTTCAAATTGTGAAATTAAATGATAGTTACCTCTGTTTTCATGTTTTTTGTTCCACTTTTCCCAGAGTGTGACAGCAACGTCCAAAATTTTCTCCAACACATCTTCGTATACATTTTCTCATTAGGCCAACACCTGCAAACAGTAGAAGTTTACTTCACCAAAAAAAAAGAAAATTTAAAAATTTGTTTTCATGAATCCCTCAGGTTTCCGGAGAAACCATTTTGCTCATGAGCTTGTGTGAGCAAGGGATATCTGGCACTTAAAGCTTACATGAGAGTGGATTCGGAGCTATTCTAGCTCAGTGGCAGTCGGTGGGATAAGGGTGAGTGGCAAACCCTCTAGCACCACAACTACTTCTAAGAAGCCATTATATTAGCAAATCAGTTTTCATGTTGGTGATTTTATAAATACATTGTTTCTTTGTTTTCACTGATCAGTAAATCTTGGATACTAAGCTTTTTATTGGTGTCTATGCAAGGTTTGTTACTTCTTCATAAAACCATTTCATTTTTCATATCAGTAATGAAAATAGTAACTTGAAAGTATATGTACCTAAGCCTTCATCCCAAAACTTATAATTTAGAATTGATCAGTAGTATCTCAAATGTCAAATTTTACTTCCAATGACTAAATAAGTTTACAAAGATTATTTTGTGCCATGTTAATGTATGAACCATAGATATAGGTAGATAATAGTGCAATTGTGTTGTTAGAAAATATACTTTTACACTCCTTTCATCAACAAAATGTTCAAACTACGCTGAGTATAAACATTAGCTTGAAAAGTTGATCACATATTCATATTCAACAAGAGTAAAAACGTGATATGTTGTTGATAAGTAGTGATAATTAACCAGGATATATTTAGAATTTTATTCATCTATTGGATCTTGATCTTTTAAGTAAACATTTGAAGTAATGGAAGCATGCAAGAATGATCGAATTCAAGAAAGGATGAGATTTTTGGTACTTACCATAAACGTAAAAATAAAACTGTTGTATAAAGGTGCATTTAGTCAACATAAACGTAATTTTAGCACAAGCACTGACATAAACATAACCTTGAGAATAATTTTGTATCAGACCTAATGTTACAGGAGTTTTAGATTTAGGCATACTTTTAAGAATGAAAGGTACATTTAATGACATGAAACTTTAGGTACACGTGAATTTTGGACAATATTTTTATCGTAAAAGTACGAATCTTATAAAGTTGGGATTTTCCAAGTGACATGTTTTTAGCATAAACTTAATATTGTATAAATGGTGCCATTTGATTTAACAGATTCAACTTTCGTTTTTAACTTATATTTAAGCACAATTTTAAAATGATGTTGACTAAATGCACCTTAATTCGTTTTCAATCCTTCCACAACATGAGCATCTCACAAGGACCGAAATAATTAAATTTTCACTGTTTTCCTTGGAAATTTCATCAACATAACCAAAGAGTAGGTTATAAACACTTCAGCAGTCACAAAACACACATCCATCAACGGAACATCGAATCCGAAGTCATTCCGAACGGTCACCGGTCGTCGCTGAGGTCTGTGGTCATGCCAGTCATGCCACCCGGTCATGGATGAAAAATAGGCACGAAAATATAAACACCCTGTGCATAAACATAACGGAGTCAGCCCTCTGACGGTAAATTCGGTACTAGAACGTTATTGTCAAAAATGAAGTAGAATCAAGTAGGCAGGTGTCTTCAATTTGATCCCACAGTTTTTCAGCTATAAGTGCAAACACCATGGTTTCTAGACATCTTAACTGCAACGAAGCGTTAATCGCTTGCAAGTGTTCTAGAATTTCATTCCACGCTATAGTTATTATTCCCATTTCCAACTTTATTGATTTTCTGTAGGTGGTATAAAAACATATCTTACTTGATAGTTTTTTTTTACTTTGCGCACCAGGCGCGGGCCCCCCCAGGCGCGGGGCCCGTAGTATTTGCTTATTGGCTAATTTGCTAACTGTACTTGGTAGCATGCTAGCTGGCAAATGCGTCACTGAGTGTAGGGTTATTTCTTTGTCAGTGCACATTCGTTCCATGAAAAAGTTCAAAAGTAGAAATGATATTCAACCATTTTAACAGTTATGATTAAAATGTAACACATACCCACAAAACTGAAACAAAATACAAATTCTGGGATGTAACCTCAAAGTATTCAGGCCAAGAGCATTTTAATCAGAAAGGTAATAAGGTTTGTTTGTCCGTGAAAGTTACCACTCAGAATATTTTCTAGATCGATCAACTATTTGGCAACTAGGAAACGTGAAATACGCAATTTTTTTATTCAGGAAAATGATATATTTTGAAATTAGCGCCATTTTGTGAGAAAATCCCTAAAAAAATTAAAGTCCCTAGGGTTTTGTATTTTATGGAAAATCTCAATATTCCCGTCGTTATGAACAATTTCAATCATATTACGGGGTTCCTGAGGCTGCCAGGAACCCTGACATGAAGAAAACTTGCCGAAAAACGTGCCAGTAGTTTTAAAGCCAAAAGTTGTGTGGTGGCATGACTGAATCCTTATCCGAAGTCCTCTATTGCACTATCTACCTATATCTATGGTTCATACATCAACATGGCACAAAATACTCTTTGTAAACTTATTTGGTCATTGGAAGTAAAATTTGACATTTGAGATACTACTAATCAATTCTAAATTATAAGTTTTGGGATGAAGGCTTAGGTACTTATACTTTCAAGTTACTATTTTCATTACTGATAACTACAAAGAATATCATATTAGTAATGTACACTTTTGAAGTAAATGAAATAATATAACATTCTGACAATTCAAGAGATGTTGACTTGCTATATAACTAAAATTATTGACATTGATCTATTCTGTGAAGTATTCTGTAACTTCTGTACCACTTGAAAGGCTAGCAGGGTATAGATCTTTTCTCCATATTTCGGCTGAATATGACTATGAGCTTGAAAGCCATCTTGAATTCTTGTTTTGATTCATATTCGAAAATGTTTTTGAAATGGGAAAACAAAACTAAACCTTCTGGAATCTAAAATGATAGGATTACTATGTCTGGCAAGCAAAGTGAATTTGCTGAATTCGTCTGAATTAAGGAACAAAAATGCTTGTGTTACAGATAAGACATCAATTAGAATTTTCACTAACCTGCCCGATAGTGCCTTAGAATACTTTATTTGCTCAAAATAACAAAACATGTTTCAGCATGTTTTAGCACCTTAGAAAGTATTGTCACCCTTATCAACACATTGATTGGGAATGGATTGTTTTCTGATGCTTTATATAAAGCATTTGTGATGTGAATGAACCTTCCAATCTGAGACAAATTTCATTATTACCAGCCTTATCGAAAATAATCAAGAAACTCGTCAAAAAAAGACTGGATTCGTATACTATAAAAAACAAAATCTTGACTACACAACAGTTTGGTTTTCAACAACATTCTCCCTATCTCATCTATAGATTGAATCTCCAATGGAAACTGGACATTTAACAAATAATCAACTATCTGAATAAAAATGCAAATTTTCACTTTCAGATTTTTTCTTTCAAGTTAGGTTCTTTTCACAATATCTATCAGATGTAGTTCAATGTCAAGCGTGGCTTTTTCCGGGGAAGTAGTTCTGTTAGATATTACAAAAAATAGCTTCTTTTCTTTCAACTATCTGAACGAAAATGCAAATTTTCACTCTCAGATTTTTGTTTGTTATATAGGGTCTTTTCACAAGATATCTCAGATGTAGTTCAATATCCAGCGTGGATTTAGCCGGGGAAGTAGTTGTTTTCTGTTAGATATTACAAAAAAGTAACTTCAATTTATCGTAGGTTTTTTCCATTTCCAGAGGAGTCATGTTTTGGTTCAATTTTCAATTGAGAATGTTTCCCTTTACAACATGAATCCCTTCCAAGAGAGGTTATCTTGTACGATGGAAAATAGCGACTAAAGTTTGTCTTTCAGTCGCAAATGATTCCACAACTGACTTTATGAACATCATGTTCATATTTTTAATAAAATCAACATAAAAACACTATTGACGCGATGTTCCACTTTCTGTAAGTAGAAAATGTCAACTGGAATTGTGTGGAGGCGGCTGAAACAGACTTTTGTCATTTGTCAAAGGCTTTTTGACTGTGTCAATCATGAAAAGGCTGTTGCTAAAGCTGCACCCTTATGGCTGTAGAGGCAATGCCTATGCTTGGTTCAAATCTTTCCTGAGTAATCAAAGACAATCAGTGAATGCATCCTCTGATGAACTTCTTATCTATTAACTTCGATAAAACCAATATGATTTCCTTCAAAGATACCATTGGAAATATCAGTGTAGATGATTGCTGAATTCATGAAATAAAAAATTTCTAGGTTTAAATGTTGTCCTCAATTTGAAATTTGACACTCACATTGTAGCACTATGAAATAAATATCATCCGGTTGTCAAGTAGATGACAAAAACATCTTGCAAGACCTTTCTCACGAAAGGCAAGATTTTAAACTTACCAAGTCTTTATAATATATTGGAAACTGTGTGTCTTATTCATAGACATCTATTCAGACAGAAAAATCCAATCAATACAAGACTTCGTCATATTTGGTCAGAATTGGTTATTGGAAACTGTGTGTCTTATTCATAGACATCTATTCAGACAGAAAAATCCAATCAATACAAGACTTCGTCATATTTGGTCAGAATTGGTAAAAAGCTCATTCGTTTATAATATAAGGAAAATGTTTAACCACCTGCCAAGTTCAGTGAAAAATAAAGGAGCTTATGTTTTATTCAGGAAAGCTGTTATAGAATTTTTACTTCGTAGACCTTATATAATTTCGCGAATTTTTTGGGGAAGGAATATGAGATGTTTTCTGATTTTATTAAATGTATATATTGTGTATTTGTATTGTTCGAGTTATATTTCAAGGTTTTAATCTGTATTACCCATTTTGTATTGTTTGACCCTTTTACACTCAGTTTTAATAAATGCTTCATCCACAAGATGTGTAATATTTGACAATAAATAAAGTATATTTGATTGATTGATACTCTGAATTTCTTTTTCAACATCAAGTTATTTCTCAAGCATTTGATGAGGTGTGGAAAATCGGAACACAATCTCAAATTCCTTGAAGCATCCATAGGATGCTCACACCAAGATTACATGCTATTCTCAACACCAAGATGTTCCAACATTTTCCAATTCCAAAGAATAACACATTCAAGAATGATTTTGGACAAAATTTCTTCAATGACATCACCTCCACTCAAAAAACATGCCAAAGCTTGGAGACCACGACCGGCAAATAGTTGAAACATTAGAATAAAATGGTCCCTAAGATTGTCTTTGTTAGTTTCTGGAGTATCATCACCCAAGTCAACAAATCCGATAAAATCCTTCAGATTTTTAACAAACTTTTTAGTTTTTGTTAGTTTGCATTCATCCACCAAGAGAGATACATGTTTTTCCGATTCTGCCAAATCTTAGTTTTTTCTTTCAATAGTGAAAGAACTCTTTTCTGGATGACAAAACTGCCATCTAGGTTCCTTATATACATTAAAAACAACGATTAGTGAATGTGGTAGTAGAATTACACCCTTATAAACTGCTTTTGCTCATACCTAATACCGCTATCCACTTAATTATTTTAAATATTTTTATTGTAACTAAACAGCATTTTTTATTTCAATTAAATCAATACTACAAGAGTATAATTCTGAGTTAATTAACTTAATGTTGAGTAGAAGATTTAACTTTGTAGAATATTCAGTAATTAACTGCTAGCTTGTAGATTTTTTCCTCTATGCATGAAGTTCATCATAATCCATTATTATTATTACCATTAAATTGATGTTCAAGTCAGTATTTTAACAAACCTAAGCCTTTAAAACCTGAACTTTGATAATGGGATTGTTTCATATGTCAATGATACAAATTTTATCAATAAAGGATTTAAATATATTCAATACTCACTTCGACTGGGTACATGGAGATGGTGAGGTAGTATATTATTTTCCCTTATATGATTATATAATTTTGGACTTTTGATTTTAACCAAATTGCAGATATTCATCAAGTCCAAAGTATATCTTTCACCCGTTTTCTTGCATTGACTAGCTTTACAACATGTTTTTATCATTTCTTGTCTATTCACTTGGAGATGTCTTATGTAGTTTTCCAATTTATTGGAGTCAATAATTTTTTTTCTCATTTTAATTATAGATTCCAATTGCCTATTTCTTTTTCTGATACAGAACTATTGTTTAGTTTTAGATTTTTTAAGAAATCTACATTTTCTTTTAGCTCATTTTCTTTTAAAAACTTATATTTTGAACAGAATCTGCATTCATTTGCATAAGTAGAAATGAAAATTTCACAGGAAGGACTTGATTGATCCTTTGCAAATATATATTTCATCTACCATTTTTATGTAATCTTCTAAATTCTCAATGGTAGTGACAAAGTCTATGAAATAGAGAAATTTGTTTGAAGCAACAGCACAAATTGAGTGATTTCTCAAAACCACTGTTCGCTTAAGGTAGGGTAAATAATTATTCATTGCTGTCAATTTTGAGAGTACTAAATGTTACTCTAATTTATGATAACCCCAACTATCATGGAGATTGATGTTAATATTATCTTGTTAAATCAAAGAACTGAACTCTATCTGTTACATGTTCAGGAACTTGAAATGTATTCTAAAACAAGAACAATTATTAGTTTTATATCATTCCCAAGTCGCCTCTCGGTTACGCTACGGAGTATGCTTTTGGGGTACTTCCACTCGAGCACCTGATGTATTCATTGTGCAAAAACGTATATTGAGAATTATCTCCAATTTAACAAGAAGGGATTCTTGCAGACCAATTTTTGAAAATCTCCAAATTTTCTTCTTCGAAATTCTTATTTTCGAAATGTGCTTGTATATATTTACAAATAGACATAAGTTAATCATAAATAAGGAAATTCATTCATACAATACAAGGAATTGTACTGATTTACATGTTCCCCAGTGTAAATACGTTGTCTCATCTAAAACTCCCCGCATTCTGGGACACAATATTTTTAATAAACTTCCAAAAGACGTAAGCGAATCTGCTAATGTATCACTATTTAAGATTCGTTTGAAAACCTATTTTGTCAATAATATTTTTTATACTTTGGATGAATTTTTTGCTACTTAGTAACAATTTGTGACTATTCCTATATGTATTTGACATCTTCTGGAAAATAAATGTATTTATTTATTTAAATTTTTCTGTTAATGAAAATGTTTGTTCTATCTCGAAAGTGTCAGGTATTTCTGTAATTGGACTTGGTAAAGGAATATCTGGTATGGTTGAGTCGGAGGCAGTGTTATCACAAGATGGACCAGGAGAGTAGTGAAACGAAAGATTGGAAGCTATACTAATATAGAAACATTGATTAGTATATGGCTACATATTTATTTTGATACAATATAATAATAAACTTCTTTATTCAGCACGTACATACAGTTAATTTACATTGTCACAGGTGAAAATATATAATACATTAACTTGTATAAAATACAATTTCATCCATCCATTGAATTAATTTAACGAAGTCGATTACCTGTTATCTAGATCAGTGACTTAATTTCAAAAGTATAGTATCAAAGAAAAAGTTCTTGAAATTGAATATCAGTTCATTAACAGACAAAAACTTCATTGCTTTCAAAAATAACTTATTTCAAGTAACATTGTTATTTCAATAAATTTTAACATTTCATGTGATTTGAGGAGTTTCTCCACTTCATTGGCCATGAGCAAACTGAAAATGCAAAACAAATAAATCAATTAACTGTAGAGGCAATGTAAAATTCCAAGGCATTCATTTTGAATTGGGTGAAAGCAATAACTAGATTCAGAGTTTTTTTTCCAGTATACTGAAATCTTTGTGTAGATTGATCAGCCACTTCTACGAAAAAATGTAAACCAAAACGAAAACAGCTATAATTTGTTTTGATAAGGCTGAAATACAATTGAAGTTTTGTTTTAAGCATTAAGTTTTACGGTTTCAGATTTCCTTTAAACGAGAAACGTATTGTTATTCTGGTCATGCCACACAGTCTTGTTGGTAAAATTCAATCTTTCAATTCTTTTTGCGTCCTGTTTTATTTTTAAAATCTTCAAGCTTAATACATAAATCTTCTATTGTGTTTCAGCCTATATGTAGCTAAAATACAATATTTCATATCCTGCACCCAAGTAATTTTTTTTTTAATAACATTGTTTACGTAATCTAAAAAAAAATACTTTTCTCTAGATGCCTTCATATTTGAAAGAAGGTATTCAAAGTTTGGATAATGCATTATGGGTTTGAACGAGATTTTTTTTCTATTTGTATCCAAATATGTCACTAGGAATTGAGAAAGCAATTATCGGAGGGTTTTAAAATCAATGAAACTATTCCAGTGTCTAGTTATCAGATTTGTTTTTGTACATCAATCTGGAATGTTGAAGAAAACTTCTTGTTCAATTTGCTTATTCATGAGGTTGAGCTTACAAGATTGGAGTAAAAGAAACACCATTTGATAATTCAGTGTTGCAAAGATACTGAATACTGATAGAAATTTGAATTTAAATAGTCATATGGACGGTACTGCACCTTTCAATAGCTTCCTTGAACCAATATATTCTCTTCGGCAGAACACAGGTGTCCAGAAACTGGAAGGTGTTTTCCAACGGCATCAATCCATGTTTGGAGTCAATCATTCTGGAAATATGGATGTCTTAGCATAATATAAGGTAATATATGTATGTGAGCTCCACTTACTAATAGCTCAAGTGCACACTAGCTACATAACTCATCGCTCTCCAAGTAAAGCAAGTTTTCTCTGTACATTTTCAGAACAATAAACTTCTTTTCTAATGAATTTTATTTCATTCGTCTAGTATGCTAAATAGTAGGAATAGTGGAGTGAAGAATACGTAGTTCTAATTTGTTGAAATTATTATAACTGATAGTACATATTTGATACTAGCAGTACATAAAAGTTTTTGGATATTTCATCAATGGGTCGTGGTGGTCGCCTGGCGTAACGTTGATTCCCAGCTTGGTCACTCTCTTGCATGACATCACACGTTAAAAGGTAATTAGGGATGCGTCTTCCCTAGCTGGCACAAGTATGTCGAAGACTTCTGTTGCGTGTAGGGGTGCAACATGTTGACAGTCCTATGAGAGAAGGTGATAAGTCATCTAATATTCCTAGTTATGTATTTTGTAATGGTGCTATGAAAACAACCCAGAATATTTCCTTGGTCTTAACAGTCTCTGCTTGATTTTGAATGAATTTCAACTCACCATTCGACTACCAATCTGATATTCTTCAGAATGATTTATTGATAAAAAAATATTAATTTCAACTTGCCTTTGGTTTGGGATATAGGGATGTCCTTCCTTTGACTCTCCACACAAAATGCACATTCGTGTCATCTTCACTAGGCACTAATGATATAAAGTAAATTCTCCAAGGAAATCTCGTAACTAAAATAACACTGCACACAAAACTAACGGAAACAATACAAAAGAACAGGGAAACAAATTTTAACAGAAAACAGGATAAATACGACGAACACAATACACCATAAAAAATATGAGAAGATAATCGGTGCTATTATGGTGGACCATTGAATCTTGAATAATATTAGATTATTGAAAAAGATTCAAGAATCATACTAATGAGGAATCGGAATCCAAAAAAAAAAAATTTCATAATTTTACAGTGGATAGAGCTCAACGCCCTGGTTCCGAATATATATAACACTTATATATCTTTTTGAATCAGAGCCGTAAAAAAAATAAAATCTGATTTTGCGCGGGAAACACAGTTCATTCATAAAAATGGCAAAGTGAATATAGCTACGCCAACTCCAACTTTTTCAAGGTTGGCAACAAAATTCCTTGGATAAATGGATTGTTGACATGTACAGAATATTTTTCGATTTTTGACAGTTTCAAAATGTTTGGATTATTTATTTATTGAAAATGATGTGTATTTCGTGGAATTTGACTTGAAAACCGTGTTGAACGTTCAGATGAATATTGTTTCGATTATTTCGAGAGAAATCATGAAGTATTCAGAAGTTTGTGTGTGTGTAAATAATACGTGCAGGGGCATTTCAAATAAAAACTCATAATCTATATGCAGTGATCATTTCATGTAAGTATTTCAATTGAATTAACAATATTACTTCATGTAGCTTGTTAGTCAAGCGGATTATTACATTTCTTTGTCATCCCTGATTTGAATGCAGCATATAAAAAAGCAAGGTTAAACTTAACATCCCGATAGATCATTTTGCAAATTGATTCATAAATAAAATGCTTTTCTTTACACAATTATTAGGTAACATGAAGATGAAACTATATTGAAGCCATTAGATTAAAATTGGAGGGAAGAAACAGTTTGAAAAACATTATTCAGAATGCTTCGAATATTTTACTTAGCATAGTTTCTTATTAGGTACAATGGAAAATTAGGATAAAAACCATTTAGAATAGTTTTAAGAATGTTCAAGCCTATTACTGCTTTTAAGATTTAATGAAATTATACTGGTAGTGGACATAACCTCTTGTTTTAGTTCGAAATTATACAGTCCAATAACTTCATCAATTTTGTGACCTTAAACAGTTTCTGTAATTTTCGGCTGTTACGAGTGTTATGATAACTATATATTCATTGTATAATTTAATACAAAACATAAATTTAGATTTTTGAGGCTATTACTTACCGATTCACAGATGGTACATTATTTCACGAAGAATAGTCAATAATTTACACTGAGTCACATTCACATTAATATGCATTGCAAAACTCAAGAGAACAAAATCTGGGAGATGGTGGATAGACCCTGGATGCACAAAAAACAAACAAAAAGGAAGCTTGTCATTAGTTCATAAAACCCCAGTACAATTTAAACAATATTTCAGAATGTATTATTGTATTTGATAAGATATTGCAAAGTTCTGGTCATTTCACATTTCATTAGGTTGGTATTTATTTCTGAGAAAAACTAACACTAGTTTTATTGGGACAATGAATTGCCATGTGTACCTAAATACAACCAATATTGGTCAATTTTATTGTTTATTTACTAATAGATTTTACTGGACCTCCTGTTTCAATAAAATGATTTTTCATTCCAGTCAAAAGATGGGTAAAATCTATGAGAAGTCGAAATGATGAATATTTGTTTAGGTTCTGATCAGGATAGAAAAAAGGAAACTGGAATAGTGAGAAACTGTTGCTGATGTAAGTTGCATTCCAAATTAACACTACCTAACAAATATAGAAAAATTACTGAGGACAGGAAAGCAAGGCTATATGTGTTCTATCTCAAATTTGCCATTAGTTTAAATATATGATTGGGAGCTATAGTTCTCTTGTGTCGAGTTTAGAGACATTTGTGTGTTCGAATTTCTTCATAACGTTTCATCAGTCAAATAAATAGCAATTAGTACCAGATTTCCTTTCAAAATGTTTGAGCAGTGATATAATTAAAATACAATCATGGAATGTTCAATTTTAAATAAATGTTTCACTCATTAAACTTATTATATTCCTTTTAAAATATTAAAATTGACAAGAAATACTCGAGATTCTTCAAAAATTGTATCTAGATCCCAAAGCATTTTGTATATTTTTCAATTTTTATTTCCCAAAATGAATAGATGTTCTGTTTCAGGTTGATGAGAATTTCCACGGATTGGCAAATTATTATTATATGAAAAAGTGTCACCACTTCACAAAAGGGTTTTTTCTTCAAATCTACTGTAAGAAAGAAATCAAATATTATAAATGGGAGTGGAAAATGTATAATAACTGAAATAAAAAATATATTTCCGAGTTTGTGTACATTTTACTTATTCAAGATGCTTTCAAACATGGCTGGGAGATTTCTGAGAGGTTTGTAGTTTCAAGAGGCAGAGGTTAAGTTTTTTAGATAAATTTTAACTAAGCTCAATGTTTGGAATCACTGTTTTTCATTTTACATTGGAATTGAATAATTATTTTCTAAAAAGAATGTCAATTGTAAAGAAATGATTTAATAATCAAATCTTTTGACAAAATATCTATATTTCAATTTAAGAGGGATATTCTGATTTTGTGAGAAGCTTGAATGAACAGCAATCACATGAGAAGACATTTTCAACATCCTATTTTTAGGATTTTAAGCTTCCTGTCTTAAGATGAAAAAAAAAAGGAAATTAAAAAAAAAACTGTAATAGAATAGAAGGGCAAATGAAGAATTAGATATGCAAACTCAGAGTATGATGATTTATTGACAAAACTAAATAATTTCTTCGAAACAAGTCCTATAAATGCTGTAACTTATCGAGACAAATTGATATGCCTCCACTTGTATAGATTTTCTTAATCTTACATTTATTCATTTTCGAAATTTATCAAGAAAAGAATTCCTCCTCAAAATAAAAATAATTTTTTCTAGGTTCTACAACCCATTTTCGTGAATTGTAGGGAAAGACAATTATGAAATTGTTTACAAATAACAAACAAATTTTCACGATTTGAATGTTTTCAAAAAATTATCAAAATGCTACTTTCACTTGAACAATACAATAAATGGAAATTAAAATCTGACAAGAATCCTATCAAGAAATTTTCCAGTGTCAATAACAATCTGAGCTTTTTAAAATATTAACATTTCCGGATCAAAAGCAAATCTCGATAATACAAAAACACTTGCATTACATTTTGCGGTTTTAATCTCAACTCTGAAGTAAATATAAGTAGTTATTGAAATCAATGAATACCTCCATTCAATCATTCCAAATAAAAACCCCAACATGAATAAATCTGATTTATCTTGTAAAAAAATGGTTCACAAATAGAAATCATCTTACAACAATAAATTGAATATAGGCTCAACTCAAACACTAGAGTACATTTTTTATAAAGTATGAGTCAAATGTCTAAGTGAATAATATTATTCAACATTTAGACATAACGTTCAAGTTCCACTACTAACCTGTTGAAAGTTTCCATGCATTTTGATTTTTTATACAATGCTAGCTTTTATTTTGAGTTTGTCCAGTGTTTACAGAGATTACAAATTTATATTCTACATCACAAGGTTGCTAGACCAATGAATAATTTGTGAACAGTTCCATAAAACCCAGTTTTCTGAATGGACAGAGAGTTGAAATAAATAAACATTTATCGAAAGCAATATGAGCACATATTACTCTCCATTCAAAAAACAGGTCTTTATGTAAAAAAAAGATCAAGGTTTCTCTGTGTACTTTGAAATCCAGGAAACAATAATTGAAAACCAATCATCCACTTCAAAGAGCCCACCTATGTGGTCTATGTATTATGTATACCTACGTATTTATTACAAAATTCTACAGAAAGGCACTAAGCCACTGACTACATTTACAGTACAAATTAAAATCAATATTTACCTAAGATCATATTTGTGTTTACAGTCTTTTATAGCAATTATAAATTGTGTGGAGATTACTCAATTCAAAATGTACTTATGGTCTAAGAAAATAACTTGTTGACAAAGTCATTTCAAGGTGCAATATCAATATAAACGCAAATGTTGACTATATTACATACATACAAAAATCAAAACATTTCAATAATCTTAATGTAAAACAAAACTTTTACTCCTTCGAGAGAATTATATTAGATAGACTTCGGAAGAATTCCAAGAAAACATCTAGAATCTCTCAAATTGTCTAGGTTGTAGTAGGGCTATATTTTCCTGATATATCGCAATTCAAATATGAGATTTGACAGTAGTTGATGTAGTTGATTGATAAAAGTATTGAGATATTTGAGTGTCAGTGTCAAATGGAGTTGAGCTAGTAAAAACAGTACAATAATAGCATATTTCTTATTTAGAACTCAAAATTTTACAGCTAGATCCAAAAAAAAAAAAAACAGAATTACTTTTTCAATTATGCAAACTCTTTTTTATGACAAACAAATGTTGCCGAACTGGTCTAGATAAACTCAAAATTTACAAAAATTCAGCAACTTTTCTGCTGCAAATTTAATTTGTTTATAATTTATTAAATTAAAACCCAAGAGGGCCTGTTTTTTTTTTCTGCAGCGTGATGGATTAGTAATCATTTGCAATGTTATCTATATGACTTTGGATTGCCACTTTTTATTTGTCTAAAAAAAACTCAAATCTTTTTATTTATTTTAAACTATGTTCTGATTGTAAAAACCTTTTTGAAATATTTTTTTCCTAATGAAAACTAATGCTCCTTTACTCTTGGTGCACTTATTCATCTCCCTCATATACCAAATAATACTGAGATTTCTTTGGTTTCATTTTCTGTTTTATGGTGGATTTATGCAGCAGTTTTAAGTCATATGAATGTTCGTCAATGATTGGTTGAAATAAACGGTTCAGCCAATCACTGACAAATATTCTTCCTTGTGACTTGAAGCTTATGACTTATGACTGCTGCATAAATCCACCATAAGAGGATGAAGCAAAAAGGAAATTTAAAATATCTCTGATGAGATAACTTTTCAGAATATGATATCATATTTCATTTCCTTCTGACAAAATTGAAAACTTTCTTTTGACTTCTCTACTATCCAACAATTGTTTTTGCTTTATTGAGCAGAGAACTTTGAAATTGTTTCAAAGAAAAGTATTGAATCTGCTTAGACTGAACTTCTTATATGATTAGCCTGAAGAAATTTCCTAGAATGAACCTGGTGCAAGATAGTCCTTCCAGTGTGTCTTCTTGAAGTTAACAGAATATCATCTCTGCGGCAAAAAATCCAAGCCTCTTATCATTGAAAGTCTGTACCCCCCTCTGTAATTAAAAATCATAAATCAGCTATATTAAAATATAAATAGTGAAATAAATATAAATGAAGGGGTAATAAATATTTTATAAAACCTGGAAATTCTATTTTCTTATACTCAAATGAGAAATATGGATTCTTATTACACAAGTCTCTCGAAGACTTCCAAGGGTTGCGCGTAGGGGTGCAATCGGATGACGGAAATAACAATTTTAACAATTTAACAATTTATTGTGCTTGGATTAATTAGAATATTAATATTGTTTTGACTAACTGAACTGATAGGGTACACTGTGCAATCAATTTTATATATCTGTATACTCCTCATAAGTGAATAAAGTGCTATTCTATTTTTGATAAAAGTAGCTAGATGACTGTGAAGCCACCTGAAAAGTTGTTGAGCAAAGCTGACTCTCCTATAGGTCGAAGTGCTTGTGAGGCTGCACAGCTTGTACTACCCCCCTACAATCTGACTCTCTTAGATGGGTGACTAATGTACATCTAAAAAAAATCAATTGGTTCTCAACTTTATCTGGGATCACAAGTTGAAAAACAGGTCCCCGTCTTTCCTAGGTCTTGTCTTTCCAAGATTCTTATAAGCTAAGTGGCCATCGCGCTACAGTGATGCCCTTTCACCCAGGCGACCTAGGATCAAAACAGCATCTGCCACCAAGCTTAGAGTGGTTCGGAATTTACTCTCACAAAAGCAGTAGGTTCTGAATGTCCCCCGTTTGCACAAGATCTCATATGAGTTTCCAATGAAGATAAATTAAATTAGTTTATTTTTTTTAGTTGCTTGTAAGGGCTCAGATGGTTAACAAAAAAGGTCAAATTAAGAGCAACATTACATTTTTTTGTATCACTTCATTTCATGAGTAAGCACACTATTAGTTTCATATGTGAATTATGTTAATATCCCCCTTGAAACTAAGATAGGTATCCCTCAGGGAACAGTGCTTGGTCCACTTCTTTTCATCACTTACTACAACTCACTGCTAAACCTAAACATAAGTGGCATCTCTATCTCTTATGCAGAGATAGAAGAAACCTGAGAAAATGTTAAAAATAAGGTGTCTCATGGATTAGATTTGGTAAAATGTTGGCTCGACAAAAATAAACTAACTTTAAATTCTGATAAAACATTTTATATTGCCTTTTCAATGACAGATTCAAAGAGACCACAATTTAATTCTATCACAATGAATGATCTCATAATAAAAGAAACTAATTCCATAAAATATCTAGGTATCACTCTAGAATGGACAACTCATATTAAAGACTTAACTAACAAAATTAGAATATTGATTCATAAATTTTATATAATATGCAAAATTTTAACAAAAAAACTTCTTTTGCAAATCTACAAGTCCCTAGTCGAATCACTGCTAAATTATGGAATCATAGTATGGGGGGTGGCTCTATAACAATGCAGTAACTCAACTAAATGTAGTACAAAACTACATACTAAGAATAATATTGTTCAAAAATAGACTATATTCTACAAGTAGTTTCTATAATGAATTGATTCTGAATGTCCGATGTCTATACTATCTTAGTAACTGCATCTTCTGTTTTAAATCTACAAATAAACATGTTGTGAACCATTGCTACCAAACTAGACAATACACAAACAAACATATCATAATACCATTTAGAAAATATGATGGAAGTTTGTACGAACTGTTGCACCAAAAATTTATAACATCTTACCAAATGAAATTGAAGTAATAACTAAATACAAACACTTACTACTACAAGATTATTTTGTATTATTGCACACACAGGTGTTAATTCACCTAGGTGCATAACTGTAAAAATGTACTGGCGAACTTGTTGTTAACACATGAATGTATCACATTTGTTATTTTTGAATAGAGAATTGAAAGAATTGAATTGAATCTTGTGAACCTCAGAACAGAACAATCATTTGAAAACTCGTAGGTAATTCAAATATGAAAGTGTGAAAAATGTTCAGCGTATATTTGATCATATCGTATTTTCATATTAGTTTATAGTAGTTTATACTAATTTCACAGATTAAGTTCTAATCTGTGCTAATTTCATGAATTCAATAAAACACATGATAATAGTTACAAATCACTAAAAGTTTTAACTCAAAGAGAGAAAGGCATGTCTCTTAAAAATGTTTTGCCCTACTAAGTTTTCTACAAAATCTTTTATCGTATTATACTGGAATTAAAAATAAATAATTAAAATATTGAACTAAATCAAAAATAATATTGTAGGTGTAAGGTGTAAGTACTGTAAGGTGTAGGTACTGTAAGGTGAATTGATTGAAAAGTTCAAATTGTGATTTTCACGAAACTTATCTGGAAGTATTTTGAAAAAGAATTCATCTGAAAAACACTGGCAATTGGAGATTATGGAATAAACCATAATCAGTTTGAAGAGATGTTATTGTTATTTCCGTTAACCTGTTGCATCCCTACATGCAACCCTTATCCATGCACAAGACCGGTGACCATGAGATTCGAACCCACGATCCTACGCTGGAGAGGCAAACGGCTCTACCAGCTGACCACCACGGTCCATAACAGAAAAATCTTTGTGGCTTACAAGTCGAAATTAAAATAATATTCAGTTCATTTTTGCAATAGGTTCAAAAAATAATTTTCCACCAAAAAGGTGAAAAAACCAGAATTTTATACTTACGTAATATTTCTCTGATCTGGATGAATATTTTATATATGGCTGGACCAACAACCCCCATCACGTTTCTTTGATATCCCATAGCATATACGTCTTCATAAGTTTTCTGCCTTGAGCTGGAAAATAAATTAAATGATGTTTGAATCAAGAGATGAAAGGAAATTTGTAGCACACTCGCCCACATATATCATTTGAACTGATAGAAAGATATAGACATTTGAATTAATTTGGTAAAATTGGTTTGTGTGATATTTCTGAGTGAATCTGTTTGTGTTTGATGGCTTAGGTACATAATTTTATAGGAATTTCATAGGTTTTTTAGTTAGGGTATTCAATAGAAACAAACGATTTTCCTACAAAATAAATTGAAAGCAATTGATAGTCTCCATAATGTTCTTACCAGTTACCACCAAGAATATTCCATCTTATCTGCACAAAAAAATATATTTTTTTTCACATAATTATGAACGTAATTTGATTATTAAGAATGAGGGATTGTAATGCATAAAAGATCAAAGTTTGGAATTAACTTTTCTAAAAATTCACCTAGAGAAACTAAATTTTAAAAAAAGCTGATTTGAGAGAGTACCCAGTTATGTCTGTCCCAGTAACATTAAAGTCATCCATCTTGAGCCACTAAGAAACTGTTTTCTGTTTTGTGCCAAGAGATATAGATTTATAATCTATATGCTACAGATCCGACTTGTTATAGATAGGTATTCACATATTTAGAGTTCAGCTCCTGTGCTAGATTAAATGCCATTGAGAAAATAGCAAAGCATCTCATCGGTAATACCTCACTCACAATCACGCTTACTTTCCTAGAACACTGCAGACAAGTTCATTTTCTTACGGCCTGGAGACTTGTTGAACATTTCTTTTCTAGTACTAGTTATTTCAAGAAGGACAAAGCTTAGGAACTTATTATCTTATCATGTATTCCACAAAGCTTACAATTCAAAACATATAAATTATTCCAAACCTTTCCAACAATTCTTGGTTCACACGATACCTACCTATTTCTGAATTTTAATTAAATTTTTTAGTGAGAAAAATGGTGGGAAACTCAAATACTTTTTAATGCTAGGACGTTTATAAAGCATTTTTGATTTGCCTTTTGTGTTAACTAATTTCAAAATGCCTCAGAGAACAACAAATTTGAGAAAGTTCTAATATTAACACAGGTGTTTTAGGTTATGGATTGTTGAAATTGAATAATTCAATAGGTGCCTCTAACTGTTAGGAATGGGAATAATATTTGTTATTCCTCGCTTATATTGGAAACTGGTGAAAAACGCCTTTTGATTCTACTTACATGGTTTGATATCTTGAACAAGGCGAACACGAATTTAATCACATTCGGCTGTCAGCTCTAGAAACGTCCACTCACAAAAAATAGGTATCTGGTGATTTACTTTCACAATCTGCATATCCTCAACCACTTGTATTGTACTTTCACAACATCAAAAATGTCTATTCGAAAATTAGGACTTTGTATAAAAACTTGATCACAGCCTCAAACACATCAACAACAATAACAATCCGCCATTTTGTCATTTCTAGTGCACCTGCACCGAGGCCACCGTCGCCAGTCATGTCGGAAGTCGGAAGACGTATTTTAATTTCAAATTTGAAGCGGGTAAATCTTCAATGCAAAAAAATTATTTTAGATTCTGGATGTTGTATATTATTCTTTGATACGAGGGATTGGGCGTATGCATTAAGTTTTGATTAAGGAAGAGAAATCCTAACTTGTTTTAGTAGTTAAAAAAGTTATTGAAATATCATTCTCTATCATTTTTATTTGCGAAGTCTGAACTCTACGTATTCGTACCTATTTAGGACGTTCGTAAAACAATGTCATTGAAGGAAAATATTTTCCTTTTAATAAACAGCTAGGTATTTTCCTTTTAATAAACAGCTAGGTATGTCTCTATCAATAAGTTGAAATCATCTTTCTGTCATACCTACCTAGTGCCTAAATCTTGAGGCGGGATTTATAGGTAAATTGGCATTGGATTATTTATTATTTATATAATGCTCAGCTAAGCTGAATTTGAAATTAAAAAACAGATATATAGAGAAACTCACCTGATGAGTATTTTTTTGTGTCCTTAATAATAGTCCAGAGTGTTTTTGAAGTACAAGTCTATTTTGATCCGATTGATCTTGTGCGAATTTGTCATCTATTACTTCAATCATCATATAGACACTGAGAACTGATGAATTGATTTGTTTCACAATATTCACAATCACACACAAAAACTATTATGAAAATATGAAATGAACCAATTAATTTATTAAGTTAATCAATTCCCGTTGAAAAAGCATTGACACTTTTGACAGCAGTCAAACTTTGCAATTGACATGAAGTTCTACACGACCAGTGCAACCAACTTGAATTTCCCGCGAAAAAAAATATGAATTTTTATGAATGGCAACTTGTGACGTCACAAGTTGTGCGTAAACGAACTATAGTACAGCTTTTCTCCGGGAAAACGTCGTTTTTCGAAAAAACGCTTTTACAGGTCGATTCAGCGTGTTGGAAAGTACAATTCAACAAATTTTGGAGAAATTTAATTTTTCATTCCGATTCCTCATTGGAATCATGGTGCACCCTTGCTATCAATATTATCTACTAGATATTTCAGGAATTGAATATTATTCAATAAATGCTATTATGGTGTCTTAAATGGCTTTCAGAATAGACATTGAATATTGAATAATTTAAGTAGTCGTTGGGGACTACTAAAGTGCATTGAAAGTTGAAAATGGACTTGAACTTTATATTGTTAATAATGAGAGCTTTCCATAATGAAGAACAATAGTAAGATTTTTGTTTTATAGGTGATTAAAAAAATCATAAATTATTTGCAGGAGGTACTAAAGAAGACAGAAACGTGTAATTAGAGATACCTCAAACCCATTGACCATACCAGAAGAGAAATTCAGAGAACTTTATAGAGTCAATAGAGAAACTGCACATTTTCTCATAATTGAAATCACCCCTTTGTTCTTGTTGCAACAAACGCATAAAAAAGAAATTGTTCTGCCAAACAATTTGATTGTCTTGTGTGTGCTCTTCACTTTTATGTGCAAGGCTTCTGTCAAAAATCCGTGAGCCAAAGTATAAATATATGCCAATGTGCCAAGCATATCTGTTAGCAATTGCATAGAAGTAGTGACATATATATTGAATGATAATTTTGGACAATGTTATCTCATTATTCCCACAAACACACGTAGAAACATTAGAGGGATTTTTGGAGCAATAGATTGTACTCAAATAAAAATTCACCCACCAAAAATGGAACATGAGCAGTATCCAGAAATATTATTTTACAATAGAAAAAAAAATCTACATTATAAATACCCAGTGTATTGTTGGTGCTAATTTGAAGCTGTTGGCCATAAATGCTCGTCATCCAGGTTCTGTTCATGAAAGTGCAATTTGGTCAACAAGGGTATAAGAAAGCATTTACAAAATTGTTTTGAAAATGGTGATAGAAGTTGTTGATTACTTGGAGATAGTGAGTATACCCTTTGGAACCATGGTTCTTGACACAAGTTGGAGGAAGAAATCATGACAGAAATGTGGCCAAGTATAACAGAGCCCATAGATCAATCAGAAATATTGTGGAAAGATTTAGTGGCATATTTAAATCAAAATTTAGATGTTGTTTGGCAGAAAGGGCATTGCATTATGAGCCTGAAAATGCATCAAGAATCAACGCCTGTGCTATATACTATATAATAGTTGCATTGACCGAAGAGATTATGAAGAAATTGTTGAAAATATGTATGAGGATTGCTGATTCGTGAGCGAATAATCAATAACTCTATTTGTTAAGTTGTAATTTTTTATTTCAATAAATATCATGAGTATCTTTCTCGGTATCTAGCTGTTATATTTCCAAAAATTGTAACAGAAGCATCTGCAAGAGTCTGAATAGCATCTGTTACTCTTCTGAAAGATCTTTTTATTTTGTAACCTCTGAATTAAATACATGAAGACTTTTTTTCCGAATGAGTTAAGCGAAATTTCGCTGATTGAAATATAGGTATTTTGTTTCTTGATGCTTTGGCTGGCTCCTGAAAATTTCAAGTGTAAAAAACTATGGCCTTGTATATCTGAGGGCATGGTAAGGACATGATTAGAATTGAATTAGTTACTTGTTACTTCAAACATTTTAGAAACTATCGAAATCAAACTAACCAAAGATCAAACTATAAAAAAAGAGCAAGCACAAAACCGAACTTTTCTAGTTAAATTAACGTTTCATGTAATGTAGGCAACACTGGGACGGCTATATTCACTCTTGTGCAAAACCAATATCTATGATATTTAAGGAATATCAATAAGTGCACCGTAATTGACCAATCTGTTGAATGTTTATATTTTCAATATTGAAAATTATTCAAGGTTCACCATAATAGCACCGAATGAATCACGACTGAATCAGAAAGTCAGAATTCAAACTTAATACCAAAATAATAAAAATAATGTCAAATGTATGACAACATTAACCCTTCTCGAACGGAACCAATAAGAAAACATAAAAATAAAAGTCGTGAACGCAAAACGCCGTTATGTGTAAGTCGCTTAACAGTATCATGATCATATGGGTGCGGTGCGTTGTGCCCACATTCCGTTACACCCATATTTCGTTGCACCCACATTTCGTTTCGCCCACATGTCGTTATGCCCACATTGCGTTGTACCCACAGCTTCCGAACATAGCCGAATCAAGCGCTGTTGCCAAATGCTTACATGCAATTCTCTAAAAAAATTATTGTGGGCCTAATGAGACATTTCGTTACACCCACATTCAATGAAGTTGCGTTTTGCCCACATTTCGTTAGGCCCACATCTCATTACACCCACATGGCGTTGTACCCAAATTTCGTTACGCCCACATGTCTGAAAAAATAATTGTGGGCCTAACGAGACATATCGTTGCACCCACATTCAATGAAATTGCGTTTTGCCCAAATTTCGTTAGGCCCACATCGCGTTGTTCCCGAATTTCGTTACGCCCACATGTCTCTGAAGAAATTATTGTGGGCCTAACGAGACATATCGTTGCACCCACATTCACTGAAATTGCGTTTTGCCCAAATTTCGTTAGGCCCACATCGCGTTGTACCCAAATTTCGTTACGCCCACATGTATCTGAAAAACTTATTGTGGGCCTAACGAGACATATCGTTGCACCAACATTCAATGAAATTGCGTTTTGCCCAAATTTCGTTAGGCCCACATCGCGTTGTACCCAAATTTCGTTACGCCCACATGTTTCTGAAAAAAATATTGTGGGCCTAACGAGACATATTGTTGCACCCACATTCGCCCAAATTTCGTTAGGCCCACATCTCATTACACCCATATCGCGTTGTGTACAAATTTCGTTAAGGCTGGTTCATGTAAATGCGAATCGCGAAATTCGCAAAAAAATATTTCTTCTCTGCGAATGTTTTGACAGCATTCTGGGATTTCTGGGGATATTTTTTATTTTATATTTAGCGGTTAGCACTACTGCCAGTGTCACCCCAAAAAAAGAAACAAGTAAATGTAACCCCATATTTTTCAGTTAAACACTATTAATAAAGTAAAATGAACGCGTATACGAAAACAAACCAAGTCACCATTAGAGTACGTGTGATTTGAGTAGCGAATAATAAACGTTTTATTTGTTTTTAAAACAGTTTGCTGAAGTTTAATGTACCAGAATACTTCTAAGATTCTGATAATGAGCAGCAAGTGCAAGAGGTATTGCTGGGTGCTGCAGTGTAAACACTTAAAAAGATACAAATGTATCAGTTCACATCTTCCAAAAGATCCAAAATTGTGCAATGCGTGGCAGAACATTTTGAAAATTAACAAACCTATTTATTCCCCAAATACATATCTGTGTTTTCATATCTTTCCAAAAATCCGGAGTTGTTTGGTGCAGAAATCAAAGGCCACAAAATGCGGTAAGTTTCAAGTTGTCTTAGGTACAACTTGAACAACACTTTTTTATCCTATTTATGATTGTCAGTAAAATGCTCAAAAATATCGAACCCCAGTTGTGTTATGAAGTCATTTAAGGGTGGATAGTCATCTTAGCACAAGCATCATCATAAATAATATAACTGTAACATCAAAGGTTTTTAGCTTAAACTTAGCATTGTATAAATGGTGCCATTTGTTATAACAGATTCAACTTTCGCTTTTATCATATATTTGAACACAATTTTAAAATGATGTTGACTAAATGCACCTTTATTTCCACATTCAGCTTATAGTTTCCTGTTCTAACATTAAGAAAATTAACCTTCACAAACTATATGACCTTGATACAATCAACAAGGTTCTTGGAGCCGGTTGAATACTTTCAGTTCAAACTCTGAATCTACCTCGGGTCCCTTGAAATTGCTGAAAAACTTTATTGAATGAATCTTGGCCCAACAACATTTTTCAATCAGCTAGGGGCAAGTTTTTAACACGTTGAGTGCCAGATGAGACCAACGTGGTCTCATGCATATCTGGGCATTAATTGCTTCGTGAGACCAATGTGGATTCAAATGCATCGCCGATACATTTCGTTACATGATGCAGCATTGGTATCATTGTATGCATTTAAATCAATGGGATCTTAAAAAGCATGGCCTGACGGTCCAATTGCTATATTTGTCCTGGATATGCGAGACCGATGTAGCACCCTACAGCAATCTGATTTTTTTTTTGTTTTAAACTAGAAACAAATTTTAATAGTTTTTTTAGTACTAATTTATTGATTTATATCTGATTCGAGTTCAAATTCATCTGACGTTCCGTCGGGTTCAAAATCGTTCATTTCCTCTTCATCGGAAAAACATTCGTGCAATAACTTTTGTAATTTTTGCTGTTCTTCCTCATAACGAGACATGTTTACGCGCCGAAAGTGCAACAACTACTGAATTGATATTGTAAACATAGTGCGAGCGACCACAGCCGCCTCTACTTACATGTCGAGACCTGTGAATACATGAAATCGGCATGGTGACACATTGGTCTCATATGGGCCGAGGGCAAAAATTGCAACTCAGTGGCCGCATGAGACCAACGTGTCACCATTTTTGTTTTTTCTATTTAAATTTCCAAATTTTTTTCTTTTTGCTTCTAGTAGCAAAATAAGTTATTCATGGTTATTTTCCTTTAGAGAAAAGCGAAAAAAAAATTGGCCTAACGGACCAATTTTTTTTTGTACACGGTGGCATTCAACGTGTTAAATTAATCGATGGAGACATCGATGAGCATTGTATCCTTCTTTAACTAATGGACAATGACAGCACGAATGCACATTATCCATCGATGAATTCAGAAACTCGTCCTAGGTAATCATGTTTTCATTTCAATTTGTCTCATATCAGTTGTTTTATATTCAGTTATAATGTTATTTCCAAATCAATTTTGACAAGTCGTTCAGACATTCAAAGAAAATTTATAAATAAACATTTTGTGATAGCTTTGTCGCTCAAGAGCAAAGATATTGAAAAAACGCTCGATCTCCCTAACTTTTGTTGAAAACGAACTCATTCTTGCATGATGGAAACTATAGAAAATAAACTCAATGTACTGTAAGTACCTATGGTGGTTTAATACAATATTTATTATCATTTATATTTATTTCACTATTTACAGTTACCATATATTTGAACAGTGAGGCTTTTCTCCCCCTCCCAGCTAACTTTTGAATCGCGTACAAATATGGAACAAAAACCATTTTGAATGGTATCACCGAAACAACTGTTTGAAATAAACGACATTGTGATTGCTTGATATAAGGGGCGAGGGGGTACATCATTAAAAAAAATTAAATGGTATGGGGGTCAGGTGACAGATTGTTGAAAAGGTAATTTTCTTAATTCTCCCTTCAACCATCTAATTTTTTTTTGATTGTCTAAATGATTTTTTTTACTATATTCACTCGAAATGTCAAATATAATTCGGATCTAAATGGTACACTTTCTCGATAAATTGGAACGGTTTGATGTGGAACAATGGGACAAAAACATTTTGAACCAATACTACTTTTTGAAACAAAATACATTGCAATTACATGACAGATGATGCTGGGGGCACATCAACTTGAAAATTTCGAAAATCAAAGATATTGAAATTGTGAAAATACATATTAATCAAAAACAAAACAAATTGTATGGTTGAAAAGATAATTGATTTATCTATTCAACCACAATGTATTTTATTTCAAAAAGTATTTTCGAAATGGTTTTTGTTTCATGTATGTACGTCAAACGGTTCAAAAGTTGATAGGGAGGGGGCTAAAAAAGCCGCACCATTTAATAATGTAGTTCATTTATGATTTTCAATTACAGGGGGGTGCAAACTTTCAATGATGAGAGGCTTGGATTTTTTGCTGCAGGGATCTTCTGTTAACTTCAAGAAGAAACACTGGAAGAAATTGGACTATCTTACAGCAGGTTCATTCTTAGAATTTGTACAGGCTAAGCATATAAGAAGTTCAGGCTAAGCAGATTTAATGCTTGTCTTTGAAATCATAACAAATTCTCTGGTCAATAAGACAAAGACAATTGTTCGATAGTAGAGTTGAAAGATTTTTGTCAATTTTGTCAAAAGAGAATGAAAGATGTGATCATATTCTGAAAAAGTATCATATCTGAAATATTTTCTTTTTCCATTTTTGTTAAATTCTGGTTCGTTCTCTAAAACATCAAATGCAACCAAAAAAATTAGACAGTATTTTATGTGAACGAGGGAGATGAGTAAGTGTATCCAGAGTAAAGTGGGGGCATTAGTTTTCATTAAGAAAAAAATTTATTTCAAGAAGTTTTTCACAATCAGAACTCATTTAAAGTAAATAAAAAGACAAAAGAAAAGTGGTAGATCAAGAAAACATTGCAAATGATTACCAATCTATTAAGCTGTATTAGTTTGAACAGAAACAGTTTCAAAATTGAACTGACAAACTGAGCCCTCTTTGGGTCTTCATTTGATAAATTCTTTAAAAATTTAATTTGCAGCAGAATAGTTGTAAAATTTTTGCAAATTTTGATTTTATCTAGATCAGTTCAGCAACTTTGTCACAAATAAGAGTTTGTAAAATTGTTGTAAAATTTGATTTTATCTAGATCAGTTCAGCAACATTTGTTTGTAATAAATAAGAGCTTAAATAATTGAAAAAGTACTTCTGACTTTTTGTCTCTAAGTACAAGAATATTCGACATTATCATGTAGAACAAGAATCATTGATTCTAGATGTTTTCTTGGAATTCTTCCGAACTTTTATAAATGCTCTACGCGGTTTCTAGGATAACTCACAATGCTTCCATTGAATATAAGGTTCATAAAATTTTTCAGAAAATATGATCTTGACTTTGTATCCTTGAAACAATGTGTTTGCTGCACAAATGTAGAGAAAAGTTCACACATTTCAACAGGGAAAGGATACTCGTAACAAACGAAAAAACATTAAGTATTCTTCCAATACTCAATATATCCCTTGTGAGACAATATCTTATTTATAGAGATAAACAAATTCACAATCACTTGCCCAATCAGATGAGATCTATACATCATTTAAAGCAGTTCAGAAAATCCGTTAATATTCTCCTGAAGGACAAATGTTTTTACAGTGTAGATGAATATATTGCTGATAAATTCTGATCATCCATGTCATAATAATTTGTGTTGTGTTTGTATGTTTGCTTTAGTTGCATATACAAGTGTTGTTCTCAGAAACAATGTCTTCTTTATACTATATGTATATATAATTACTCACTTTTTCATTGAATGTGTAGGGTTTGACTTTGTCAACAAAGTTTTTATTTTCGACAAAGTTCATTTATTATAATATTCTCTCGAAGGATTGTTTTCCACTGAGGTAAAATTTTATGATTTTTAGATTTTCGTATTGAATATGATGTGTATATTGTATTTTCTACATCAAGCTTATTGAAATATTTTGATTTTTGTATGTATATAATGTATTTAATATTTGAGTTTATTCTGATATTGTACCTCAAAACAATGCTTTATCAACAAGTTATTTTCAAAGACCATAAAGTACCTTTTGAATTGATTGTTATAAAATACTGCAACCATCTGTAACCACAAATTTGATCTTATGTAAATATTGATTTTAATTTGTACTGTAAATGTAGCCTGCGGCCTAGTGCCCTTCTGTTGAATTTTGTAATAATAGATAAGTAAATAATACGTAGACCACATAGGTGGGCTCTTTGAAGTTGATCGGTTTTTATTTTTTCTTGTCTCCTGCATTTCAAGGTACTCATAAATGAATCATTTTCACATAAAAACCTATTTTAGGAGTGGAGTATAGAAGTTAATTTATATCAACTCTCTTTCCATTCAGAAAACAGGGTTTTAATGGAAATACCTGAAAGTTATTCATTGATCTTGCTGCATTGTGATTTATAATGAAATTTGTAATCTTTTTAATGTTGAAACACTAGACAAAATAACACTAGAGAAAATAAAAGCTAACATTTTATAAAAAATCTAAATGCATGGATCATCCTATTGAAACTTTCAAGAGGTTGGTTATGGATCTTGATAGTTATTTTTATATGTTGAATAATATTCACTCAGACATTTGACTTGTACTTATGAAAAATTTACCCTAGTGTTTGAACGACTATATTTTATTTATTGTGTAAGATGATTTCCATTTGTAAACCATTGTTACTAGATAAATCAGATTCGTTTGTGTTGAAGTTTTCATTTGAAGTGATTGAATGAAGGTATTTGTTGATCTCGACAAGTACTAATATTTTCTTGCAAGTTGAGATTAACACTGCAAAATGCAAAGTATCTTTGAATTATCTAGACTTGCTGTTGATACTAATGTTAATAAATATTTAACGAATCTCAGATCGGTAATGATACTGCGAAAGTTCCAATAGTAAGTTTCATTTCAGATATTTATTTCCATTTATTCCAGTGAAAGTGGCATTTTGACAATTTTCTAAAAACAATGCGAAGTTTTTTTTTGTGATAACAATTTCAAAATTGTCATGCTATCTCCTTTGATTCATGAGAATTGTAGAACTTATAAAATTTTTTTGATTTTAAGTGGGAAATTCGTTTTTTGATCAATTTTTTGGAATTTTAACCTTCCACAGTTTGAAAATGAAGAAATCTATGCAACTGTAGGAGAGGCCGTTTATTTTGAAAAAAATTATTTGGTTTTGTCCGTAACTTATATTCAAAGTTTGCCGGATGCATTTGCCCTTCTATAGTTGAATATATTTCTTTAAAATTTCCATTTTTTTACTTCAAAAAGAAGGTTCAAATCTGGAAAAAAGTATGTACAATTGTCTTCTCAAGTGATCGAACACATGATGTTCATTCAAGCTTCTCATAATTGGGAATATCCCCCATAAATGGAATTATAGATATTTTGGAAAAAGGATTGATTATTGAATAAGTTTTCTCCACGATCATCACAATTTGCCAGTTCTGAAATCAAATTTGATTACCTTTTTACAAAATATACTATTCTCAAATCGACATTCTTTTGGGAAAATAATTATTCAATTCTAGTGTAAAATAATATATTGTGATTCCAAATGCTCAATCCAAACAACAATGGTCAGTTAAAAATTTCTCTAAAAACTTAACCTCTATCTCTTGAAACTACAAACCTTTCAGAAATCTGCTTGCCTTGTTTGATATTATTTTGAATAAGTAAAATGTACACAAACTCAGAAATTTATTTTTAACTTCAGTAACTATACATTTCTTCTCCCATTTGATTTGTCACAGTAGAATTTATAGAAAATAGCACTTTTGTGAAGTGGTAATACTCTTTCTGTTTAGAATTCAGATCGATTAGAAATGAATAATTAAACGAGTGGTTCATTGGCTTTCCCAATAACAACTCCAGCCTTCAAAATCGAAGGGAAGACATCAGCACCAGGTAACATATCAACATTACCAGGGATGTGGAAACTAGGGTCAGCCAATTCTATTCCTGACAAATGTTTAGCATCAGACAACAACACTGGGGTTCTTGGCATTTTCTCACAAATCTTCGAAGGTATCACAGCATCAACGCCATCAACCGTTATCAAAGGCCCTGTACCTATTCTTGGTTGAATTAAGCACATGACCTTGCCCTTCGCCTCCAAGGACGTATCACCTAAACCATGAATCGAAAGATTCAGGTTTACAACAGTTCTCATTAATAACTGAGACCTGAGAAGCACTGTCGAGCAGTACCCGAACTACCTGGTGATATCCTCGACTATCCATTATTTCTATCAAGGCAGTTGCCAATAGAACAGTTGTTTTCGTTCTCATATTGGACGTAGTAGCCAAAGCATCTACACTAACGTTGTAGGCTGTCTACTGCTGACGAAGCAGTCCCTTGTGAAGGAACCACACCTTCAATAGCAGGTACTGGTGTGTTCGCACTATTATTCCCAGGGGTGGTACTTGCTGTCCTATTATTTATATAGTGTAACAATGGTTGATGTCTTTGAGAGCAAATATAGCAATTTGTTGTCACTGGGCATGCGGATGATTTATGAGACGATCGAATACAATTCAAACACAATTTATTTTGCATCACAAATTGATACCTCTCAAAAGGGTTTTTTTGTAGAAAGGACTGACATTTTGATAATACGTGGGATGACTGACATAATGGACAGCTTGAAGTGTTATGAGCGTTCAAAAGACAAAGCGATTTCGATTTATTTTGAGAAAAATTAATTTTATTCAAGCTTTTTCCATTATTATTGGACGACGACGAAATGGCAATAGATTCCAAAGCTGTACATTGCTTCAATAAGTAATTTTTCAATTCACTTTAGCTAGGAATAGCTGTGGAAGCATTATTTAATTCAAACCTAGTTATAGTTCCTTGATCTAATTTTTGGATTATTATGTAAAATAAAACAAATTCCCAATTATCCACAGGAAGTTTCAACGCTTTGAGAGCTTCCAAATTTTCATTAACACAATCTAACATATCTCTGAGACCGGAGGCCGAATCCGATTTGATTTTTGGATAGTCCATAATTTCTTGCCAATAGGTATTAGCAAGCAATCGTGGATTTGATATCGATCTTTCAAAGCCCGAAATGCAATTGGATAATTGTCATCAGTGAGGGGTAGAGACTTGACAATAGACAACAGATTTTTCGAAAGTGACATCAAGAGAAAATGAAATTTTTCTGCCTTTGACAACTGCTTATTTTCATCAATTAAAGCATAAAACAAATCTATGAAGGTAGGCCATTCCTTTAATTTTCCATCAAACTTAGGGACATCAATTTTAGGCAATTTGACATTGGAATAACTACCAGATTGTGAATTGTTAGTATTATGGGGAATGGCAATATCCTTCCTTTCAAATTTATCGTAATATATTGATTTGATTGAATAGACCAACTCGTCGAATTTCATGACAATACTTAGTTCTTCTTCCGAATCTGCATTTTCATTAGTTGAATTTGCTTCAATAATTCGCTCATGATAATTTTGAAATCCTTCCCTAATTTCCGACAAGTCATCATATCTCACCCTGAACTGGTTTTCCAAACCTGGATTTTGCACAAAATTCTGTGCAAATGCTTCTAGTACCAATATTCGATCATACCATATAGTTGCCTTTGAGCTTTATACTTTTTCAACGTACTCATATTAACTAGCTAAGTTTTAAATTAGATCAAGGAAACCAATGAAAATATTATTCCCAATCAAACAACCACAATTCACCTAATATTTTATGAGATTATATGTAAACAAGCTTTGAATATGTAATTCGCAACAACTATTTACTAAAATCTAATGTCCATTGCCAAATCAAACCAATTACACCACCCTGTATATACTCAACGAACTATTAGTACCCACTTCACTGAACGAATCTGAAGTGAGTGCTTTTATTCCAATTATATATCTCAAAAAAGCCAAACAACAACAATAATAATGAACCCTTTTTTTGGGAGCAAACCCAAAAAAAAACAAAATAGGTTTTTAACTTTATCAATGAAACTGAATTCCACAAATGAAACAAATCAAAAGGATAATAGCTAGCTTATAAATTGCTAATTATAATAATATAATCCCGAAAATGTCCGTAGACCGAATTAAGTAATATTTTCAAACGAATTAATTAATCACATTTGGCTCGAGAAGGACCATGTTTAGAATTCGGATCGATTAGAAATGAATAATTAAACGAGTGGTTACAGCCACTTACCGAATTCCATTAGTTGATGGGTTGCAACAATTTTCTTGCTCGCCGAAAGTATGTTCGCGAAAAATAAAAATGAATAGAAAAAACGCCGAGTCCCGATACCTCGAGCCAAATGAATATAACAAAAAACTGAATAGTAATGATTTTCATCATAATGAAGTTTAAATAAATAAATGAATGAAATATTCCCTAAATTACCCAAATATATATATACAGGGTGAACGGACTAAACACTTTCATATAATTGAAAGATCAAATGACTTTACCTGTGAAGGAAATTTGATCATAATTATACGAGGGTTCTGTCGAAATTATTACACCTGGTAGTTATGCCTGAGAGTATCTTCTTCATACCACGTTCAAAGAAATATATCTAAAAATAAAATTTAGAGCTGGCACCTCTGTTGGCTAGTCATCTCTATCAACTAATCCAATGACAACCAAACTCACTTGTTCAAAGGAGACCACAACTAGATCGCTGCATGGGCGGGTAAATTAGATAACTGCAGGACCTTGACTTGTCCGGCATTTTCCAAAAATGAGATTTTTTTATAATTTAATTGGGAGGGTTTGTAATAATTTCGACAGAACCCTCGTATAATTATGATCAAATTTCCTTCACATTTGATCTTTCAATTATACTTCGGGTTCTGTCTTCAATTATTACACCTGGTAGATGTTTACAGTATTGCGATATAGTTGTAGGAGAAAATGAAGCAAACTGTGCGACTTCAATTATTGCGTCTCCATTCATAGGCATAAAATAGAGAATAATTGTTACCAAAAACAAAATCAAAAAGTAAATATTTCTTGTTGTTTAAAAAAGTAATAATTTATGTCTGAGCCTTTTAGCATTCCCTTCACAAAAGTGTCCTTTCCTGCTGCTGATGGTTTATTATATAAAAATGATGAATGTCTGAATATTTGACCAGTCTGCTCTTTTCCGAATATCTTCCACACTGACTCCTCCTCTGAGAGCTTCTGATGTATATGCGTGATGAGTGCTATGCTGCTGAAGATTGTTGTGTCGAGCCACTAAGTTCTAACATTGTTTTCACCAAACGGCTAATGGTTTGGGTTGAAGCTGGATGTATTGGTTTTCGAAATGTTAAAATGAGTTTATTATTATACTTGTCCTTGAAATAAGTGAACGCTATACCTACTCCTAGTCCTAATTACACAGTAACATCTGTAAGACATTTTAGAAACATTCATATGGGACAATAGAAACATCTCTGGGAAATCCCTATTTTCCTTAGATATTATTGGGATGCTGCTGGGAACACCCGTGTCAGCATTTGCGATGTCCCATAAACATCCCTTCAGAATGTTTGTAGGATGACAGGGGATGTACTAAAAACATTCAAGATACTTAGCATGAAACATCCTCAAGATACTTTTAGGATGTTTTTTGTAGGATGACAAGGGATGTACTGAAAACATTTAGGGCACTTAAATAAAACGTCCTTGGGAAACCATTAAATTGTTTCAAATGGGTTTAATAAACAAAAATATTCTTTATAATAATATAAAACAAAATCACTTTCTTTTGCTCTTCTCAGCCAAATACTTTGCTCAGTATCCTTGTTGGAAGATGATCTGATTCTATGCAGCTTCTAAAACACTTATACATACATAAGTGATGTGAAAAACCGTTTTATTTTTCTCAGTAAAATCTATTCAATTCAATATATTACCAAGGCCACACCCATGTAGGTCAAGCTATAGATAAAAATAAGAGGCTCTTTTCACACAAAATAAAAGATGCAAATGACCTATACTATTTATATAAGATGGTTCGTTAATGAAAACCCTGGTTTTCGCCCAGCAAAATCGCTTTGTGAATTTTTTAAAACAAGAAATAGTGAAAAAAAATTACAACTTTTGTTTTTTTTTTTCAAAAATATCAAAAAGTATTGAAGGAATCGTTTTACAGTCAATAGAGAATTATAAAACCTACAAAATGGTTTTAAAGGCGACCAGATCGGTGCATTTTCCACAGAGAAAATGGGGAAAACCTCGAAAGAGAGACCATTTTTTTTAAAAATCATAACTTTCATAAATATGAAGCTCGACGAACAAAATTGAGAAAACGGATAGATAATAACATGTAGTTTAACCGTACGCAATATGGTTTCTTCCAATGTGTAGTATGTTTTTTCTACTCCTATGTTAGTAAACATTGTTTTACAAACAGTTCACTCTATAAGTAAATCCATTCTTACGCACAACTGTGCGTAAAGAATAAAAACGCACAACTGTGCGTCATGATATGATGGCTAGTATAATAGGTAACAATCAAGTTGCCTCTTGAACCACTCAAATCGTGACATTTATCTGTCTTGCGTTTTAAATATTTGACAGTGACATTGTCACTTTTTGAGATTTGAAGTTCAAATCGATACTTCATAAATTATAATCCGATCTTTAATTTTATATCTACAAATATGAGCAACTCCGATAATGAAATGAGCGCAACGCCACCGGAAATTGTTCTTCAGGCTGCTTCTGCTATGGAGAATATTCTGCCGCAAAAATCAAAGGATAGATATGAAAAAGCCTATCAAAAATTTATGGAATGGAGTATGGATAACCACGTGAGTACGTACTCCGAAAATGTATTGCTCGCCTATTTTAATATATTGACCAAAACATTTAAACCCTCCTCGCTCTGTTCATCATTTCTATGCTATATAGTACAAAATTGTATTTTCTTAGATTTAATTTGTTGTTGTTGGAAATTAAACCATAAACTGCGTTAGTTACCTTCATTTTTTTATTACTTAAAGCTTAATCAAACGCACCATCCAGTATATAAGAGTCGTAGAAAAAGTATAGTACGTATTACGTGTTGTAAAGCAATTACGCACTCATGTAATTACCGCACTCACCGCTACGCGGCTCGTGCGCAATTTTTCCATTCGTGCGTAATATGCTTTTTACAACACTTGATACGTAATATACTATTGCACATTCGAGTTATAAACAGTTTAAGGGTTTATCTTGCAAAGTACAACGATTTCAGGAAAATCATCTGATTCAAATTCTGTTAAAAGCATCTGGAAGTAGAGATCAATATCTACAACTTGAATATTTTGGATTTTCACCTGAGGTGGAAAATGTGTTGAAACTGTCACCGAAAATTGCTACAAACGACTTCGGGAGCACTTTCGGTGACATTTTCAACAAATTTTCCACCTCTCAGGTCAAAATCCAATATATACAAGTTTTAGACATTGATCTCTACTTCCAGATGCCGTTCACAGAATTTGAATACGATTTCCCTTAGATTGGTGTGCCTTGCAAGATCAGCCCTTTGAAAGTTTATAACCCGATTGTGCAAACACTACCCATCCGACAGAAAACATCTTGCTCACAGTTGAACTACATGTTACCATCTATCAGTTTCCCCAATCCTGCTTCTCCAGCTTCAGATTTATAAGAATAGTGAATTTTTGAAAAATGGTCTCTTTTTCGAGGTTTTTCGGATTTTCTCAGTAGAAAATGCACCGATCCGGTCGTATATAAAACCTCTACAGCTTGGTCTAATGGTCTAACCAAAAAGATTGAAAAAATCAAATCCAAAAAACAAAATTAAAATGAACTGATATGCACCTATTACAAATTCGCATCCCCTTTCTTCTTCAGTTGTGCTCTTAGATTTCGTTCTTTGGCTCGTCTTAACCAATCTCCAATTCTATGCTCGGTGTCCTTATAGTTGGAAGCATGTCCCGATTTTTGTGCAGCTTCTAAAACAATTTTACATACATTAGTGATGCAAAAAACAGTTTTTTTTTCAGTAAAAAACAAATTATGAAACGTAAAAAACAAGTTCATTTTTCACTGAAAAATTAATTGTATATTTTTTTATTTTTTGACATTAAACATTTATTTAGAATTTGCTTTGAAAAGTTAGTGATTTATATTATGGAAAAGAAGGGTTGTTACTTCTCCTTTTTCATAACTGTAAATTAAAATTCAAGTTAGATTAATTTTAAATGATTTAATTGTTTTATTATACAATTCTTTTGAATGGTCTCTGAGAACCAAATTAATCAGGAAATTATTAATTTGATTTAATTAATTTCAACATTACAATAACTCAATGAAGCTTTGTATATCAGTTTTCATAACTTCTGATAATAAGATATAGCTTGACTTTGACTTGATAAAAGAAGTTTTATATTTACCAATTATAGCTTTTGCTAAAAGGGTAGTCCCAAACGTTTTTTCTCCCAAGAAGGAAAACTGCTCTGCTAACGAGTCTTCAACTATTGGTGCCATTCAACGTCTAATTAATTCGTAAGTATTATTTCCACCAAGCTGGGAAAAAAACTGAACCTACAATTTTAAAAATATAAGTATTACTAACTTGTCACTAACTATAAAAGCTTAACCATTTGTATTTTTACAGAATACATAGGCTGTCTATCATATAGAGATGAAGGTATTAATAATCATTTCTCAAAAACTGAGGCATGCGATGTAGAAGCGGCTTCTCTCGCTTCTCCACGTGGTTTTAGGTTAGTTTTAGAGCTTTCGCCTTCCTTAATATAAAATAAAAAACCTTTTATAATTTGTACTTGCCTCGAAGGCTCGAAATAATCAAATGGACCCATACAACCACTTCACTGCACTGCAACAATCAACGCCAATATCACAAAACAAATATGGCAGCGGCGAGGCGCGAATCCGGAGCGGCGAGCTGACACACGGCTGCTGCAATGTTGCCAGATTTTTTTTTTTTTTTTCATATATAGTGCCCCACCACGAAGTGTTCGAAAGCTCATAAAATTTGAAAATAACTAAACTTTTAAGTTTTCAACCGAGAAATTTCTTTAAATACTTTTGCCGAATTTTGTGCTAGTTTAATTGCATTTACATTTTAATTTCACTCTATTTTCAGATCTACAGAAATAAATTTAACAAACATCTGGCACCGTTGCTAACAAATCATGACTTTGTAGTAGATGACGCAATCGGCACTTGTCGGCAGTCAACGCCATCGCGCCAATGTTGTCGGGTCAGTTGCTAAAAATCGCGGGATTTTCGAAAGTTACGATTTTAAATAATAACACTCGGAACCATCAAAGTTGTTTATATAACAATGAAGTAAAGTACCTAGGTGTAATTTATTGCAAATATTCCGTAATTATTTCAATTTGTTCAATATTAGGTAGATAGGAATACAAATATGTCTAAGTTAAAAAAATTGTTTTGTTATTTCCATCAAGTACCTAGACAATATAAAAACATAGGTATCTGAAAAATACAATAAGAAATATTTGCATTAGGATGTTTTTGCTATATCAATGTAGGTAGGTGTCAAATTTCACAATTAATTGTACATTTTTAAAGGCAAAAATAAGATGAAAAAGGATGTTTCTAGAACATCTTAATGAAAACATTTGAGCGATGTTCCAAAAGAAACATCTCTGCCATGTCATACCTGAGTCTGAAACATTGGGACATATGTAGGACCTTAGCGGGATATACCAGCAATATCCTGTGTTATTAGGGAGTTTATCTATGAAGAATGGCAGTATAAATAACAGCTGTGGACTTTTTCTGCTACTAGTCTTAAACTTGTAAGGGATGAATATTTCCAGTCTATCGTCACATTCTCGATTTTCTGTTATTGGTTTCAATATCCGCAACCGTTTGCATTCTGTGAACTGATATTAGAGCCAATAAGGTCACGAGTTTCAAGGATAGATCCTTTGTATGGATAGCGATTCTGGGGGTGATATTTTGTATAATGAGGAATCGGAAAAAAAAATAACATATCTTCAAAATCTGTTAATTTGTACTTTGTGACACGCTGAATCATCCTGTAGAAGCGTTTTTTCGAAAAACGATTTTTTATTGGAGAAAACCTGTACTATAGTTCGTTTACGCACAACTTGTGACCACAATGTCCTTTATTTCCAAAAGTATTTTCGAAATGGTTTTTGATTCATGTATGTACGTCAAACGGTTCAAAAGTTGATAGGGGGGGCTGAAAAAGCCGCACCATTCAATAATGTAGTTCATTTATGATTTTCAATTACAGGTGGGTGCAAACTTTCAATGATGAGAGGCTTGGATTTTTTGCTGCAGGGATCTCTGTTAACTTCAAGAAGAAACACTGGAAGAAATTGGACTATCTTACAGCAGGTTCATTCTTGGAATTTGTACAGGCTAAGCATATAAGAAGTTCAGGCTAAGCAGATTCAATGCTTGTTTGAAATCATAACAAATTCTCTGCTCAATAAGGCAAAGAGAATGAAAGATGTGATCATATTCTGAAAAAGTATCATATCTGAAATATTTTCTTTTTCCATTTTTGTTTAATTCTGGTTCGTTCTCTAAAACATCAAATGCAACCAAAGAAATTTGACATTATTTTATGTGAACGAGGGAGATGAGTAAGTGTATCCAGAGTAAAGTGGGAGCATTAGTTTTCATTAAGAAAAAAATTTATTTCAAGAAGTTTTTCACAATCAGAACTCATTTAAAGTAAATAAAAAGACAAAAGAAAAGTGGTAGATCAAGAAAACATTGCAAATGATTACCAATCTATTAAGCTGTATTAGTTTGAACAGAAGAAGTTTCAAAATTGAACTTACAAACTGAGTCCTCTTTGGGTCTTCATTTGATAAATTCTTTAAAAATTTAATTTGCAGCAGAATAGTTGTAAAATTTTGGCAAATTTTGATTTTATCTAGATCAGTTCAGCAACATTTGTTTGTAATAAATAAGAGCTTAAATAATGGAAAAAGTACTTCTGACTTTTGGTCTCTAATTACAAGAATATTCGACATTATCATGTAGAACAAGAATCATTGATTCTAGATGTTTTCTTGGAATTCTTCCAAACTTTTATAAATGTTCTACGCGGTTTCTAGGATAACTCACAATGCTTCCATTGAATATAAGGTTCATAAAATTTTTCAGAAAATATGATCTTGATTTTGTATCCTTGAAACAATGTGTTTGCTGCACTAATGTAGAGAAAAGTTCACACATTTCAACAGGGAAAGGATACTCTTAACAAACGAAAAAACATTAAGTATTCTTCCAATACTCAATATATCCCTTGTGAGACAATATCTTATTTATAGAGATAAACAAATTCACAATCACTTGCCGAATCAGATGAGATCTATACATCATTTAAAGCAGTTCAGAAAATCCGTTAATATTCTCCTGAAGGACAAATGTTTTTACAGTGTAGATGAATATATTGCTGATAAATTTTGATCATCCATGTCATAATAATTTGAGTATTTTACACTGTATTTGTATGTTTGCTTTAGTTGCATATACAAGTGTTGTTCTCAGAAACAATGTCTTCTTTATACTATTTGTATATATAATTACTTACTTTTTCATTGAATGTGTAGGGTTTGACTTTGTCAACAAAGTTTTTATTTTCAACAAAGTTCATTTATTATAATGTTCTCTCAAAGGATTGTTTTCCACTGTAGTAAAATTTTATGATTTTTAGATTTTTGTATTGAATTATTGTATTTTCTACATCAAGATTATTGAAATATTTTGATTTATATGTATATAATGTATTTAATATTTGAGTTTATTCGGATATTGTATCTCAAAACAATGCTTTATCAACAAGTTATTTTCAAAGACCATAATACCTTTTGAATTGATTAATTGTGATTAATTGTGATAATGAAAATCTGCAAGCAACTGTAACCACAAATTTGATCTTATGTAAATATTGATTTTAATTTGTACAGTAAATGTAGCCTGCGGCCTAGTGCCCTTCTGTTGAATTTTGTAATAATAGATAAGTAAATAATACATAGACCACATAGGTGGGCTCTTTGAATTAGTTGATCGGTTTTTATTGTTTCTTGTCTCCTTCATTTCAAGGTACTCATGAATGAATCATTTTCACATAAATACCTATTTTATGAGTGGAGTGTAGAAGTTAATTTATATCAACTCTCTTTCCATTCAGAAAACAGGGTTTTCATGGAAATACCTGAAAGTTATTCATTGATCTTGCTGCATTGTGATCTATAATGAAATTTGTAATCTTTGTAATGTTGAAACTCTTGACAAACTCAAAATAAAAGCTAACATTGTATAAAAAATCTAAATGCTTGGATCATCCTATTGAAACTTTCAATAGGTTGGTTATGGATCTTGATAGTTATGTTTATATGTTAAATAATATTCACTCAGACATTTGACTTGTACTTTATGAAAAATTTACCCTAGTGTTTGAATGACTATATTTTATTTATTGTGTAAGATGATTTCCATTTGTAAACCATTGTTACTAGATAAATCAGATTCGTTTGTGTTGAAGTTTTCATTTGAAGTGATTGAATGAAGGTATTTGTTGATCTCGACAAGTACTAATATTTTCTTGCCAGTTGAGATTAACACTGCAAAATGCAAAGTATCTTTGAATTATCAAGACTTGCTGTTGATACTAATGTTAATAAATATTTAACGAAGCTCAAATTGGTAATGATACTGCGAAAGTTCCAATAGTAAGATTCATTTCAGATATTTATTTCCATTTATTCCAGTGAAAGTGGCATTTTGACAATTTTCTAAAAACAATGCGAAGTTTTTTTTTGTGATAACAATTTCAAAATTGTCATGCTATCTCCTTTGATTCATGAGAATTGTAGAACTTATAAATTTTTTTGATTTTGTGTGGGAAATTCGTTTTTTGATCAATTCTTTGGAATTTTAACCTTCCACAGTTTGAAAATGAAGAAATGTAAAATTAAAGAAATCTATGCAACTGTAGGAGAGGCCTTTTATTTTGAAAAAATTATTTTGTTTTGTCAGTAACTTATATTCAATGTTTGCCGGATTCATTTGCCCTTCTATAGTTGTATATATTTCTTTAAAATTTCCAATTTTTTTATTTCAAGACGAAGGTTTAAATCTGGAAAAAAGTATGTAAAATTGTCTTCTCAAGTGATCGAACACATGATGTTCATTCAAGCTTCTCAGAATGAGGAATCGGAATCCAAAAAAAAAAAATTCATAATTTCACAGTAGATAGAGCTCAACGCCCTGGTTCCGAATATATATAACATTTATATATCTTTTTCAATCAGAGCCGTAAAAAAAATAAAATCTGATTTTGCGCGGGAAACACAGTTCATTCATAAAAATGGCAAAGTGAATATAGCCAACTTTTTTAAGGTTGGCAACAAAATTCCTTGAATAAATGGATTGTTGACATGTACAGAATGTTTTTCGGTTTTTGACAGTTTCAAAATGTTTGGATTATTTATTCATTGAAAATGATGTGTATTTCGTGGAATTTGACTTGAAAACCGTGTTGAACGTTCAGATGAATATTGTTTCGATTATTTCGAGAGAAATCATGAAGTATTCAGAAGTTTGTGTGTGTGTAAATAATACGTGCAGGGGCATTTCAAATAAAAACTCATAATCTATATGCAGTGATCATTTCATGTAAGTATTTCAATTGAATTAACAATATTACTTCATGTAGCTTGTTAGTCAAGCGGATTATTACATTTCTTTGTCATCCCTGATTTGAATGCAGCATATAAAAAAGCAAGGTTAAACTTAACATCCCGATAGATCATTTTGCAAATTGATTCATAAATAAAATGCTTTTCTTTACACAATTATTAGATAACATGAAGATGAAACTATATTAAAGCCATTAGATTAAAATTGGAGGGAAGAAACAGTTTGAAAAACATCATTCAGAATGCTTCGAATATTTTACTTAGCATAGTTTCTTATTAGGTACAATGGAAAATTAGGATAAAAACCATTTAGAATAGTTTTAAGAATGTTCAAGCCTATTACTGCTTTTAAGATTTAATGAAATTATACTGGTAGTGGACATAACCTCTTGTTTTAGTTCGAAATTATACAGTTCGATAACTTCATCAATTTTGTGACCTTAAACAGTTTCTGTAATTTTCGGCTGTTTTGAGTGTTATGATAACTATATATTCATTGTATAATTTATTACAAAACATAAATTTAGATTTTTGAGGCTATAACTTACCGATTCACAGAGGGTACATTATTATTTCAAGAAGAATAGTCAATAATTTACACTGAGTCACATTCACATTAATATGCATTGCAAAACTCAAGACAACAAAATCTGGGAGATGGTGGATAGACCCTGGATGCACAAAAAACAAACAAAAAGGAAGCTTGTCATTAGTTCATGAAACCCCAGTACAATTTAAACAATATTTCAGAATGTATCATAATGTATTATTGTATTTGATAAGATATTGCAATGTTGGTATTTATTTCTGAGAAAAACTGACGCCAGTTTTGTTGGTACAATGAATTGCCATGTGTACCTAAATACAACCAATATTGGTCAATTTTATTGTTTATTTACTAATAGATTTTACTAGACCTTCTGTTTCAATAAAATGATTTTTCATTTCAGTCAAAAGATGGGTAAAATCTATGAGAAGTCGAATTGATGAATATTTGTTCAGGTTCTGATCAGGATAGAAAAAATTTAACTGGAATAGTGATGTAAGTTGCTTTCCAAATTAACACTACCTAACAAATATTGAAAAATTACTGAGAACAGGAAAGCAAGGTTATTTGTGTTCTATCTCAAATTTAAATATATGATTGGGAGCTATAGTTCTCTTTTGTCGAGTTTTGAGACATTTGTATGTTCGAATTTCTTCATAACGTTTCATCAGTCAAATAAATAGAAATTAGTAGGTAAATGTACCAGATTTCCTTTCAAAATGTTTGAGCAGTGATATAATTAAAATACAATCATGGAATGTTCAATTTTAAATAAATGTTTCACTCATTAAACTTGTTATATTCCTTTTAAAATATTAAAATTAACAAGAAATACTCGAGATTCTTCAAAAATTGTATCTTGCTCCCAAAGCATTTTGTATATTTTTCAATTTTTATTTCCCAAAATGAATAAATGTTCTGTTTCAGGTTGATGAGAATTTCTACGGATTGGCAAATTATTATTATATGAAAAAGTGTCACCACTTCACAAAAGGGTTTTTTTCTTCAAATCTACTGTAAGAAAGAAATCAAATATTATAGATGGGAGTGGAAAATGTATAATAACTGAAATAAAAAATATATTTCTGAGTTTGTGTACATTTTACTTATTCAAAATGCTTTCAAACATGGCTGGGAGATTTCTGAGAGGTTTGTAGTTTCAAGAGGCAGATGTTAAGTTTTTTAGATAAATTTTAACTAAGCTCAATGTTTGGAATCACTATTTTTCATTTTACATTGGAATTGAATAATTATTTTCTAAAAAGAATGTCAATTGTAAAGAAATGATTTAATAATCAAATCTTTTGACAAAATATCTATATTTCAATTTAAGAGGGATATTCTGATTTTGTGAGAAGCTTGAATGAACAGCAATCACATGAGAAGACATTTTCAACATCCTATTTTTTAGGATTTTAAGCTTCCTGTCTTAAGATGAAAAAAAAGGAAATTAAAAAAAAACTATAATAGAATAGAAGGGCAAATGAAGAATTAGATATGCAAACTCAGAGTATGATAATTTATTGACAAAACTAAATAATTTCTTCGAAACAAGTCCTATAAATGCTGTAACTTATCGAAACAAATTGATATGCCTCCACTTGTATAGATTTTCTTAATCTTACATTTATTCATTTTCGAAATTTATCAAGAAAAGAATTCCTCCACAAAATAAAACTCTCAGTCAATAATTTTTTTTAGGTTCTACAACCCATTTTCGTGAATTGTAGGGAAAGACAATAATGAAATTGTTTACAAATAAGAGACAAATTTTCAGGATTTTAATGTTTTCAAAACATTATCAAAATGCTACTTTCACTTGAACAATAGAATAAATGGAAATTAAAATCTGACAAGAATCCTATCAAGAAATTTACCAGTATCAATACCAATCTGAGCTTTTTAAAATATTAACATTTTAGGATCAAAATCAAATCTCGATAATACAAAAACACTTGCATTACATTTTGCGGTTTTAATCTCAACTCTGAAGTAAATATAAGTACTTATTGAGATCAATGAATACCTCCATTCAATCATTCCAAATAAAAACCCCAACATGAATAAATCTGATTTATCTTGTAAAAAAATGGTTCACAAATAGAAATCATACAACAATACATTGAATATAGGCTCAACTCAAACACTAGAGTATATTTTTTATAAAGTACGAGCCAAATGTCTAAGTGAATATTATTCAACATTTAGACATAACGTTAAGTTCCACTACCAACCTGTTGAAAGTTTCCATGCATTTTGATTTTTTATACAATGCTAGCTTTTATTTTGAGTTTGTCCAGTGTTTAACATCACAGAGATTACAAATTTATATTCTACATCACAAGGTTGCTAGACCAATGAATAATTTGTAAACAGTTCCATTAAAACCCAGTTTCCTGAATGGACAGAGAGTTGAAATAAATAAACATTTATCGAAAGCAATACAAGCACATTTTACTCTCCATTCAAAAAACAGGTCTTTATGTAAAAAAAAGATCAAGGTTTCTCTGTGTACTTTGAAATCCAGGAAACAATAATTGAAAACCAATCATCCACTTCAAAGAGCCCACCTGTGTGGTCTATGTATTATGTATACCTACGTATTTATTACAAAATTCTACAGAAAGGCACTAGGCCACTGACTACATTTACAGTACAAATTAAAATCAATATTTACCTAAGATCATATTTGTGGTTACAGTCTTTTATAGCAATTATAAATTGTGTGGAGATTACTCAATTCAAAATGTACTTATGGTCTAAGAAAATAACTTGTTGACAAAGTCATTTCAAGGTGCAATATCAATATAAACGCAAATGTTGACTATATTACATACATACAAAAATCAAAACATTTCAATAATCCTAATGTAAAATACATACAATATACACAATATTCAATTAAAAAAATCAGAAAATTATACTACAATGGAAAACAAAACTTTTACTCCTTCGAGAGAATTATATTAGATAGACTTCGGAAGAATTCCAAGAAAACATCTAGAATCTCTCAAATTGTCTAGGTTGTAGTAGGGCTATATTTTCCTGATATATCGCAATTCAAATATGAGATTTGACAGTAGTTGATTGATAAAAGTATTGAGATATTTGAGTGTCAGTGTCAAATGGAGTTGAGCTAATAAAAACAGTACAATAATAGCATATTTCTTATTTAGAACTCAAAATTTTACAGCTAGATCCAAAAAAAAACAGAATTACTTTTTCAATTATGCAAACTCTTTTTTATGACAAACAAATGTTGCCGATCTGGTCTAGATAAAGTCAAAATTTACAAAAATTCAGCAACTTTTCTGCTGCAAATTTAATTTGTCCATAATTTATTAAATAAAGACCCCAAGAGGGCCTGTTTTTTTTTCTGCAGCGTGATGGATTAGTAATCATTTGCAATGTTATCTTGACGACTTTGGATTGCCACTTTTTATTTGTCTAAAAAACCTCAAATCTTTTTATTTATTTTAAATTATGTTCTGATTGTGAAAACCTTTTTGAAATTTTTTTCCTAAAGAAAACTAATGCTCCTACTTTACTCTTGGTGCACTTATTCATCTCCCTCATATACCAAATAATACTGAGATTTCTTTGGTTGCATTTTCTGTTTTATGGTGGATTTATGCAGCAGTTTTAAGTCATGAATGTTCGTCAATGATTGGTTGAAATAAACGGTTCAACCAATCACTGACAAATATTCTTCCTTGTGACTTGAAGCTTATGACTTTTTACTGCTGCAAAAAGGAAAATTAAAATATCTCTGATGAGATAACTTTTCAGAATATGATATCGTATTTCATTTCCTTCTGACAAAATTGAAAACTTTCTTTTGACTCCTCTACTATCCTACAATTGTTTTTGCTTTATTGAGCAGAGAACTTTGAAATTGTTTCAAAGAAAAGTATTGAATCTGCTTAGACTGAACTTCTTATATGATTATCCTGAAGAAATTCCAAGAATGAACCTGGTGCAAGATAGTCCTTCCAGTGTGTTTTCTTGAAGTTAACAGAAGATCATCTCTGCGGCAAAAAATCCAAGCCTCATATCATTGAAAGTTTGCACCTCCCTCTGTAATTAAAAATCATAAATCAGCTACATTAAAATATAAATAGTGAAATAAATATAAATGAAAGGGGTAATAAATATTTTATAAAACCTGGAAATTCTATTATCTTATACTCAAATGAGAAATATGGATTCTTATTACACAAGTCTCTCGAAGACTTCCGAGGGTTGCGCGTAGGGGTGCAATCGGTTGACGGAAATAACAATTTTAACAATTTAACAATTTATTGTGCTTGGATTAATTAGAATATTAATATTGTTTTGACTAACTGAACTGATAGGGTACGCTGTGCAATCAATTTTATATATCTGTATACTCCTCATAAGTGAATAAAGTGCTATTCTATTCTTGATAAAAGTAGCTAGATGACTGTGAAGCCACCTGAAGAGTTATATGTTAAATGTTGAGCAAAGCTGACTCTCTTAGATGAGTGACTAATGTACATCTACAAAAAATCAATTGGTTCTCAACTTTGTCTGGGATCACAAGTTGAAAAACAGGTCCCCGTCTTTCCTAGGTCTTGTCTTTCCAAGATACTATAAGCTAAGTGGCCATCGCGCTACAGTGATGCCCTTTCACCCAGACGACCTAGGATCAAAACAGCATCTGCCACCAAGCTAAGAGTGGTTCGGAATCTACTCTCACAAAAGCAGTAGGTTCTGAATGTCCCCCGTTTGCACAATATCTCATATGAGTTTCCAATGAAGATAAATTAAATGAGTTTATTTTTTTTAGTTGCTCGTAAGGGCTCAGATGGTTAACAAAAAAGGTCAAATTAGGAGCAACATTGCATTTTTTTGTATCACTTCATTTCATGAGTAAGCACACTATTAGTTTCATATGTGAATTATGTTAATATCCCCCTTGAAACTAAGATAGGTATACCTCAGGGAACAGTGCTTGGTCCACTTCTTTTCATCACTTACATCAACTCACTGCTAAACCTAAACATAAGTGGCATCTCTATCTCTTTTTATAGAAGAAACCTGAGAAAATGTAAAAAATAAGGGGTCTCATGGAGTAGATTTGGTAAAATGTTGGCTCGACAAAAATAAACTAACTTTAAATTCTGATAAAACATTTTATATTGCCTTTTCAATGACAGATTCAAAGAGACCACAATTTAATTCTATCACAATGAATGATCTCATAATAAAAGAAACTAATTCCATAAAATATCTAGGTATCACTCTAGAATGGACAAGTCTTTAAAAGACTTAACTGACAAAATTAGAATATTGATTCATAAATTTTATATAATATGCAAAATTTTAACAAAAAAACTTCTTTTGCAAATCTACAAGTCCCTAGTCGAATCACTCCTAAATTATGGAATCATAGTATGGGGGTGGCTCTATGACAATGCAGTAACTCAACTAAATGTAGCACAAAACTACATACTAAGAATAATATTGTTCAAAAATAGACTATATTCTACAAGTAGTTTCTATAATGAATCGATTCTGAATGTCCGATGTCTATACTATCTTAGTAACTGCATCTTCTGTTTTAAATCTACAAATAAACATTTTGTTAACCATTGCTACCAAGCTAGACAGTACACAAACAAACATATCGTAATACCATTTAGAAAATATGATGGAAACCAAAAGTTTGTGCGAACTGTTGCACCAAAAATTTATAACATCTTACCAAATGAAATTGAAGTAATAACTAAATACAAACACTTACTACTACAAGATTATTTTGTATTATTGCACACACAGGTGTTAATTCACCTAGGTGCATAACTGTAAAAATGTACTGGCGAACTTGTTGTTAACACATATGAATGTGAACCTCAGAACAGAACAGAACAATCATTTGAAAACTCGTAGGTAATTCAAATATGAAAGTGTGAAAAATGTTCAGCGTATATTTGATCATATCGTATTTTCATATTAGTTTATAGTAGTTTATACTAATTTCACAGATTAAGTCCTAATCTGTGCTAATTTCATGAATTCAATAAAACACATGATAATAGTTACAAATCACAAAAGTTTTAACTCAAAGAGAGAAAGGCATGTCTCTGAAACAAATTGAAAATATATCTGAATTAAAAATGTTTTGCCCTACTAAGTTTTCTACAAAATCTTTCATCGTATTATACTGGAATTAAAAATAAATAATTAAAATATTGAACTAAATCAAAAATAATATTGTAAATACTGTAAGATTGAAAAGTTCAAATTGTGATTTTCACGAAACTTATCTGGAAGTATTTTGAAAAAGAATTCACCTGAAAAACACTGGCAATTGGAGATTATGGAATAAACCATAATCAGTTTGAAGATATGTTATTGTTATTTCCGTTAACCTGTTGCATCCCTACATGCAACCCTTATCCATGCACAAGACCGGTGACCATGGGATTCGAACACACGATCCTACGCTGGAGAGGCAAACGGCTCTACCAGCTGACCACCACGGTCCATAACAGAAAAATCTTTGTGGCTTACAAGTCGAAATTAAAATAATATTCACTTCATTTTTGCAATAGGTTATTTGAGTTGTTATGTAATGAGATTCATCATCCTCTATTAACCATTATCGGAAATAGGAACTCAAAAAATAATTTTCCACCAAAAAGGTGAAAAAACCAGAATTTTATACTTACATAATATTTCTCTGTTCTGGATGAATATTTTATATGTGGCTGGACCAACAACCCCCATCACGTTTCTTTGATATCCCATAGCATATACGTCTTCATAAGTTTTCTGCCTTGAGCTGGAAAATAAATTAAATGATGTTTGAATCAATAGATGAAAGGAAATTTGTAGCACACTCGCCCACATATATCATTTGAACTGATAGAAAGATATAGACATTTGAATTAATTTGGTAAAACTGGTTTGTGTGATATTTCTGAGTGAATCTGTGTTTGATGGCTTAGGTACAGAATTTTATAATAATTTCATAGGTTTTTTATTTAGGATGTTCAATAGAAACATACGATTTTCCTACAAAATAAATTGAAAGCAATTGATAGTCTCCATAGTGTTCTTACCAGTTACCACCAAGAATATTCCATCTTATCTGCACAAATTTTTTTTTTTTTCACATAATTATGAGCGTAATTTGATTATTAAGAATGAGGGATTACAATGCACAAAAGATCAAAGTTTGGAATTAACTTTTCTAAAAATTCACCTAGAGAAACTAAATTTAAAAAAAGGTGATTTGAGAGTACCCAGTTATGTCTGTCCCAGTAACATTAAAGTCATCCATTTTGATGCTCGGTATTACTATCAACAATACTCTAAAAACTAACCACCAAGAGTACATTGTCAAAAGAGCCACTTAGAAACTGTTTTCTGTTTTGTGCCAAGAGATATAGATTTATAATCTATATACTACAGATCCGACTTGTTATAGGTAGGTATTCACATATTTAGAGTTCAGCTCCTGTGCTAGATTAAATGCCATTGAGAAAATAGCAAAGCATCTCATCGGTAATACCTCACTCACATTCACGCTTACTTTCCTAGAACACTGCAGACAAGTTGAGACTCTTTCATTTTCTTATGGCCTGGAGACTTGTTGAACGTTTCTTTTCTGGGACTAGTTATTTCAAGAAGGACAAAGCTTAGGAACTTATTATCTTGGCATGTATTCCACAAAGCTTACAATTCAAAACATATAAATTAGTCCAATTCTTTCCAACAACAATTTGGATCCGATTGATCTTGTGCGAATTTGTCATCTATTACTTACTTCAATCATCATATAGACACTGAGAACTGATGAATTGATTTGTTCACAATATTCACTATCACACACAAAAACTATTATGAAAATATGAAATAAACCAATTAATTTATTAAGTTAATCAATTCCCGTTGAAAAAGCATTTCCTCTTTGACACTTTTGACAGCAGACAAACTTTGCAATTGACATGAAGTTCTACACGACCAGTGCAACCAACTTGAATTTCCCGCGAAAAAAAATATGAATTTTTATGAATGGCAACTTGTGACGTCACAAGTTGTGCGTAAACGAACTATAGTACAGCTTTTCTCCGGGAAAACGTCGTTTTTCGAAAAAACGCTTTTACAGGTCGATTCAGCGTGTTGGAAAGTACAATTCAACAAATTTTGGAGAAATTTAATTTTTCATTCCGATTCCTCATTGGGAATATAACCCATAAATGGAATTATAGATATTTTGTAAAAAGGTTTGATTATTGAATAAGTTTTCTCCACGATCATCACAGATTTTGCCAATTCAGAAATCAAATTTGATTACAGAGTGCTGGAATTCTCTCTATTGAGATTGAAGAAATATTCTGCAACACCTCTGCCCCCATGCAATTTAAATGTATTTACATTCTCTCTCTTGTGATAGAATAATATTCTCACACTGGTTAGCAATAATAACATTAGCCTTGACGCAGTTGATTGTCATCGTAGTGGCAAAACTTGAGTAAGTGTCAAAATTATTGCTGTCATGTTTCCTATCTTTGATCGTGGAGAAAGTATAGTCTGCTACTCGGTTAGAATGAAAATTCGTGATGCTCGTGGTTCCTCACGCTCGCCTTCGGCTCGCGCTCGGAACTTTCCACTCGCATCAAATTTTCATTCTAACCTTTTTACAGAATATACTGTTCTCAAATCGACATTCTTTTGGGAAAATAATTATTCAATTCTACACCTATTTCAATTGTAATTCAGAAAGTATAACATGTATTTCAGAAAGTATAATTTGTAATTCAGAATAGTAAATTGTAATTCAGAAACCGTAACATGTAATTCAGATTAGTAAATTGTATTTCAGAAACCGTAACATGTAATTCAGATTAGTAAGTTGTATTTCAGATTGTGTAACTTGTAATTCAGATTAGTGAATTGTTAATCAGAAATGGTAACATGTAATTCAGAAAGCGTGAGTTGTAATTCAGAAAGTGTCAACTGTAATTCAGAAACCAAGAACAACCCGTATTAGACGGAAAGCTGACTACGTAGAAATACGGGTGGCTCGGTGCAAAGTGAATTTTAGCATTTATAGGTTCGGGTGTCACCAACGTAGCGTGAGACGCCAGAAGGCACCCCGGAAGAATAACGCGAGGGTAGAGGGTTAAATATGCATTTTTTACGTAAATATGTCATAAAGTGCAAGGCTGGAAATTGGCAGAATAATCGGATGTTATACAAATAAGAGGAGAAAAAATTGCCAGAAGACTAGGTGGAAGATAAAGGCCCGCCAGAAGGCGCTAATGTCGTGAAATTTTATATATATTTTTTTAAATATAAAAAAAAAATTCATAGGTAGTTTTTTGTAGTACTGAGTTAGTACAATGAAATTATTCGTACAAACTTTTCGATATCTCGTTTAGTTTTTAGATTTTGATGCTTTTATAAAAAAAGTTTCCAAGTCTCGTTTTTTTTTCGATTTTATTTTTTCCCCGCTCTGTTAACGAATTCTTAAAACTGAAATTTGAAGAGTAGGTAGATTTTGTCAAAAGGTATTTGCTGCAAAAAAAACAATTTGGATTTTTTCAATAGTTTGGGAGACCTATCGATTCCCCGGTTTTTTTGGATTATTTCACGGTACATTGATTTTATGGAAAAAATTCATCCACATTTTCTGTAGATTTTCTGAAGGCAATCAAAAAAGATTTCTTGATAAATTTGGAAAATTTTGAGAGTTTCCGTGATATTTCGAATTTTAAAAAATTTCAATTTTTTTATTCATATTTTTCAAGTTTTCTCAGTTTTCCAATCATTTTTACGGAAATTTTCAAGTGACATGATTTGTTTGCATTTTCCAGCTCTATCCATTGCACTATTAAAAATTTCATTTCAGTCATCGGTACGGTTTTTATTCGTGTTTTTTTCTTTTCGGGAAATCGTTATGCAATTTCCGATCCTTCTCAAAATCTATACAGACCCTCATTGCATATTGACACATATCCCAAAAAATCAACCAAGTCAAACAAACGAAACCCTGAACCTTTCTCATTGAATTTATGAAAAACTAATGAAGACCATGGGTGTGAAAGTAGCAACGGTTTTTCCAGCAACGGTTTTTTTTTCTTTTTTTTTTTTTTTTCGCTTCAAGTATAACTGTTGCTCCAGGTTTTTCGACGGAAATGAACTATCGTGAACCTGCTGAATATGTTCCATGGGGTTAAATAATTTGTGAATAAAAAACTACCCCTCCACACCCCTCTAAATTAGAAAAATCTTGAAACAATTGAATTAACCGTTGCTCGAGGTATTTTGACGGAAATACATTATTCTACAGCTACTGAACACGCTCTGTAGGGTGAAATAATTTGTGAATAAAAAACTACCCCTCAACAACCCTTTGAAGATGAAATATCCTGACTCGTTGCTCGATGTTTTTTGGCGGAAATGCATTATTCTACAGCTACTGTACACGTTCTGTGAGGTAAAATAATTTGTGAATCAAAAACCACCCTCAACAACCCTCCGAAGTGGAAAATTCCTCAAACAGTTTAAAAACCCGTTGCTCGATTTTTTTTTTTGACAAAAATGAATTATTCTACAGCTACTGAACACGCTCTATCGGGTGAAATGATTTGTGAATCAGAAACTACCCTCAACAACCCTCCGAAGTGGAAAAATCCTCAAACGGGAAGTCGAATTTTCTGATCAAACAGTAAAGGAGAAGTGATTTGCAACATTTTGACAAAATCTGTTAGTGCTCCGACGACGACTTCACTCATAAGTCGAATTTTTAAGATAAGTGCTTAATGCACCACCTGGCTCCCCTGATAGTAGGGTTGAAAAATCCACCACGGGATCCCAACGGAGGTCAACAATTCACTAACGAAATGGTCCTTTTACAACAAAAAATGGACATTCAAAATCTGTGTATGCTAGAACCAATTTGAAATGAATATTCTAAATTTTAGGGTTGAAAATTTCAACCCTGAATCCCATTATTCAGTACTTTACGAAAATTGCATATTCAAAATATCCAACCCTAGTCCAAAATCGAAATTATTTTATTACAATACCTTAATTTGCCGGAAGTCATTTTACGCTACAACCGCATTATTCACCCACCCACTTTCAACCCTGTCGTCAGTAAAATTATGCTAAAGGTCCACATCCTTTATTTTGTAGATATTTGTTATTATTTATCATAATAGCCCCCTTTTGGTGTCTCCGGGGTGTCTCCGGAGATTTCGGCTGCTATCTTTGGCCGCTCTTTTCACACCGGTCAGATCTTTGATGGTTTCTGAATTACAAGTGATGGTTTCTGAATTACAATTGACGCTTTCTGAATAACAATTCACTAATCTGAAATTCAAGTTACACTTTCTGAATTACAACTTGCTAATCTGAATTACATGTTACGGTTTCTGAAATACAATTTACTAATCTGAATTACATGTTACGGTTTCTGAAATACAATTAACAATTCTGAATTACAAGTTACGTTTTCTGAATTACATTTTACTAATCTGAATTACAAGTTATACTTTCTGAATTACATATGAAAAAGGTGTAGTGTAAAATAATATATTGTGATTACAAATGCTCAATCCAAACAACAATGGTCAGTTAAAAATTTCTCTAAAAACTTAACCTGTATCTCTTGAAACTACAAACCCTTCAGAAATCTGCTTGCCTTGTTTGATATTATTTTGAATAAGTAAAATGTACACAAACTCAGGAATTTATTTTTAACTTCAGTAACTATACATTTCTTCTCCCATTTGATTTGTCACAGTAGAATTTAAAGAAAACTGAGCCCTTGTGTGAAGTGGTAATACTTTTTCATATAATGATAATTTGCCAATCCGTGGAAATTCTCTTTCACCTGAAAAGGAACTTTTTTATTGATTCATTTTGGTAAACAAAACTTGAAAAGTATACAAAACGCTTTGGGAGCTAGATACAATTTTTGAAGAATCTCGATGAGTATTTCTTGGTAAATTTAATATATAACATAAAAAGAATGTTAACAATTTTACTGAGTAAAATATTTATTTGAAATTGAACATTCAATGACATTATTTTAATTATATCACTGCTCAAACATTGAAGGGAAATCTGGTTCATTTACCTAACTAATTGCTATTTATCTAATTGATGAAACGTTAGGAAGAAATTCGAACAGTCTCAAAACCTGACAAAAGAGAACTCTAGCTCCCAATCATATATTAAAACGAATGACAAATTCGAGATAGAATACAAATAGCCTTGCTTTCCTGTTCTCAGTAATTTTTTAAAATTTGTTAGTATTAATTTTGAATGCAACTTACATCAGCAACAGGTTCTCACTATTTCAGTTTCCTATCCTGATCAGATCTGCACAAATATTCATCAACTCGACTTCCAAAGATTTTACCCATCTTTTGACTGAAATGAAAAATCATTTTATTGAAATAGAAGGTCCAGTAAAAGTATTTAAACATGACAATTCATTTGCCAAACAAAGCTGGTGTTACTTTTGTAAGAAATGAACACCAACATAATGATGTGAAGTGACCATAACTTCACTATATCTTATCAAATACTATGATACATTCTGAAATATGGGCCTGGCATGGTCACTATGGTCTTGTGCATGGCATCACACGTTTAAAGGTAAGTGCTACGTTTTCTCTAGCTCAAGCCTTTCGAAGACTTCTGAGGGTTGCACAGGGGTGCAACAGGTTGAAGAAAATAACAATTTTAACAACAATGGTTCTGAATATTCATGAACTAATGACAAGCTTCCTTTTTTTGTGAATCTAGCATCTATCCACCAACTCCAACATTTTGTTCACTTGAGTTTTGCAATGCACATTAATGTGCATAATTATTGTATAAATAATTGGCTTTTCTTCGTAAAATCGGTATACGATAACCTCAAAAATCTAAATTTATGTTTTGAATTGAATTATACAATGATTAATGAATATAGGTTTCATAACAGGCCGCAATTTGCTGAAAACCGTGTGAATTCAAACTAAAACAAGAGGTAATTTATGTCCACTACAAGTAAAAAGCAATAATATAGGCTTGAACAATCTTAAAACATATGGTTTTTAATTCCATTTCTCATTGTAACAAGAAACTGCTAAAATATTATTTTCATACTGTTTCTTCCCCATGAATTTTAATGTAATTGCTTTAAAATAGTTTTACCTCCATACTATCTAATAATTGTGTGATGAAAAGCATGTCATTTATTATGAATCAATTAGCAAAATGATCTATGTGGAAAACTCCGACGTTATGTTTAACCTTATTGCGTTTTTAACCTACTTCAAATCATCAGGGATGACAGAAATGTGAAAATCAGCTTGACCTACAAGCTACAGAAAGTGATAATATTGTCAATTCAATTGATATACTTACATGAAATGATCACTGCATATAAATCATGAAATTTTATTTGAAATGCACTTGCACATATTAATTATACACACACAAACTTCTGAATACTCCATAATTTCACTGGAAATAATCGAAAAAATATTCATCTCAACATTCCACATAGTTTTCAATGTCAAATTCCTGGAAATACATCATTTTCAAGGAATAATCAAAACGAACCATTTGAAACTGTCAAAAATTGAAAAACATTCTGTATATGTCAATAGTGCATTTATTCAAGGAATTTTGTTGCCAACCTTGTAAAAATTACGTTCACTTTGCCATTTTTTATGAATGAACTGTGTTTCCCGCGCAAAATCAGATTTTATTTTTTTTACGGCTCTGTTTCGAAAAGATATATAAGTGTTATACATATTCGGAATCAGCGCGTTGAGTTCTATCCACTGTAAAATTATGATTTTTTTTTTTTTTGATTCCGATTCCTCATTGTAAGATGACAGGATGAAGGCCCCCAGTGTTCCAAGTGTTTGAATATTTAAGTTTTGATGGTCAGCTGTTATGAATGCCTTTTAAAAATATTTTTATAAATTTTCCAACTTTTTCATCAACTGATAAGATTAGTGATAAGGCCGATTTGGAACTGTTCATGCTTCAAAATGAAGCTGCTTTTTGGTAATGTTGGTTTAAAAAGGTATGAGTCTATTCAAATTATAGCAGATGGAGTGAAATTTCATTCATTGCAGAACCTTCACCATCTTTTTTAGCTTATTTCGTATTGTTTTAATGTGGTTTCAGATACAGCTGATATCCTAGCAATCAATCCTGTTGCAGAAAATCTGTAGATGAAGGATTCCCTGACAAAAATTCTTTCCACCACGGAAATGCTCTTTCGCACAGGTGGTGTGGGGTTCTGAAAGGAGAGTGCATGAGATCAATGTTTGTCTCAAAAATCAGTAGTTCAGATATAAGCAGGTTTGGAAGTGTTGAAAATCAAACTTGTGTGGGACATCTGGGTACTACCGCTATTCCAGTGCTCTTTTTTCCCAAACTTAATTCATCGAAGAGAATGGGGGTATGCATGAAATTGTAAATCGTCCCAATTGATTGTGAAACTGTACACTGCCATAGAATTAGGATCTGAATTCCAGGAGATGTAACGAGGACATTTGGAATTGAGTTTATTGGCAAACGGGTCTTAAAGTGGATTTCCAAGCCTCTAGCTCATCTGACAGTTCATGTCTCATATTCAGTTTCTACTGATTTGGACCTAGATTCGGTATCAGCTTCGAGGTTCTATTCTGTATTCATATAAGATGTAAATACGAAAATGTTTTTGTTTTCACAGTAATTCTAAATATCTCAAGTTATACAGTAGAGGTTTTTATTGTGAACTTCCCCCATTCTGTTGATATATGAGATTGCTAATGTGTTATTATTGATTCTCATCAGTAGGGATATGTATATTATCAGAAATAATTTTTGTGGAGCTTTAAGTGCATAAAATGCAGCTGCTAGCACTAGTTGATTCCTGAGGTTTTTTATTTCTGTGCTGGAATAGAAACCATGACATTTTTGGCATCCACCTGATGATGAAACATCTGAAAAAATCTACAAAGATTATCTTGAACTACATGTGAGCTCAGGTTATTCATCAACCAACTCAAATCTGGTTTGAGATTTTTTTGTATACATACATTTTGGTACAAATTTTTATTAATTTTTCATTATCATCGTTTTCTAATATTTCTAAATATTTTTGTTTTTAAATGCAGCCACCGATATTTAATAGCCGGGCACATGATGTTACTCCAACAAACCTACAAAAATTTCTGATAGTAAGTACAGCTACCTTTTATCGAGATTGACTGTGCAATGGAACGAATTTTTTGTTTCCTTTTTTCCGTTAGGGATAAAGTCAAATTTGATGCATTAAAAATAAAGCCTTAATGTTGGTATCCCTCAGCTGGCTCTATAGGTGACTTTTATCCCGGTTTATGATAAACCCTAACGAACAAACACAATAATTTTGTTGTTTCTGAAGTATGTTTTGTGCATTGCAAGAGAGTTACTTATTATAATTATGTCATCCAGATAGGCCACACAAGTAATTCCTTCCATGTGTAAATGTTTCAACACAGGTTTCAGTTTGGTAAAAATGTGTAGTAGATTTATACTCTAATTAACTGACTAAAATAATTTATTTAACGAAATACAATGATACAATAACACAATACTCTAATTTACATAACATCACGGAACTAGGTATTTATATTCGACTTTCACTTCACTGACTGCCCGTCTGTCCGCTGCGTAGTTCTTTTTATATCCGACGTTGACTTCTCTAAATGCTCCAGAATTTTCCATCGAATCGCCCAGACTCACCGCGGCGCCCAGATTCTTCTCGGTGCAAGCGCATCGACAGTCTCCCGCGGTTGGTCGCTAGCTATACGTGAGAGTTCAGGTCCGGCATCGCCCGCAGCTTCGCCACATTGCCCCCTTCTTAGAGATATTTCGTCCCGAAATGTCATCCTTGGAGTGTGTCGATATTTGCAGGATTCCCCATATCTGCATCGTGAAGTTCGATGAAAATAACACTCCACAGTCTTCATGTTAGGTCGTGTAATAGGATTACAACAAACCAAAATCTGGATGCCGCTGGATCGGAATATCGTCTCCAACATACTTCTTATAACTCTCCAATCCAGCCCATCAATACCACAGGATAATTTTGGGATTGCCAAGTCCACCAGATTCTGGTCCACCATCGCATCTCTCAGTTGGGTGAGGCTCCTCCAGACATCTTCATAGGACGGTTTGTCTTGGGAATGCTTCTTGGTCACCAAGTAGTAGATGTTCCTCTGGCCCTTCTTCAGCTGTAGCACACCTCCAATTTCTGGATTCTGTTTCCGTAGTGTCTGGAGTTGGCCAAATTTCTTGGAGAACACTACAGCGATGCCCCTGGACATTCGAAGATCTTCTGCGACGCAGTGTGCTAGGGCGTAATCGACTGGCACTTTGAAAAGGTCCCGTGGCTCCTCCCGAGTTACCCCGTGTGACACTTTCTGTCCATTTGAGTATAAGGACATGAATTTCTGGAACGTCATCGCATCCTCTGGTGGTCTGAGGGTGCGGACTTGGTCATGATTTCCAGCGTAAGGGGCCAACCTGTTGAAATGAACGACCCTGGGTTTACCTCTGGGTGGCTTGTGGATTCGGTAAAGCAGGTCGTTTATCCTCTTGATGATCTTGTACGGACCTTCCCATGAATTCCGTAATTTCGGTGACAGGCCCCGGCGACGCATCGGGTTGTACAGCCAAACTAGGTCACCAACCTGAAATCCTCCAGCATCGGCATTGATGTCATAAGTCGCTTTCATTCGGTCGCTGGCACTCTGGATGTTCAAACGGACTCGTTCGTGGATGTCCTCCATTCGCTGACGGAGTTTACTGACGTAGTCCTCTCCCGCGGTATCCAGTCCTGGTGGCATCCCAAACTTTAGGTCACAGGGAAGTCGCAGCTCTCGGCCCATTATGATACTAGCAGGGGTTTGGCCGGTCGACTCGTGTACTGCGGAACGGTAGGCCATCAGAAACAAATGGAGATACTGATCCCAGTCTCTTTGATGGTCAGAGACTACCTTGGACAAGTGGCGATTGATAGTCCTGTTCATCCGCTCAACCATTCCATCGGACTGTGGGTGTAGAGCTGTGGTTCTCGTCTTGCGGATGTTCAGCAGGTGGCAGATTTCTTGGAACAGGTTGGATTCGAAATTTCTGCCTTGGTCCGAGTGCAGCTCCAAGGGGACACCGAATCGACATATCCACTCTTTCACCAAGACGTCCGCGACGGTGATGGCTTTCTGGTTGGGCAGGGCATAGGCTTCGGCCCACTTGCTGAAATAGTCCATTGCCACAAGGATGTATTTATTTCCATGATCTGATACGGGGAACGGGCCGGCGATGTCAATGGCGATTCTTTCGAATGGACTACCTACATTATACTGACGCATCGGGGCCTTGGGTCGTGTCCGAGGTCCATTGCTGGCAGCACAAACAGCACACTTTCTGCACCAGTCATTGACATCAACTTGACAATTGACCCAGTAAAACCGTTGTCTTACTTTCTGCAGGGTCTTCGTCACACCCAGATGTCCTCCAGCAACTCCATCATGGATCTCTCGGAGTACTTCCTGTCTTCTGTTCTTGGGCACCACTATCTGACGTATGTCCTCCCCACCATCTTCGGACTCCAATACACGTTTCAGGACCCCATTGTCCAGGGTAAGGGAATTCCACTGGGCCCAGTAGGATTTAACTGCTGGGGAATATCTTGCGATTTCCTGCCATGTCGGTCTTTGATTAATATTTTTCCAACCGATGACTAAACCAAGATCCGGATCTCTTTCTTGGTCTTTCTGGACCTCGTTGTCATTCCAGTTATTGTCAACTGCCGTGGTTCTACAAATCGCTGCTTCCTTCTCTTCTGCTCGTCGGCAGTGTGAGCAGTCGTCTGGGCATGGTCTCCTTGACAGGGCATCTGCGTTCTTGTGGCCACTCCCTGCTCGATGTTCGATCTCGAAGTCAAATTCTTGGAGTCTTTCGATCCAACGTGCTACTTGGCCCTCGGGATTTTTGAACTGTAGAAGCCATTTAAGGGCTGCGTGGTCGGTCCTCAACAGAAATCTTCTCCCGTACACGTATTTGTAAAAGTGTTCTACTCCCTTGACAACAGCCAACAGTTCTCGTCTGGTGACGCAGTAGTTACGCTCCGGTTTACTGAGAGTTTTACTGAAGTATCCGATCACCTTCTCTTGCCCATCCTGGATCTGGGACAAGACAGCTCCAAGTCCCACGTTGCTGGCGTCCGTGTCCAAAATGAATTTTCCACTCGGAAGGGGATAACTCAGAATCGGTGCGTTGATCAATGCCCCTTTCAGCTTCCTGAACGAGTCTTGGCATTCTTCGGACCATTGGAATTTTGTTTGACCTTCCGTGAGCCTGGTCAGTGGTTTAGCGATGTTGGCAAACCCCAGCACATATCGGCGATAGTATGTGCACAAACCAAGGAAACTACGTAGTTGGTGTATGTCTTTCGGGATAGGCCACTCCTTCACTGCTTTAATCTTCTCGTCATCCACTGCTACTCCGCGCCCAGAGACAACATGGCCAAGGTAACGTACTTCTTTTTGGAACAGGTGGCATTTCTTGGGGCTCAGCTTCAATCCAGAGTTTCTCAGTCGCATGAATACCTCCTCCAGGTTTTTAACGTGGTCTTCGAACGATTTGCCAACTACAATAATGTCATCGAGATATACCAGACACGTCCTCCATGAAAGCCCTTTCAGAACCGTCTCCATTAATCTCTCGAATGTGGCTGGAGCATTACAAAGCCCGAATGGCATAACGGTGAAATGCCACAGTCCTGAGCCGATGGTGAAGGCTGTCTTTTCTCTATCTTCTCGAGCCAGTTCTACCTGCCAGTATCCACTCTTCAGATCAAGGGTCGAGAAAATCGTGGAGCCGGCCAATGTGTCCAGGGTGTCGTCTATTCTCGGAAGAGGGTAACTGTCTTTCTTCGTCACGTTGTTCAGTTGGCGATAGTCTACGCAAAACCGTGTTGATCCATCTTTCTTCTTCACCAGCACGACTGGAGAGGACCATGGACTGTCGGATGGTTCAATAATTCCATCTTTCCCCATTTCACTGACTATTTTGTCAGCCTCTTCCTTCTTGGCAAGAGGAAGTCTTCTAGCTGATTGTCGGATCGGCCGGGCATCCCCAGTATCAATTTTATGCTGAACTACATTCGTTCGGCCCCCTTTTCCTTGTCCGGTATCGAAGATGTCTTGGTACTTCTTGACTAATTCTCTCAATCTGGGCTGTTGAGCTGGTTTAATGCCCTTGGAAGAGAGGGTAACCAATTTTTCCAGTTCCGCTGTCAGGTTGTTCTCTTGACTAACAGTACCGTGTACACTCCTGATCACAGAGGAAATTGACGAGCAGTGCCCCAAAACAGTTCCTTTCTTCAGAGTCACTGGATAATAATTGACATTCATTACCCTTACTGGCACAATTTTATCAGCATGCAACAAAGTCTTGCCTAGTGCAATCCCTCGTCCAATTTTCTCATCATGAAGCTTGGGCTCGAACATAACCACGCTTCCATTGCTCGCACCTCCATCCAAGCGAGCCTCCAGTATGGTCTCAGCCCTCTCGGGTACACTCACATCTTCAGCCAGCAGAACACGAATAATCTCTTCACTTCTTCCATGTAGCACCAGCTCTTCTCCGTTTACACGTAGGACGCCCTCTTTGAAGTTCAATTCAAACCCTCTGGAATTCATGATGTCCATTCCAATAATTGCGTCGTCCTCAATGTCCGCTACTAATGCCCGATGTTTCACTTTTGTGCTGCCTAGAATCAGTTCAATCGGTAGCTCACCATGTACAGTGGCCGGCTCTCCTGTTGCTGTGCGTAGCTTCCAGGATGATGGTTCCATTCTCTCTGGTGTTTTAATAAAAGCAGGTCCAAGGATTGTCCTAGTCGCACCAGTATCCAGCAGCATTGCGCAAGGCTTGTTGTTGATGAACCCGTCTACGAAGGTTCCTTTGTTCTGTCGTTGGAGGACAGCGACATATGCGTTGTTCACCGGGGCTTTCTGAGTATAGTCCGACGATTGCCCCTTCTCAACAACCTTCGTTGGTCTCGACCTCTTGAGGGTTGGACATTGACTACGCACGTGTCCAAGTTTCCTACAGTTCCGGCATCTCACTAGTCTTCTCTCAGGCAACATTTCCTTCACGATCTTCCTTATGGCAGCTTCCAGGTTAGTAGGCTCCTGTGGGTCTTCTTCAATAACTCGGACTTTACTCTGGCTTCTGCAGGATTGCTTCGCCGCCTCAAATTCCAAAGCGCGTGCCAGTGCATCCACGAGATGTGTTGGACGAGCTAGTGTCAATGCTTGTCTGGTTTCCTGGTCACGAAGTCCATCTAAGAAGGCCTGAACTGCTAGTCGCTCCATTACCTTTTCCGGTGTAGCTGGGTATGCAAGGCGAACCAAGCGTGCAATGTCTGCTTCAAACTCCTGTAGGGACTCGCTTGATTTCTGGCAGCGGTTTTTGAGCTGTGAGTGGTATACATGTTCTAGATGGGTCTGTCCATACCGTAATTCGAGATGTTTAATCAGCTGCTCGTAGTCCTCTTGTTCTTGTGCCGTGAGGGTTTGTAAAATATTCGTTGCTTCTCCACGCAAGGCCAGTGTTAATGCCACAGCTCTTTCTCCTGCATTCCATCCATTTGCTTTTGCTGCAGCTTCAAATTGTCGGCGGTAATTTGCCCATGGTGTTTTTCCATCGAACTGAGGTGGTTTCATGGAGAGCTTTCTTGTTTCAGAACTGATCTTCACATCTTTCAAACCCTTCTGAACATCATCCAAGTTCAAACTCAGTTCCAGCATTGAATTTTCATTGACAGATTCTGTGGTGTGGGTAGTGTCAATCTGGTTTTCCAATTTGCTGATTTTCTCCTTTATTTTGTTAATTTCCGCCTCGAGTCCGCCTTTGATTTCGTCACTAATTGTTTCCTTCAATTTTCCCATCTCTTCTTCAATTTCATCTTTGATTTTCTCCATCTCTGTCTCGACAGTTCCCATTCTTTCTTCTAATCGGCTCGCCACGCCACAAAGTTCTTCTTTCATGGTATTCGAATTTTCTAGCAGCTTTTCTTCCAAATTTCTCGAACTTTCTTGAAATTCTTCTTTCAGACTATTCGAATTTTCTTGCAGCTTTTCTTCCAGATTTTTCGAACTTTCTTGAAGTTTTTCTTCCAAATTTCTCGAACTTTCTTGAAATTCTTCTTTCAGACCATTCGAATTCTGTTGCATTTTGTCTTCCATTCCGTCGAGTTTACTAATTATGGAACTCATATCTATTCCAGAAACTTCGAATAAAAACGTTTCTGGGTCCTCGCCCTCCTGGACTAATCCCTCTGCAAGTCTTGTTTGAAGCACGGCCTTTTTACCACTTGTGTCAAGTTCCCTCTCCTCCAGTTCTTGCTTCAATTCCGCAACCTTCAATTCAACCAGGCGAACTTTCCTCGAACACATTTTGTCTTAGTCTATGTCTCACAGTCTATTTCACGGGTCACCAGTCTATTATTATTATTATTGTCTATCTCACACAGTCTATTTCCCGGACACTAGTCTATTACTATTATTATTGTCTATTTCACACAGTCTATTCCACGGCCACCAGTCTATTATTATTATTATTGTCTATTTCACACGCGAAAATAATTGTCCGAAATACACAAACTTTCTACTTACACGAACACTCTGTATTTAAAGATCGCACTTCTAACACCAATGTAGTAGATTTATACTCTAATTAACTGACTAAAATAATTTATTTAACGAAATACAATGATACAATAACACAATACTCTAATTTACATAACATCACGGAACTAGGTATTTATATTCGACTTTCACTTCACTGACTGCCCGTCTGTCCGCTGCGTAGTTCTTTTTATATCCGACGTTGACTTCTCTAAATGCTCCAGAATTTTCCATCGAATCGCCCAGACTCACCGCGGCGCCCAGATTCTTCTCGGTGCAAGCGCATCGACAGTCTCCCGCGGTTGGTCGCTAGCTATACGTGAGAGTTCAGGTCCGGCATCGCCCGCAGCTTCGCCACAAATGTATGGTGACATATTCAGGCCAAATGGCATAGAAATCTATAGAATTTTCTAAAATATTCAAAACTAGGAAATTTCCCAAAAACCATATCCATGGCGACTGAGAAATATGCATTTTTAAGATCAATGGTATTTAAGAAATTGTTTCTCCTTCTAATTTGATATGGGGTGGTTCAATGTATCAATTCAATGATTTTGAATTTGATACAAATCCACTTTATGACCCATCTGGGCTTTGTCTCAAAGAAAATTTTGAACTGAAATCATTTATTTCAGGACAGCATATAGGTTGAAAGCACTAATTTTGATAAGTTTTTCAATAGTTTGATTGAAATTATTGGCTTCACAATTATTAATGTATACTTTAGGCTCACATTTTTGACAAGGCTCTGTAGAAAATTAAATTTGTTCTCCTGTAAGCCATTTCAAAATATTTTTGTTGATCTTACCCAATCAGGTAAATCTTTGAGTCGACTAGCATACCTGGTTTCTACCTTAAGTTCTCCACCTACCACTAGTGATGGTAGGAACTTGTTTTCTCAAACTCCCTCTGTTGACAACCTATAACAGATGCACCAGATTTTGGAATTGTCAACTTCAGTTCAATAACATGTTTTTTCAGTTGTTGCAAATTTTCCACTTCCTTCGTGTAATTGTCCCCAAACAAGAAAGATTGTATGGATGACAACATAAATGGTCTTCCTCAAATTTGGATTCAAGGAATGAAAACCTGCGATGTTATGACATTGCATGAAATATTCATGATATATTCTGACATAATCTGCCAAATCCATCACTAGGGGGTTTGTTTATTCTGATGGTGTGCAATTTTTTTTTTTGTGCTTTGGCATCGACTGCTATGGTCAGTAGCCATGTATTCTTGTAGGTTTTGTTTACTAAGTCCACCTTAGGAACAGTGAATCGCGCTGGACTCACCCTGGTCGAGCCACAAGATTTTGATAATTTAATCGGTTAAATTAAACTAAAAAATCCCAGTCCATCCAGGGTTCGAATTCCGAAAAGTTTATTGAAGGGCATTGCTGTCAGACCCCTGCCTAGCTTTTGCTGATTTCATCATATGAAAATGTTATCTGCCAACCAACCCTGAATATCAGCGTTCAATGAAAGTGGTTCAAAGCCCTTGCAGTTGTTGAAAATGATGCCTAACAACTCCGTGTTTAACTCTGAGGAAGCAAGCCTCAACTATACCTGAGCCACGTTTCAGTCATCGGGAGTATTCGTCCGTTGAGAAAAATTTCTCATCCGGAGTTCGAGAAAAATTTCCTTCTTCCATGTTTTGAGTTGCATTTCCGTCAGGCGGGTTTTGATGCACATCGTGAATTCTTCTAGGTATACTCATTTTCTTTTTCATACTCATCACCACTATATTCTGTGGCGGAATTCGAACTGGTTTCTGAATCAGCACAAAATTTGTTAGTATTCACGTGTAACACTAACAACAGATCCACATGTTTATTGATTTCAAAGAATTCATATGTAGATGATGGATTCATGTGAACCTATACCCCAGGGACAGACAGTGACCGCCAAAAAGTATGTAGGGCAGAGGATCCACTTAAGGCCACTTTAAGACATTTTTCATTGAATTTATCTCAAGTAAAATTGTATTACCAAAAACGAATCATTTCGATCATTCGCATTGAAACTTTGAAGTATATTCTTTCCAATGACGGAGTGCTCATTTGATCAAGATCTATTTTGAAAAAGTTGTTAATTTTAATATCTTGATTCACAAAATTCACCACTTTTGGCCATCTGTCCCCACTTTTGGACATGCACTTTCTCCAGTTTTGGCCACCAACAGGTTGAAGAAAAAAACTTTAATATAGAACGATTTATTTTAAATAAGAATAAAACATATTGTATCTCAAAGAGTTACACTCACAATATTTTTTCGAAAACATCCACTCTTCCAGAAAATAACATTTTAATCTTTCTTCCATCTTTTTTTATGATGGGGTCTGGAAGTTTTCCTAATATATCGGTTCTAGTTATAGTGGAAATGTCATTTTCAATCTTATAGAAATCTGTCTTCTCTGTATTAATACATCTGAAGCTTTGTATTATATATTCTTCATGTGACAGACATTGTATTATTTCTGCAACATACCTATATGTTGAAGCATTTCTCTTCCCTAACATCTCAAACTTCACTAAAACAAATGTTCCTAGCTTCAAATCATCTGGTTTTGAAATTTCGATTTCTTCTGGAGAATTTGTGAGTTCAACATCATCTCCACTACTGCCACTTTCTTCCCACTCTTTTTCGATTTCTTCCGAAGACGAGCTAGACTCTGATATTTGCTTTTTCAATTTTTTTGTTTTACTCTTTCCCTTCTGCTTCTCAGCCTTCTCCTGCTCCTTTTTCAGTTTATTGAGCTCCCGAGCTTGTTTTCTTTCTAGCTTTTTCTGTTCGGTCTCCTTTTTGACTCTCTCAATTTCTGCATGATATTGAACCCATTTATCGGATGTTATGACGCTAGGAATATAGTCTTTTTTCCTTTTTTTCGTCGAGTCAATGACTTTGGTTTCAGGATAGGGAACGACATCATGAAATATTGAGGAGCATAGTGATTTCGGAGTTATTAGAATATTCCGTTTCACTTGGTCCACATTTTTGGGATGGAAATTATTCACTACGGTACTGTTGTTATCATTGAGTAAAGTGTCAACTGGTGTCAGTGGAAGACAGCTAGAAGTACTAGGTAACACATCACTCATAATATTCTCGTCTGGGGTCGATAAAGATGTGAGTTTTGGTTCGAGTACACGATCCTCATCGTTTTTAGATTGAGTGGGAGTAGATAATCCTGATAAATTATTCCTCACATCGTTTGTATCAGGTTCTTCCTCTTGTAACTCTGTGGGCTGTGAATTCTCGGCATCTTTTGACAATTCTAACCACACATTGTACAAATAAGCCGCTTCGATTTTTCCTTCCCACTCGTGGTTTCTTTTATTTGTTTGTTTGAATTCTTCTAACAAAATTGGATCAATTTTTGTTTCCACATACTTCAAATGATCAATGACCGCAGGATCAATCACTCGTGTTTGATACTCGTCGCATTTTCTCAAAATTATTTTGGAATAATCAATATTATCCGCTGAAAAGGGATACAGACCTGTGGCTTTGAATCCCGAAATGATATTTGATAACATTTTTGGGTCTTGAATTAATTGAGATAAAGCATTTGGTATGGACGATTTAGTAATCTCTTGACCATTATTTTCCATCTTATATTTGCGAACAAAATTCTTCCACTTTGATTTTAGTGGGCCAAACACTGTAACGTCTAGCGGCTGTAGAATATGAGTTGCGTTTGGAACTAGTGCTACTAAAATTACTTGATTTTCTCTACAATATCTACTCAGATGGAGAGTCAGATGTGATTTGTGTCCATCTAAAAAGACTAAGACTGGAAACTGAAAGTTAGATTTCTTGAGGAAAGGTACGAAGACGTTAGAAAAATACTCAAAAAAACATTCGGCGGTCATCCACCCCTTCTCGCTCTTGCCCAGACCCCATCCTTCAGGAGCTGATTTTGCAACACCAGATGGAATCCTGTCATATTTGAAAATTGTTAAAGGAGGAGCAAAGTTTCCTACTGCATTCACTGTGAATAGCGTTGTAACATTTTCTTTATCCGATGAACTTCGTTCATCGTAGATATGTTTTCCTCTAGGACCAATTACGAGGCCACTTTTTGGAGCTAAACAGAAGCAAGTTTCATCCATATTGAAAATTCTTTGTGGGTCTTTCAATACACTTACTGCGTTAATTTCGCTCAAAATTCCTTTTATTTCATCAAACCATTTACGAATCTTGTCCTCAGTTACTGCACCTCTACCACCATGAATGTACTCGGCTTTTTTTTGAGAAAGTTCTTTGTGGCGACTCATGAAACTATAGTACCACTTCTTCCCAGGACGGTCGTTAACAAATGGGGTTCGAATATTTGCCTCTCGGACGAGTTTTTGTACTGAACACAGAAGTCCATCTTTATCAATTGGAAAACCCATCTTTGCACAGGTCAATATCCACTCCACTAATTGGCTTTCAATTTCGTTACCCAAATGAGACACAAATCCACAATGTCTAGATTCTCTTCTGGATTTCCCTGATATTTTATTTCGCAATGTTGTTCTTGGTACGTTAAATGTTCGGCTGGCAGTGGCAACAGCCATTCCTTCATTTACGGCATTCAAAGCCAGCTCAACTTTAGCTGGTGAATACTGAAACTTGACATGTCTGACTTTCGTCACTCTTGTCACATGGTCTGCTTTTGTCATATTAACTGCAAAAAAAATCAAACAATGAGAGAAGAAGTGAAAAATCAGGATTTATATCAAAAGATAGTGACTGGCCAAAAGTAGTTTTTACCTATCTGCTTATGGCCACCTTCATGGCCATAAGTGGATAATCGTAAGTTAGTGGTTACCACTAATAGCCACCTATATTAAAAAGACTCTAATATCATTTACTTTCAGAAAACGTGAAAAATATTAATCTAAAACTATATATCTACCTTTTGTGTCACCTAATATTGAAATTAAAAAATGTTTATTATTTATTTCAACTGGATGATTCCGGATAACTTCCTTAACAAATGCAGTAAGAAATCACAACATGTGGAACACACTATCGTTTCGAACGGATATAGCGAGACTAATTCGTAAGTTCAATGAATTTTTAATGTGGCCTTCACTTCTCCCTAGGCAGAGTGATCTTCTGCCAAAGTTGATTCCATTGGTAGTCGCTGACCATTCTTATTATTCCACCAATGAGAGCAAAGTGGCCATAAGTAGGGTAGTGGCCATAAGTGGATCCTCTGCCCTACCATATGGGAAAAAAATTTATTATTGGAGTATTGGAAAAAATATTCTGGGGAAAAGTTTGTGCATGTCCGATAACCTAAAAATCGATTTTGACACATGTCACGTGATCGCTAGAATGGCGGCAAAAAAAGGGGTAAGATGGAAAGATATCAAAAAAAGTTATTTGAAAAAGTCACTTAGAATTCAATTTTGAACACATAAACGAAGTTTCAAGAGATAATTAAAAAAAATTGAAAATAGCAATTTTTTTTAAATATTTTCCCATCTATTTAAAAATATTATTTTTTTTTCTTATGAATAGCTTGACTATACTGAAACATTTGCATTTTAATGATAATGACAAAACTTTCTCATTTTCTCCACACCAGAGGGCACTAAATTAAAAAAATTGGTTTTAGCCAGAACCCTCGCTGTTACATTGGTTCTTATCTAACAGTTATATCAGAATTCCAAGACTATTGTGTTGATATGGCAATCTAGAAACACCATGTTTCCTGATTTTAATCAAGTTTCAATAATAATGCTGTATGAGCGTTTTACTTTGCACATAAACTTTAAGAATCTTTAATTTGACGCACTATTTTCAAGTTTATGTGCGAAGTGAAACGCTCATGCACGATTATCATCGGAACTTGATTATAATCTGGAAATAACCATGTTTTTGGACTGTCATGTCATCACAATGGTCGTGGAATTCGGATATAACTGTTAGATACGAACCGATGTAACAGCAAGGGTTCTGACAAATTTCCATTTTTTCAATTTAGTGCCCTCTGGTGTGGAGAAAATGAGAAAGTTTTGTCATTATCATTAAAATGCAAATGTTTCAGTATAGTCAAGCTATTCATAAGAAAAAAAAATAATATTTTTAAATAGATGGGAAAATATTTTTAAAAAATTGCTATTTTAAATTTTTTTTGAATTATCTCTTTAAACTTCGTTTATGTGTTCAAAATTGAATTCTAAGTGACTTTTTCAAATAACTTTTTTTGATATCTTGCCATCTTACCCCTTTTTTTGCCTTTGCATTGCAATTTTTTTCATTTTGCAGCCATTCTAGCGATCACGTGACATGTGTCAAAATCGATTTTTAGGTTATCGGACATGCACAAACTTTTCCCCAGAATATTTTTTCCAATACTCCAATAATAAATTTTTTTCCCATATGGTACATACTTTTTGGCGGTCACTGTATGTATGCCCTGATGACAGGAAATTTGAAAAATTAAACCACTCAGTTTCTATTTATTAAAATATTGAACGCATCAATGACATAGTGGGTTCATGTGAACCTATACCCCAGTGACATATGTATGCCATGATAACAGGTAATTTGAAAAATAAAACCACTCAGTTTTTATTTATTAAAATATTGAACACATCAATGACATAGTGGGTTCATGTGAACCTATACCCCAGGGACATATGTATGCCCTGATAACAGGTAAATTGAAAAATAAAACCACTCAGTTTCTATTTATTAAAATATTGAACACATCAATGACATAGTGGGTTCATGTGAACCTATACCCCAGGGACATATGTATGCCCTGATAACAGGTAATTTGAAAAATAAAACCACTGAGTTTCTATTTATTAAAGTACTGAACACGTCAATGACATAGTAATAATATGAAAATAGTTATTCAGTACTCCGTGGCGCATTCGCTTCAATAGTTGCAGGTAATATCTCCTTTCCAGAGCACATGCTCATTTTTTTCCCATAAGAATAGCAATAAATTACAGTGCCAATGAATCACGCGAATTGTGCAGAGAAAATCCTATATCCCAGGGACATATGTATGTCCTGATAATAGGATGTTATGTCTCACTTTAAAAAATGTTTCATCATTTTCCAACTAAGAGAGGATAAATTAAGTTGCAGCATCAATGAAAAGGGTCATGTGACCCCACACCCCAGGGACATATGTATGCCCTGATAACAGGTACCATTTTTACTGGTCGGAAATCATATGAATTCTCAATTTTCCAGTTTTTCTTTGCTCCATTTATGCTGTCAATATATATGACAATCAACGCCATTTTTATTGGATTTTCCTAAAACGTCAATTCAATTAAATTTGGTGATAAATACTCACTCGACGTGGATTGCAGTTCCAGTAGAAGCATTTTCAACTTCTTTCGCATTGTTTCACCATTTTTGTATCGCTTTCTTTCATTTTTCCTAATTCTTCCCATCTTTTTCTCCGTTTTTCTGGTACGGATTCGTGTACGTTGTGCGATACCATAGACAAAAGTGAGTTTGGTTGTCATTGGATTAGTTTATAGTAAGATGTCTAAATAACCTGGTGATTCTAACGATTCGATTTTGTTTTGATTTTTTCGGACGGCACCACCTGTTGGATTACGAGTTAGTTCCATAATAACCGCGCGCAGCGCTTAGATCGCTGACAGAAACTGTTAAGCGACTTACACATAACGGCGTTTTGCGTTCACGACTTTTATTTTTATAATGTTCTCTTATTGGTTCCGTTCGAGAAGGGTTAATGTTGTCATACATTTGACATTATTTTTGTATTAAGTCTGATTCTGACTTTCTGATTCAGTCGTGATTCATTATCTCCTCATATTTTTTGTGGTGTATTGTGTTCGCCGTATTTATCCTGTTTTCCGTTAAAATTTGTTTTCCTGTTCTTTTGTATTGTTTCCGTTAGTTTTGTGTGCAGTGTGTTATTTTAGTTACGAGATTTCCTTGGAGAATTTACTTTATATTATTAGTGTCTAGTGAAGATGACACGAATGTGTATTTTGTGTGGAGAGTCAAAGGAAGGAAATCCCTATATCCCAAATCAAAGGCAAGTTGAAATTAATATTTTTTTTATCAATAAATCATTCTGAAGAATATCAGATTGGTAGTCGAATGGTGAGGTGAAATTCATTCAAAAATCAAGCAGAGACTGTTGAGACCAAGGAAATATTCTGGATTGTTTTCATAGCACCATTACAAAATACATAACTAGGAAGATTAGATGACTATTATCACCTTCTCTCATAGGACTGTCAACCTGTTGCACCCCTACGCGCAACAGAAGTCTTCGATATACTTGTGCTAGCTAGGCAAGACGCCTCCATAATTACCTTTTAACGTGTGATGTCATGCAAGAGAGTGAGTGACCAAGCTGGGAATCAACGTTGTGCCAGGCGACCACCACGACCCATTGATGAAATATCCAAAAACTTTCATGTACTGCTAGTATCAAATATGTACTGTCGGTTATAATAATTTCAACAAATTAGAACTACTTCTTCACTCCACTATTCTTACTATTTAGCATACTAGGCAAATATTCGATAGAAAACAGCTACTTCCTTGACTAATGTTACACAGTTTATTGAATCACTTCTGCCTGACGAATGAAATAAAATTCATTAGAAAAAAAGTTTATTGTTATGAAAATATACAGAGAAAACTTGCTTTACTTGGAGAGCGATGAGATATGTAGCTAGTGTGCACTTGAGCTAGTAGTAAGTGGAGCTCACATACATATATTACCTTATAGTATGCTAAGACATCCATATTTTCCAGAATGATTGACTCCAAACATGGATTGATACCATTGGAAAACACCTTCCAGTTTCTGGACACCTGTGTTCTGCCGAAGAGAATATATTGGTTCAAGGAAGCTATTGAAAGGTGCAGTACCATCCATATGACTATTTAAATTCAAATTTCTAACAGTATTCAGTAACTTTTCAACACTGAATTATCAAATGGTGTTTCTTTTACTCCAATCTTGTGAGCTCAACCTCATGAATAAGCAAATTGAACAAGAAGTTTTCAACATTCAAATCTGATAACTAGACACTGGAATAGTTTCATTGATTTTAAAACCCTCCGATAATTGCTTTCTCAATTCCTAGTGATAATTCATTGTGTGCAGTGACATATTTGTATACAAATAGAAAAAAATCTCTTTCAAACCCAAAATGCATAATCCAAACTTTGAATACCTTTTTTCAAATATGAAGGTATCTAGAGAAAAGTCTCTCTTTTTAGAATACGTAAACAATGTTATTCAAAAAAAATTACTTGTGATTGCAGGATATGAAATATTGTATTTTAGCTACATATAGGCTGAAACACAATAGAAGATTTATGTATTAAGCTTGAAGATTTTAAAAATAAAACAGGGCGCAAAAAGAATTGAAAGATTTAATTTTACTAACAAGACTGTGTGGCGTGACCAGAATAACAATACGTTTCTCGTTAAAAGGAAATCTGAAATCGTAAAAATTAATGCTTAAAACAAAACTTCAATTGTATTTCAGCCTTATCAAAACAAATTATAGCTGTTTTCGTTTTGGTTTACATTTTTTCGTAGAAGTGGCTGATAAACCTACACAAAGATTTCAGTATACTCGAAAAAAAAAACTCTGATTGTTTTCACCCAATTCATTGCCTCTACAGTTATTAATTGATTTATTTGTTTTGCATTTTCAGTTTGCTCATGGCTAATGAAGTGGAGAAACTCCTCAAATCACATAAAATGTTAAAATTTATTGAAATAACAGTGTTACTTGAAATAAGTTATTTTTGAAAGCAATGTCTATTAATGAACTGATTTTCAATTTCAAGAACTTTTTCTTTGATACTATACTTTTGAAATTAAGTCACTGATCTAGATAACAGGTAATCGACTTCGTTAAATTAATTCAATGGATGGATTAAATTGTATTTTATACATGTTAATGTATTATACATTTTCACCTGTGACAATGTAAATTAACTGTATGTACATGCTGAATAAAGAAGTTTATTATTATATTGTATCAAAATAAATATGTAGGCATATACTAATCAATGTTTCTATATTAGTATGGCTTCCAATCTTTCGTTTCACTCCTCTCCTGGTCCATCTTGTGATAACACCGCCTCCGACTCAACCATACCAGATATTCCTTTACCAAGTCCAATAACAGAAATACCTGATACTTCCGAGATAGAACAAACATTTTCATTAACAGAAAAATTTGATATGACAGACCTATATTCTTTGATTTAATAAGATAATATTAACATCAAGCTCCATGATAGATGGGGTTATCATAAATTAGAGGAACATGTAGTACTCTCAAAATTGACAGCAATGAATAATGATTTACCCTTCCTTAAGCGAACAGTGGTTTTGAGGAATCACTCAATTTGTGCTGTTGCTTCAAACAAATTTTTCTATTTCATAGACTTTGTCACTACCATTGAGAATTTAGAAGATTACATAAAAATGGTAGATGAAATATATATTTGCAAAGGATCAACCAAGTCCTTCCTGTGAAATTTTCATTTCTACTTATGTAGATTCTGTTCAAAATATAATAGTTTTTAAAAGAAAATGAGCGAAAAGAAAATGTATGATTTCTTAAATAATCTAAAACTAAACAACAGTTCTATATCAGAAAAAGCAATAGGCAATTGGAATCTATAATAATTAAAATGAGAAAAAAATTTATTGACTCCAATAAATTGGAAAACTGCATAAGACATCTCCAAGTGAATAGACAAGAAATGATAAAAACATGTTGTAAAGCTAGTCAATGCAAGAAAACAGGTAAAAGATATACTTTGGACTTGATGAATATCTGCAATTTGGTTAAAATCAAAAGTACAAAATTATATAATCAAATGAGGGAAAATAATATACTACCTCACCATCTCCATGTACCCAGTCGAGGTGAGTATTGAATATATTTAAATCCTTTATTGATAAAATTTGTATCATTGTTAAAAATTGTTAAAATTGTTTTTTCCGTTAACCAGCTGTCGTTCCCTTACGAACGGCATCCCTCAGAAGTCGAAACTTGTGCGAGCCAAGGATTAACGAGGTCTTACCTTTTAACGTGCGATTCCTAGCTCGATTGACACATGAAACAATCCCATTATCAAAGTTCAGGTTTTAAAGGCTTAGGTTTGTTAAAATACTGTGAACATCAATTTAATGGTAATAATAATAATGGATTATGATGAACTTCATGCATTGAGGAAAAAATCTACGAGCTAGCAGTTAAATACTGAATATTCTACAAAGTTAAATATTCTACTCAACATTAAGTTAATTAACTCAGAATTATACTCTAGTAGTATTGATTTAATTGAAATAAAAAATGCTGTTTAGTTACAATAAAAATATTTAAAATAATTAAGTAGATAGCGGTATTAGGTATGAGCAAAAGCAATTTATAAGGGTGTAATTCTACTACCATATTCACTAATCGTTGTTTTTAAGGTATATAAGGAACCTAGATGGCAGTTTTGTCATCCAGAAAAGAGTTTTTTCACTATTGAAAGAAAAAACTGAGCATTTGGCAGAATAGGAAAAACATGTATCTCTCTTGGTGGATGAATGCAAAATAACAAAAACTAAAAAGTTTGTTAAAAATCTGATGGATTTTATCGGATTTGTTGACTTGGGTGATGATACTCCAGAAACTAACAAAGACAATCTTAGGGACCATGCTTTGATTCTAATGTTTCAACTATTTGCCGGTCGTGGTATCCAAGCTTTGGCATGTTTTTTGAGTGGAGTTGATGTCATTGAGGAAATTTTGTCCAAAATCATTCTTGAATGTGTTATTCTTTGGAATTGGAAAATGTGGGAACATCTTGGTGTTGAGAATAGCCTGTAATCTTGGTGTGAGCATCCTATGGATGCTTCAAGGAATTTGAGATTGTGTTCCAATTTTCCACACCTCATCAAATGCTTGAGAAATAACTTGATGCTGAAAAAGAAATTCAGAGTATCAATCAAGTATACTTTATTTATTGTCAAATATTACACATCCTGTGGATAGAGCAATTATTAAAACTGAGTGTAAAAGGGTCATACGATACAAAATGGGTAATACAGATTAAAACCTTGAAATATAACTCGAACAATAAAATACACAATATATACATTTAATAAAATCAGAAAACATCTCATAATCCTTCCGCAAAAAAATTCACGAAATTCATAATAAGGTCTACGAAGTAAAAATTCTATAACAGCTTTCCTGAATAAAACATAAGCTCCTTCATTTTTCACTGAACTTGGCAGGTGGTTAAACATTTTCTCTACATTATAAACGAATGAGCTTTTTACCAATTCTGACCAAATATGACGAAGTCTTGTATTGATTGGATTTTTCTGTCTGAATAGATGTCTATGAATAAGACACACAGTTTCCAATATATTATAAAGACTTGGTAAGGTTAAAATCTTGCCTTAGATAGGGAGAATGTTGTTGAAAACCAAACTGTTGTGCAGTCAAGATTTTGTTTTTTATAATATACGAATCCAGTCTCTTTTTGACGAGTTTCTTGATTATTTTCGATAAGGCTGGTAATAATGAAATTGGTCTCAGATTGGAAGGTTCATTCACATCACAAATGCTTTTTATAAAGCATCAGAAAACAATCCATTCCCAATCAAAGTTTTGATAATGGTGACAATACTTTCTAAGGTGCTAAAACATGTTTTGTTATTTTGAGCAAATAAAGTATTCTAAGGCACTATCGGGCAGGTTAGTGAAAATTCTAATTGATGTCTTATCTGTAACACAAGCATTTTTGTTCCTTATTTCAGACGAATTCAGCAAATTCACTTTGCTTGCCAGACATAGTAATCCTATCATTTTAGATTCCAGAAGGTTTAGTTTTGTTTTCCCATTTCAAAAACATTTTCGAATATGAATCAAAAAATGAATTCAAGATGGCTTTCAAGCTCATAAAGTTATATTCAACCGAAATATGGAGAAAAGATCTATACACTGCTAGCCTTTCAAGTGGGACAGAACTTACAGAATACTTTACAGAATAGTCAATAATTTTAGTTATAGCAAGTCAACAACATCTCTTGAATTGTCAGAATGTTATAATATTTCATTTACTTCAAAAGTGAAAATTACTAATATGATTTTCTTTGTAGTTCAGAGTTTCAATAGATTTTTTCTTTGAAATTGTACATGTGGTCTAAATTTTGAAAAAAATCTAATAAATATAGTCAAAGTCAAAATATACTTTACTGTCAGAAGTTTTTTAACTTATTTTCAAAGCATTTCAAATATATATCTAAACTGTAATAGTGACAGTCTCCTCCATCTAAAGTCCAGATTAAAAGGGGGTACTATCACCATCTGCCCTCCAGGGCGACTTGACAAAAAAGGTAGCGCATTTCCTATTTCAACTTCGGGAAAAACCTACAGTACTACCAGAGGAGTCATTGAGGCGAGAATGAGCGCATGCAACTGTACGAGAATAAAAAACAAACAAACGGCCATCATCATACCAATGACCCCTTCATTTCTGCCAACTTCCTAAACATTGTCCCATTGTTCACTAAGGAAGCTGTTATTTTCCATATTTTAATCTTACATTCTTATCCTAAACATTGGTATTCTGAATTCTGGAAGATAAAAACTTAGTTGTTGATTTTTAGAATTTATGATATATTTAAAATTCAATTTTATGTAAAAAATTTAACTTCTTAGAGTAATATTTCACTGTTCTGTAATTGTGATTATATTTTTTCTAATGGTGAAACCGTAAATAAATAAATAAGTCGGTTCTTGGAACATTCCTAAAAACAAAAAATCTCCTCGTTAATATTGCTGTTAAATTTTATTCTTAGTGCATGATTGGGGTATTCTTGAAATAATGTTTCGAAAACTTTTAAAACATTTCAGCAATACTTTATATTTCCAGAAATGTATGTTTCTCCATTTCATTAAAATGTATGTCATTTCAAATTGTGAAATTAAATGATAGTTACCTCTGTTTTCATGATTTTTGTTCCACTTTTCCCAGAGTGTGACAGCAACGTCCAAAATTTTCTCCAACACATCTTCATATACATTTTCTCATTAGGCCAACACCTGCAAACAGTAGAAGTTTACTTCACCAAAAAAAAGAAAATTTTAAAATTTGTTTTCATGAATCCCTCAGGTTTCCGGAGAAACCATTTTGCTCATGAGCTTGTGTGAGCAAGGGATATCCGGCACTTAAAGCTTACATGAGAGTGGATTCCAAGCTATTCTAGCTCAGTGGCAGTCGGTGGGATAAGGGTGAGTGGCAAACTCTCTAGCACCACGACTACTTCTAAGAAGTCATTATATTAGCAAATCAGTTTTCATGTTGGTGATTTTATAAATACATTGTTTCTTTGTTTTCACTGATCAGTAAATCTTGGATACTAAGCTTTTTATTGGTGTCTATGCAAGGTTTGTTACTTCTTCATAAAACCATTTCATTTTTCATATCAGTAATGAAAATAGTAACTTGAAAGTATATGTACCTAAGCCTTCATCCCAAAACTTATAATTTAGAATTGATCAGTAGTATCTCAAATGTCAAATTTTACTTCTAATGACCAAATAAGTTTACAAAGAGTATTTTGTGCCATGTTGATGTATGAACCATATATATAGGTAGATAATAGTGCAATTGAGTTGTTAGAAAATATACTTTTACATTCCTTTCATCAACAAAATGTTCAAACTACGCTCAGTATAAACATTAGCTTGAAAAGTTGATCACATAGGTATTCATATTCAACAAGAGTAAAAACGTGATATGTTGTTGATAAGTAGTGATAATTAACCAGGATATATTTAGAATTTTATTCATCTATTGGATCTTGATCTTTTAAGTAAAAATTTGAAGTAATGGAAGCATGCAAGAATGATCGAATTCAAGAAAGGATGAGATTTTTGGTACTTACCATAAACGTAAAAATAAAACTGTTGTATAATTCGTTTTCAATCCTTCCACAACATGAGCATCTCACAAGGACCGAAATAATTAAATTTTCACTGTTTTCCTTGGAAATTTCATCAACATAACCAAAGAGTAGGTTATAAACACTTCAGCAGTCACAAAACACACATCCATCAACGGAACATCGAATCCGAAGTCATTCCGAACGGTCACCGGTCGTCGCTGAGGTCTGTGGTCATGCCAGTCATGCCACCCGGTCATGGATGAAAAATAGGCACGAAAATATAAACACCCTGTGCATAAACATAACGGAGTCAGCCCTCTGGCGGTAAATTCGGTACTAGAACGTTATTGTCAAAAATGAAGCAGAATCAAGTAGTCTTCAATTTGATCCCACAGTTTTTCAGCTATAAGTGCAAACACCATGGTTTCTAGACATCTTAGTTTATAGAGATGACTGGCCAACAGAGGTGCCAGCTCTAAATTTTATTTTTAGATATATTTCTTTGAACGTGGTATGAAGAAGATACTCTCAGGCATAACTACCAGGTGTAATAATTGAAGACAGAACCCGAAGTATAATGATAATTTGCCAATCTGTGGAAATTCTCTTTCACCTGAAAAAGAACTTCTATTTTTATTTATTCATTTTGGTAAAAAAAACTTGAAAAGTATACAATTTTTGAAGAATCTCGATGAGTATATTTCTTTTGTTTGAAAGTGGTTGACAATGTTTCACTTTGAGTAAGGTTATTCTGGACTTTCATTGTCTAAAAAAAGAACAAAGAAAAATTCAATTCTCTGCAATTTTTAATCACGACGTTTCAACTGTTAAAATCTACATTCGTTATCAGGGTTCCTTGATAGGGGGGTTATGAAATGTCATCGATTTTGTCGGGCATATTGTTTTCGTCATTGGAGGGAAATTAGGGTGGCTATCCTGAAATTGGAGGCGCCAAATTTGAATTACACTAAAATATCCCATTTTGTTGGATTGAATTCGAAACCAATCGGTGGGAGTAAATTGAAAAATGTGCGAGTGATTAAAACATATTTGTGTTATATTCTATTCTTGGTGCATTTCATAGCACCAAGAATAGAATATAATGAACAAACCATTATTTGATGGTAAACGATCGGCCATGGGTACAGATTCTAGCAAGTATCTCTCTATCTCCACAGTGGACAAATCAGATTTTTACCAACACGTCTTGGTAGGAATAACTAAAAACGAACAACATTATATCGTAATGTCATAGCAAAAATAATATTGGCTTTCAACAGTTTCTATCCAAAATCAAACCGAGTTCTGTTTCTCATTAGAACAGTTTAATCTCACCGTTTTTCCTAAGCCTTTATCTTGACTTCTCTTTTATTAAAATGGTTGAACAAATCCTGGAAAAATCAATAGGTAGTTACCCATACTACCAAAATTGATTCCATAGCTGCTTTACTGTTTTATTCTTGAGGAATATCTGGAACGACAATGTATCATCATGGTATGATGTAGGAGTATTGTTACAATATCAAACAAGTAATTAAGAACTACAAAATACAAGAAATGCATATGATTTTATTGTGATTCATTCGAGCCACGGGCTTTAGTAACTTTATTTATTCGCAAATTGACGTAAATTTAACCAAAATTACCAATTTCAGGATAGCCACCTTAATTTCCCTCCAATGACGTATTCTCTCCCTTTCCTCAGTCTTCCCCTTGTCTAAATGCTCACTTATTTCATAACCCCTTCCTATCATAAGAACCCTGAGTCGTTATCAAGTGTATGATACACTTGAGTGTTATCAAGTGTATGATACACTTGATAACGACTGTAGATTTTAACAGTTGAAAGTCGTGATTAAAAATTGCAGAGAATTGAATTTTTCTTTGTTCTTTTTTAGACAATGAAAGTCCAGAATAACATTACTCAGAGTATTTCTTGGTAAATTTAATATATAACAAAAAGAATGTTAACAATTTTACTGAGTAAAATATTTATTTGAAATTGAACATTCCATGACATTATTTTAATTATATCACTGCTCAAACATTGAACTAATTGCTATTTATCTAATTGATGAAACGTCAGGAAGAAATTCGGACAGTCTCAAAACCTGACAAAAGAGAACTCTAGCTCCCAATCATCATATATTAAAACGAATGACAAATTCGAGATAGAATACAAATAGCCTTTGCTTTCCTGTTCTCAGTAATTTTTTTATATTTGTTAGTATTAATTTTGAATGCAACTTACATCAGCAACAGGTTCTCACTATTCCAGTTTCCTATCCTGATCAGATCTGCACAAATATTCATCAACTCGACTTCCAAAGATTTTACCCATCTTTTGACTGAAATGAAAAATCATTTTATTGAAATAGAAGGTCCAGTAAAGTATTTAAACATGACAATTCATTTGCCAAACAAAGCTTTTGTAAGAAATGAACACCAACATAATGATGTGAAATGACCAGAACTTCACTATATCTTATCAAATACTATGATACATTCTGAAATATCGTTTAAAATGGGCCTGGTATGGTCACTATGGTCTTGTGCATGGCATCACACGTTTAAAGGTAAGTGCTACGTTTTCTCTAGCTCAAGTCTTTCGAAGACTTCTGAGGGTTGCACAGGGGTGCAACCATATATCTATTAACTACAATATTGACCATACGCCATAAGAGACAATGTTAGCAAAGTGAAGCCAAATTTATATCTCTGTCTTTGTCAAATTGGCAAAGCTGATCGACGGCACATGCGCGAAATTCTAATTTTAAAATGAGGAATGTGTCAATCTCTGGACTTGGGTTTACAGGTTATGTTTATTTAATTTCAGGCTTTCACCGAAATTTTCTTCTGTAAATAAATATTGTCATTTGGAAAATATCTGAGTACTTGAATATGTATATATTGAGGGTAGAATATCATAAGTATACTCAGCTTTGATAGTGATCTTCTAATGCCGGAACGTTTCTTTTTGAGAATAAAAGGAATTCAACAATCAAGATAAAAAAAACGGTAGGAATATAAACTGAACTTTCCAATATTTTGTTAGACTGAACTAATTGACTTCTGGAATCGTGGTAAAAGTCAAAAGATAACTCAAGAAATACTGTTAAGTTGAACAATCAAATCTAGCGCCAAAACTAGTTAGTTATTCTAGTGACTTTTTATCCTAGTGACTTTCTCTTTTTCAAGTTTTCGTGAATATTCATGTCTGTCAATCCTTCAAGAAAATATATAATAAAAACATTCGTCTGTACAACAATTTCAACTTTATTTTAAATCAAACTCCATCTTCGTACAAAAGTAATCTCAACAAATACTAATTGGTTCACATATGAATTCACAATTAAACTTTGTAATCATCGAGCTAGGATCATTTAGAGTATACGTATCCATGGAAGAATCACATACTTGTTATCTTCAAAGGACATGAGTGTATTGGTAAATATTTGACTTCTCTTGGATAATTGATAAGCATCAATTTGCATCTTTTCATTTTATTGCAATAGTCTGGAGTACTTATTCACTCAATCTCACATTTTCTTTAAAATTCATTTATATAACTTAACAAAGGATACCTTTATACACTTACAAAATGTGGGAATTTCTATTAGATGGTGGTAAAGGCTACAAGAAGCAAATCATCCTCGGCTTAATACATCCTTGCCTAATACTAAGTTGTGAAAATAAAATAGTATAATATAATTAATTCAGCACAGTAAACACACAAAATAACATCCATCGGAGACGATCCATCACATGCAATAGAGGTGAGATATAACTAGGGAGTAATAGGTAGTCTGAAGACTAACATCAAGTAGATACCATATAGTTGGAGGATTTACATTGAGGACATGTTTCATAGGAATAATCCTTCATCTTCAGCAAAATAGGGGTTGTTATAAGTCGATCATATGGTGGAAAACTAACATTAAACAAGTAACATTTTTATAAAATTGTATGGTTCTATTTACGACCTTATGGTCCTTTTCTAGTACGGGCCCACATGGGTTAGGAACCATGGTTGGTCCACTCAAACAACATATCACAAAAATTTCAGTTTTAAAATTCAAAAGACCATGATTCCTCCTATTTGTCACATGTACATACACTTGTTGCATGGTCTTTTAAATTTTAAAACTAAAAATTTTGTAGTTTTTTGAGTGGACCAACTATGGTCTCTAACACATGTGGGTCCCGCCACGACCATAAGGTCGTAATTAGGACCATATAATTTTACACAAATTTTACCTTTTTAATTTTAGTTTTCCACAATATGATCGACTTGTAACTAACTCCTATTTTGCTGAAGATAAAGGATTAATCCATCGAAACAACCTTGATGTAAGTCTTATTCCGCCTACATGATATCTATTTGATGTTAGTCTCCGGACTACATGGTATCTTCAATAAAGATTATTTTTGGTGGAGTTAGACACAACGTTTGTTCACCTTCCTAGTCATAAAATAATATAAATAGAAAAGAATGAATGATTTCACGTTTATAAAATTACAATTTTTTAAGTAGTTTTTTCACTTCTCTACGAAACTTAATTTCTCCTTTCAATTTTCTGATGGTAAGTGGAAGGTGGTTAAATAATGTTTTTCCATTATAGATTATTGAATTAATTTGTGTTTCGGGGATTAGAAGCCTGTTGTTATATAGGTAAGAAAGGTTGCTTAAACTGACTGAAACATTATGTTCTCATTATATTTGTTACAAGTAAAACAGACTGTTCTAATATAAATAGGCATGCCAAGGGTAGAATTCTTTGAACACTGGCCTACAGGAATCTCTGACTACAGCTCGACAAATGTATCTGAGAGTCCTCTTTTGGAGTATAAATATTGGGTTGGTAGAGTTCTGGGAGCCTGCACCTCAGCAACTTATTCCGTAACATATGTGGAATTCACAAAATGCAGAATAGGCATTTCTAACTGATCTTAGATCGAGAGAATTACAGATGGTTCTAATGACAACAGTATGAGGATAATTTTTTGCACAAGTTACTGATGTGATAATCAAATTTCAAATTATTATCAATATGTGGACCTAAAAATTTGTTCACTTGTTTGGAGTCAATGGTTTGGTTATCAAGAAAAATCTGTTTTATGTTGCATTTGAACGTTATAATATTTATACTGTAAAAAGAGCAATGGGCCAAGAACAAACCCTTGTGGTACTCCACATCTGATTTCCATTTCATTAGATGTGATACCATTGAAATTAACCATTTGTACTCGGCCTGATTAATACGATTTAACCACAATGAGATGTTTCCTCTAAAACCATACAATTCCAGTTTTTACAACAATATGTCATGGCTGACGCAGTCGAATGCCTTCGACAAAGATTGCATCATTGATGTTTCTATTGGCTCTAAGCCAAACTGTTTCGGAAGCAGAATATTATTTTTTTCGAGAAAGCTTAGAATGTTTTTTTCATTAATTTTTCAATAATTTTTGTTAAAGTGGGAAATAGAAAAGTAGGTCTGAAATTTGCTGGAATGTCAGAATCACTTCTTTTGAATAATGCTATTACTACTTGTAACGGCAATCTTTCAATACACACAGAACATCATTAATCTAATGGAAAAACGGTATTTAGCTTTGGGTATGTTTCTTGACCTGTCAAAAGCGTACGACTGTCTGGATCACAATATCTTGTTATTTAAATTAGAAAAATATGGAATAAGAGGGAATGCTCTGAAATGGTTTCATTCATATTTAGCAAACAGACAGCAGAGAGTAAGTATCACTAAAGACTCGAAAAATTTTAAATCTGATATTATAACAACATCTATAGGTATACCTCAAGGAAGTGTAACGGGCCCACTGTTTGTTATATTTATGAATGATTTATGCCAATCTAAATTAGCAGAGAGTCAATTTATAACAATATATGCTGATGATACAAGTCTACTAGCAGGGGGAGACACATATCCGGAGATGATGGCAAACTGTAATAATATTTTTCAGAAAACTAAAGATTGGTTGAAAACAAACAAGTTAGTATTGAATGAGTCTAAAACTAAAGCGATAATGTTTGCGAACTATCTAACAGCAGATGAAAAACCAAAAGATATATCATTTACTAATATAACTTTTCAGTTATCCCAAGAAACCAAGTTTCTGGGTGTTCATATCGATGAATGGCTGAACTGGTCACAACACATAGAGGAAATCTCTTCGAATCTTGGAAAAGTGTCCTATGGACTACGAATAATCAGCAAACATTTAGAAAAGCAAGCAGCTTTGTCTCTTTATTTTGCAAATTTTGAATCTGTCATAAGATATGGAATAATTTTTTGGGGCTCTAATAAGAATACAGAAAGGGTATTTGTTATTCAAAAAAGAGTAATGAGAATAATCAATGGCTTACGTTATAAGGACTCTTGTCGAACAATTTTTAAGAAAAATAACATAATGACTGTTTATGCTCTGTACATTTTCGAATGTTTGATGTACTTGTTTAAAAATCGTGAACTTTTTAATCTAAATGCCACAGATCACGAATATAACACTAGGAGGCACGACCTCACGTATCCATATCATACATTAAGACTTACTGAAAAATCTCCCTATTATATGGCAATCAAATTTTACAACAAATTACCAGTACTCGTAAGACATTCTGCTAGTAACAACCAATTTAAAAGAAACATAAAAAAAATACTTGTAGATTTAGAACCCTATTGTATTGATGATTTTTTAAAACATTAGTTTTGAAATATCATTGTGTGTGTGACGTCATTTTATTACATGTTGTAATTGTTTTTTATACAAATAATTGTAGCATTTTTTAAAATAAACATTATTATTATTATTATTATTATTATTATTATTCATATAACAAATGGGGCAAGAAGAAATAACGTCTGATCTGTTGGTACACTAAGATTTTTCAAATAAAACAATGATGTTTTCAATACGCTTTATTTTCACTCAATACATGTATGTTACATAGATTGTGAATCAAAATACGGGAAGATTTGCAATAAATTAAATTAAAAATAAAATTATGATTGAATAATGATGAGCATGTTCATTCATAGATGAATAAAATAAAACATAATATTCAGGAGCCTAAGTATTCACATATTCATCACTTTCTGTTGACATTGAGCACTTGCTCTACATTTACATATTATTTTATACCCCTGTCAAAGATATGTGATATCTTATTTTGATTTTTCAATTTTGGGGTAAAATATATTGGAGAGGCTTGATTCTTTGAGTGTTAATATTCATACTTCACTTCAGCAACAGTAGATATACTAGGAAATGAAATAAGTCCAGATATTCATGTGTCAATAATATTGTGAACTAAACAGATGCTGAAGAAAAATACTAAGTATTTTTTGGCCATTGAATATGATGTTTGATTTGTATCAAACTATTGTTACAAAAATAGAGTAAATTTTGTCATGCTTTATTTGAAGATCATGCTGATTCTACATTTTCTATTTCTACAGTACATGGAGATTCATGATCACTTACGGAAGATAAAATAGTCTATCATGTTGAAACACACCTGTAAAAATTTAGCGAAATCGTGTGAAATTCATATAATTTTTTATTCACAAACCTCCGAATATGCGCTACTGAACCAAATACCGATCTGATCTCTCGATGTTCAATGTCTATGACTGATCATGGTTCCAGTCACCTCATAACTGTGAATGCGGATATTTTTAGTTCATTGGGGTGTTTACTGCGGCATTATTCCTACGTATTTTCGTTAATTGATTATACGTATGGTTGAAAGTATTTTGTGCTCCAAACAACATGGTGTTTGCGACATTACTGACTTCAACTTTCATATTTTACAGTATTGTGCTCTGCAAAACTCATTTATTTAAAATAGTTAAAACTGTAGTCCCGCGTTTGGAAGTAACAATTCAGACAATGGAAGTCCGAAATCAAAGAATTCAATTTACTTCATTGTCTAAAACTTTCAAACAAACGGAGGAAGAACTCTTATTGTTTCTGCCCACATCCAGAGACGCCGCTTTCATACACTTACAAAAGCTCACCTGATTGATGGTTAAGAAGAAAATGTTTGTAGAGAAAATGCCATTCATGCAAGTTAGTCAATAAGAAAGATTGTACTTGAACGAAGAGACATTGATTAGATGACAAAGATTTTATTTGAAATATTGGGAGTCCAAGAAGAAAAATTAAACTATTATTATTAATATTTGAATTCAATAAAGAACCATTAGTAAAAGGTGAGGATATATGTTAGGTAGTGATATATTATAAAAATATTGTACATACCATTCCAAAATGGGTTGGGCAGAAAACGTTTGTATTGTAGCTCACATTCGTTGTTGAATGTTCAGAATAGGATGAATAATTGAACAAAGGAGGTTGAGAATGGTTAATGGATGGATTTTTTATGGAAATTAGGAGATAACAGGATCTGGAGAAATGATGAAAGAATTCGACGACTGGTTCTTCAAGATGCTTAGTGTTGTTCCTGACTGATCTGAAAATTCGATAGGTCATTCCTCAGAAAAATACAAGTTTAAAAAAAAACGCAGGTTCGAAGAAACAAGATGAAGTTTGATGGAGTATACAGCAGGAAAAAACATACAAAAATTGTTATAAAAAACCCACTGAAAATTTGTCTCTCTAATGTTTTTTTACCGGGCGCTAAAGTACACTTTACCGCCCGGTTCGCCGGGCGTAAAGTGGCACTTTACCCGTGGGCGCATTATGGCCCGGCGGGCCGTAAAGTAGACAAAATTCCCAAATTGTCTATACTCACACATCATTTCATGCAATTCCTAACACGAATTAGAATCAGTTCAATAGAGCAATACTCTTTCTGACATTTGTTCATAATCGTTGGCAATTTTTTCGGTGATGATCTATTTATTTGAAATAGATTCTCCAATATAGCACTCAGCTACTATAGTTTCACATTCCTCATATTATGTTACCCTTAATTATTGTATGCATAACGTATGAAACGTGTAGACCATTGCAATTCAAGTCAGTATTTGTGATTCGCGCTATAAAACCGCTAGTGCATAAAATTTTGTATGTATCACGTGCGTAAAATGCGTTTAAGGCCTTCGGCTAACGCCATCGGGCCATCATCCTCGCCGCAGGCCATAAACGCCTACTTTACGCCCTTGATACATAAATAACTATTGTGGGTTAACTCAAAGTTAAAAACAGGCCTTCATTCAGGAATGATGTTGAAACATTAATTGTTTTAATGCATGTGCACCAAGATATTCTCCTATTTTAGATATAAAAATCAAAGTTTGAAGTAAATGAACAAAATCGTTATATTTTTCTAAATCACGTGGAGAATCTAACTTCTGACAAGGTAAAGAGAGAAATTAAATTGGTTGATGAATTACAATTACAACAAACTTTAGTGTTGTTTTACTGATTCCTAAACAGAATGAGTTTGGTGAATTTTTGTCTTATAAATTCATTTTTCTTTAAATTCTTCAAATTTGCTTCATGGTGAAATCTTATTTCAATAAAGTATTCAACAATAAGTTTTATCAATTGTACTCTGTGGTTGTCCAGTAGGTCTTGTGATTTTATATGTTCTGTCATTTCAACAGTATTGAATATTTGAAAAGAATCTTTCAATACAGATGTCATAATTATCATTTTCACATTTTTTCTCTCGATATCTTTGTACTGCCTAATTTTTTTTTCCGTCATGAGACATAATTTCTGGACATCCTCAGATGGAATTTGTAGTTTATCTCCCCCGTTTTTGATTTTGATCAAGACAGGAGATGATGTTCCCAACAAATGGGCCCTACAAACTCTACAGATACTTTTCTTGGTGATTTTACTAACCACATAGCCAGACATATACTGAACCACCCCTTCAACAAATAAATCATGCGACCACATTGCTTGAATGTAATCGTTATCATCTTCTATCACCTCAATTATTATGGTTTCATCACTAACTGTATCACTACTAAATACATGACCTGATGATACACTCCATATATCAAGGTAATCATTCATACAGTTAGAATTACCATAAAAAAACTTGAGTTCATTCTTAATGAGCAGTCTTTTGAATGCACTTTTGAACTGAATAACATTAGGATTGTTATTGAACCCACCCCTACTCCTAACTGCACTAAAAAACATTTCCAATGGATCTTGAGTCAGCTTAAAAGTCAGTAAATAATTGAGACCACGTGACTTGAAAGTTTTGTATAGTTCTAAAATATTCCTTAGACAAATGATGAACCCTAAAAATCCAGTAAATCTCTTTGTTTTCAGAATAGGAGTGCCAAATTCATCTTGCAACCCCACAATATACTTTTCAAATTTAATTGCATTTTCTTGGAAAAAAACTCTCTGACTCAGCGTCCAAAGGAATGTTGAACTTATTTTTTTTAGAAAAACGATTTCTACAGTTCATTAAATCAAAGATATGATTGAACTGGAAGCAGAATTCTGCAGTGGCTGCAACATCTTCAAATCCTTGATAATTATGATGACTCAGAAACCTGAATGAATTGAACACACTTTCACTGAGTGTCTGGGCAGCAAGGCGAACATTCATGCGTCTATTGCCAAACTTTATGTGTTGGTTTGTTAACTTATTTGCCAAATGTAATCCCTGTTCATTTTGGAGCGAATTAAGTGCTTGAAAATATGACCATTTTATCACCTTTTTCTGGTCATCCAATAAAATTCCTTTTCCCGCTGCCGACATGTAAATAGTCCATACATGCTTAGCAACAAAACAGGTAAATGGCCTATATCATTCGTTTACTAATTCATCTTGACAACGGAACTTAATAGTGTCATTTACATGCCTAGGGTAATAATGACTTTGACAATACCTTCAGCTTCATTCATATCAATTTTTAGGTTATGAGACCTTTTGAATATTATTATTGTCTGCTTATTCGGTAACTTAGTTACACGCACAAGCAACTTAGAATGAAATAGCGAACGAATAACCATGAAGGAAGGGTAAGAAAACAAACTTCAATTCAGGCAAATTTTGAGAAATGTCAACAAGCAGCGGGAAAAACGTAATAAGTAACACGGAATGTATCGACTGTTATCATCCTCGGGAAGCGACAAGCCTCGGCTTTGCCTCGGCTCGTACTCGCTCACCTCGAATGTTAACACATCTTTGCATTCCTTGTTACTTAAATAACTATTATCCCCAATAGTATTTCTAAACAACTTCAACATATGGCAGGGATCCCAGAATATGTATACCTTTTCATTCGTGAAGGGGTTCAGAAAGAAAGGTTGGAATTCTTTATAATAATCAAATTTCGCCCCCAATTCTTCACACATTTTCAAGTTGACTCGAGTCCCATCAAAAGTTATAGATGTTAATATACAACCAGTTTGATGAATTAACTCCAAACATTTCAGGAGGAGATTCGTTCTCTCTGGTGCATCTAAACCATTTATAAAACAATAACCGATGGGAAGTTTCCAACTACTATTTACAGCAACAGCCATAAAAACCAGTGCGCTGGTTGCTTGCTGGACACAATCACTTTCATTTTTGAATCCTGTACCCAAATCAACTCCCCCATGAAATTCACCATTATTATAAATCATTTGAGAACGAATTGACATTTCGTCCTTAACAATATTGAGAAGAACTTGGCTATTTTCGTTTTTTGAACGTAATGATTTTAGAGCTTCTGCCGAAAAACCAGGATTTCCTTCAATTACACTGTACCATTTCCTTATGGTACTTGTATGAGGCAATAATTTTCCAAACGTTTTTCTCACATAATTATAAGCTCTTGTGGAGTAAAACTGAAGGGTGACTGCAAATTGCCTCAGCTCCGGTGAATACTTTATATTTCTTCTTCCATTTGATCTTTCGAATAAAAACTTGCAGTTCTCAGGAACATTATCCTATGAATAAAATTCGAACATATTAAGTTTATAACTCAGGGATTTCCCACAGCTGTGGTAACAAATGTATTACAAGAAATGATCTGTATGCCACTCCAGAATGATACAGCTAACAATATTTTCAAGTGAATAATATAAGAGGTTATTTTTATTATACACATCTCCTGTTTATAGTCCTCATTTTCAAGTTTACACCCATCAACTGGAGTGTGTCCAAAACAAGTTTAAGATTGTGCTGCATATAAAATGGGCTCATCGGTATTCATACAATTATCCTCATATATTAGAACACATTTTGATTCATTCCTTAAAACCCAGTCATAATGGAGCTGATTAAATTTTACTTCATAAATGGATTTCTGGTTCAACATCATGTCCAGAATTGTTGTCAAAAATCAATTGTAGAATTTATAGTCAAAGTCAAAATATACTTTAGTTAATGTCAGAAGTTTTTCAACTTATTCACAAAGCCTTTCAATAATAAATACAAGTCCAGATGAAAGAGAGTACCACTACCATATGCACTCCGGAGTGACTTAACATTTGCTATTATAGGTACAATAAACTGGTGAGAGCTGAACATTTCTTAAGAGAGTATGCTACTCTGTGATATATATCATACTGTATCTTTTATAGAAAATCTGTGTACTCCATTCAAGATGATTCCTAAGTTGATACTTTTTTAACTGTGAATAGAACTCGTTAAAATGAACAAATAACTTTTCCAAAAACATGAAAAATAAAACAGTTACATTATTACAAAACGTGTTCAGCTTAAGTAAGGTGTTCAAAGTTGTCACAACCTAAACTTTTCATAAACCCCCACAAAAAAAGTCACACGGATTTAGGTCTGACGACCTTGGTGGCCATGCAGCTAGTCCATTTTGACCAATTCACCTATCACTTCTTCAGTTTTCTGAATAAAGTTATTTGAAAAATCTGTTTATTTTAACGAGTTCTAGGCGCAGTTAAAAAAAAGTATCAACTTAAGAATCACCCGGTATATTGTAAGGGGGCGTTATTCAGTTTATAAATAAATAAAAATTGTGACTTCTTCTTCCTTTGAGAAATTTAAATCATAATTTTGCACACTGAAATTGAAAAATTTCTGTAGAAAGCTTGTCTGTATTAAATTTCATAACCCCATAAATGTTGGAGAATCCTTGCTCAGTGGGGTCAGTCAGATGTAACTTTTGAATAAATTGATAGACAGATAGATAGGCTTCCTTATAAGTTTTTAAGAAATGATGTATTATATCACTTTGTTCTTCTGCTATAGCTCTCATTGTGTTCCACCAATGTATCCCTTGGAATGAATGATCAACAAACCAATAATATAATATTGTTTTGTTGATCAGAAGAATACATTACCATCAGATGATCATAAGCACCAGTTGAAATCAGGTTTCTTGATTTCAAATGTCCCAAGAGTTGCTTCAAATTCTCTATTTTTTTTGTGAGACGCATATTTTTCTGTTGGAGAACTCGAATCTTTACTTTCTGCGTGTCAATTCGTTTCCTCATTTTCTGGATATTATCTGAAGAAAGAAATACAGGGTGTTTGGTAGCTGGGTGCAAACCTTCAAGGGGGTGATACACTAGCCCATGTAGAACATATTCATACAAACATTTTTATTTTCTAGCGCGTTTTTGATTTTTGAGGGAACTTTTACGATTTTTAGTACAAAAACCAAAAATTGGTCAATTAAATGCTAATAACTTCTAATCTTAACAGAAATGTCCGGTTTTTTCATTTATTTTAGTAGTCTTATGTGTCCCCAATCGCACTACAGAAGTTTGAAGCACCATTGTGTCCAAAAAAGTTATGTACAGAGCATTTAAACTTTACAAAAAAAGAAAGAAAATAAAAAATCTGACCTTTGATGCCAATTAAAAAAATAAATAAAATACATACAGGTGTTCAGACACTTTTAAAAACATGCGTAGTTATTGCTCTTTCGTTTGAGGTATCATTTATCTAGCTAAGTCCAAAACTTTTTTTATTAGGGTGCCTGAACCAGTTTAGGGTTGTAAATATGGATATTTGAAAAATAAAAAAAAAAGTAATTTAAATGAATTTTAGCTCGAAAACCTTTAAACTGAAATCCTAAAGCAATATGCGATATTATTTTTAGACTTACATGGAATAATAAGAAACTTAGCCCAACTTAAAAGAAGAGAAAACTGAACAAAGGCCGGTGGCGGTGGCATTTTACAACAAAGAATTTGACCTGAAGTTAGTCATTAATTGGAATGCATTCTTTTGTTATGATTTAGACCTTATGCTGGGGCCATAAAGTTGCTTTTGAGTTTATCAATTTTTAGGTACCTGAGTTGAGTAATCATCTTGGACCCCTCGCCGGGTCGATTTGGTTGGCCAAACAAGTTCTCTAGTCACTGCTTTGCCCCTTCGAGTTGCGAGTAGACGTTGGTTTTGTGTTCCCCATTCACCGTGTTCAGTTGTAGCCTTTCGCTCCTGCACGTGTTGTTTATTTTGGACTATCGAACTTTTTGTTGTGTGTGCTGCCATGGCTGAGTTTACGAGTCATGAACAAGCCGATATCATTTTTATGTATGGCAGAGCTGATGGTAACGCATCTCTGGCACGACGTTTGTACCAAGAACGTTACCCGAACCGCAGGTAAATTAATTTCTAATTTTAGCGGTAGTTAAATTTTGCCATTTTCACCTTCAAAAGACGTTAAAAATGAGTTATTTTATTGCAGGGTGCCTAACGTCCGTGTGTTTTCCAACACATATCGTAGGCTGTCTGAATCTGGTATTCATCATGCTGAACCTGCCGTAAATCCAGGAAGACATAATGTCAATGTTGAGGAGCAAATTCTCGCAGCCTTCGACGCGGATCCCACCATCAGCATCAGAGTTGTAGCGAGAGATTTAAACCTTTCGATATGGAAAGTGTGGAGTACGATGCACAACGAAAAGAAATATCCGTTTCACGGCACGGGTGTGCAAGGCTTGGAGGAAACGGATCCGGCGAGACGGATACGGTTCTGCCGTTTTTTGCTAAACGCAGATATTGACGACGCGTGGCTCTTAAAGTCCATCCTCTGGACTGACGAATCGAAGTTCTCCAGGGAAGGAATTACTAATTTCCACAACCTTCATGAATGGGCTGATACGGACAGCAATCCACATTGGAAAAAACAAGTAACTAAATTATTTTTATTATTATTATTTTATTACCCATGTTCAACACGTGATTAATTACCTAAATTAACTAATTTTATTGCATTTTTGTTTCAGATTTCTTTCCAAAGACAATTTTCAATAAATGTGTGGGCTGGGGTCATCGGACGCACATTGGTTGGCCCACACATTTTGCCTGACAATTTGAATGGACAAAATTACCTCGAATTCATGATAAACGACTTGCCAATGTTACTCTATGATGCCGAAGTGCCAATATTGGACATGGACAGGCCGATCACATTTCAGCAAGATGGATGCCCAGCACATTGGGCTGTAAGCGTCCGCGAACACCTGAACCGCTGTTTTCCTGGCAACTGGATCGGGAGAGACGGACCCATCCCCTGGCCTGCCAGATCGCCCGACCTGACTCCGTTGGATTTTTTTGTGTGGGGTCGGGCGAAAGAACTCGTATACAAAACAGAAATCACCACGAGAGAAGAATTACTTCAGCGAATAGAGGCAGCGTTTGAAATTATGAAACAGGAAATGCAAATGAAAGTAACCACAACTGAAGTACGAAATCGTTGTAGAAAGTGTATACGCAATGTTGGAGGACATTTTGAACACCAACAATAAATTTTTACAGTACAAAACATTTTTTCTTTAATTCCAAAAAAGTCCATATTTACGACCTTTAACTGGTTCAGGTACCCTAATTCAAAACGTTTAGGACTTAGCTAGATAAATGATACCTCAAACGAAAGAGCAATAACTACGCATGTTTTTAAAAGTGTCTGAACACCTGTATGTATTTTATTTATTTTATTTAATTGGCATCAAAGGTCAGATTTTTTATTTTCTTTCTTTTTTTGTAAAGTTTAAATGCTCTGTACATAACTTTTTTGGATACAATGGTGCTTCAAACTACTTTAGTACGATTGGGGACACATAAGACTACTAAAATAAATGAAAAAAACCGGACATTTCTGTTAAGATTAGAAGTTATTAGCATTTAATTGACCAATTTTGGGTTTTTGTCGTAAAAGTTCCCTTAAAAATCAAAAACGCGCTAGAAAATAAAATTTTTTGTATGACTATGTTCTACATGGGCTAGTGTATCACCCCCTTAAAGGTTTGCACCCAGCTACCAAACACCCTGTATAATGAATAAAGTAGCAAAATAAAAGATGTCATTAAAGGGAAACAGAAAATTTCTCAGAATGTTTTCATCAATTGATTTTTTGCCTCTGAATTATTCTTGTCCCAGTACAAGTTTTCTGAGTCATAAAAAATCTTCCTTAAAACGGACCCATGTACCATAATTAATCAAATAAAGAAATTGTAAAACACTGAGCTATAGCTGCATTCCCTCATTGCTATGCAATATGCTTTAAATAGATTAGCGGTAGTATCAAATGACCCCTAAAACCCGGGGAATAATGTTCAAATTGAGAGCAATATATTGAAAAACATAATTTAAACACATTAGTTGTAATTTCTAGCCTAATATTGTCATTCAAATAAAGGGACCTCTTTTTTCAGAAATTTAAATTGGATTTGTTGAATGTTCATCAAGTCAGCGGAATTATTTAGCTCAAATAAATAATGTAACACGAAATGGGAAAATTTTCAATCAAAATATAATTACAGATTGTAAGTGTTTTTTGTGGGGATACATGAGTAAGTACTCATGCTACTTGATTATATTGATATAAACAAGCAGAAATAAACCGATTATTATTAGATTCCAAGGATAGAAGTTAATAAATTAATCATAGTATGCTCAATCTCTAGAAGTCCTAACTGTATTCCAAATAAGAATAGTGTTTGAAACTCAAGCTTCATGCTAATTGGTTGAAATCCATGCCAGTATCACATAGTGCAATACCATATAAGCAGCTATCTGAAAATATGGTAACATTTTCAAATTTGGCGCTTTCCTTGGCCGCAACAAAAATCAAGCTGTGTGAGTTTTCCTCACTGATCACGGCGCCACCTACTGTATTCTTCTTTGGAATGGAGTATAGTACTAAAAAATTACAAAGTGAAATTTTGGGAAAACAAACTTTCGCCCTTTCTCTGTCATTCTTGAGATGTCTCTTAATTGATCCATTAAAATGAGTACTTTGTATGAAGCGCTTTTGAAAAATGTCTGCCCTTGATGCTCTATTTATCATTGTATAACTGTATTTGTGTCTTCCATTTTTTCTTCAATGTGCATCAAGTAATAGACCAAGCTATAGAGGTTTTTCCCCCACAAAATAAAAGACGCAAATGGCCTATACTATTTATTATAAAATAGTTCGTTAATGAAAACCCTAGTTTTCGTCCCAGCAAAATCGCTTTGTGGAATTTTTAAACAAGGAATATTGAAAAAAATTACAACTTTTTTGGAAATATCTCAAAGATTATTGAAGGAATCGTTTTACAGTCAATGGAACTTTTGTAGAGATTTATAAAACCTACAAGATATGGATTTTCATACGACCAGATCGGTGCATTTTCCACTGAGAAAATCCGGGAAAACCTCGAAAAGAGACCATTTTTATTTATTTATTTTTATAAATCTGGAGCTGGACAAACAATATTGCAGAAACTGATAGATAGTAACATGTGGTTCAACTGTGCGCAAGAGGGTTTCTGTCCGATGTGTAGTTTTTGCACAATCGCGTTATAAACAATTTAAGGTGCAAGATGAGCCGATTTAAGGGAAATCGTCGTATTCAAATTCTGAAAGGGCATCTGGAAGTAGAGATCAATATCTACAATTTGTACATTTTGGATTTTCACCTGAGAGGTGGGAAATGTGTTGAAAATGTCACAGAAAGTTTATCGAAACACTTCAAAGTGCGTCCGAAGTCGAACTGAAGTTAATACGAGCGACTTCGGGTGCACTTTGAAGCATTTAGAGTAATTTCCAGTGACATTTACAACTCATTTTCCACCTCTCAGGTGAAAATCCAAAATAAACAAATTGCATATGCCGTTTACAGAATTTGAATAAGATGATTTGTCCTTAAATTGTTTATGATGCGAATGTGCAAAAACTACATATCTGACAGAAACCATTTTGCGCACAGTTGAACCACATGTTGTATTTTATCTATCAGTTACCGCAATATTATTTGTCCACCTTCAGATTTATAAAAAAAATGAATTTTTGAAAAATGGTCTCTTTGTCAAGGTTTTCCCGAATTTTCTCAGTGAAAAATGTACCGATCTGGGCGTATAAAAAAACATTTAGTAGGTTTTATAAATTTCTACAAAAGTTCCATTGACTGTAAAACGATTCCTTGAATAATCATTGAAATATTTCCAAAAAAACCAAAAAAGTTGTGATTTTTTTCAATATTTCTTGTTTGAAAAATTCCATAAAGCGATTTTGCTTGGGCGAAAACCGGGGTTTCCATTTACGAACTATCTTATAAAAAGTAGTATAGGCCGTTTGCGTCTTTTATTTTGTGTGAAAGAAGCCTCTTATTTTTATCTGCAGCTTGGCCTATAAGTGGGTTTTAATTATAAGCAATATTTTATATACCTACTCCAAATACTTACATGCTTTTTGTTTTTTCTGACAAGGTTCCGACTCAGAATTGACATCCTCGTACTGACTCAATTCTTTATGTGAGTGCCATGCTCACAAAAAGTGTGTTCAGATTTTTCATTTTCAAAATAATTTCATCCGAGTTTCACTAGAAAATTCTCTTTTTTTCAACTTAAATACCTACTAGAGATTCATCTTGAACAGTAGAAGATAGTGACTAGAGTTCATCTTTTAATCGCAGATGATTCTACATCTACTTTATCTACTATATCTACTCTATGAACATTCTGTTCATATTATTAAAAGAAGCCAAATATCATATCATTCAATCAGGAGACCCTTAACTTAGTGTGTGGGTCCAAATTGAAAGATATGTCCTGGAATAGTTTTTTTTTTTCTATTCATCTATTTCGGAGAAGACAAAATCTTGAAAAACTTCTTACTATCAGTATATCAAAGATCAGTTTCCAGATCTTAATTCATGAGGTACTTTTCAGAGTCCTGCACGGAACTTTTCAAAAATCACAGAATCGTCAGTTGTTCTAGAAACCACCTGTTTATTCCCCAAAAATCTAGAAAATTATACTGCAGTGCCACCAAATCGTAGTTCTTTAAGTTCTGTGATCATAACACTCTTCGCAAACAATGAGATTACCATTACCAAAAAACAATCTTGCCAAGGAATCTATATCTATAATGGGCTAAAAATTTATAATTGCTTACCATTACATCTACGGGAAATTGAAGCATTAGGATTGTTTAAAAAAATGTAAAAGAATGTGGAAGAATTTTTTAGTTGTGAAACCTTGTGTCGATATTAAAATATGCCTGCTCCTTAATTTTATGAATGATTTCAATATACTTACATCTTTATTTTTTATTTATTTATTAACGGACAGCCAATTTTACACAAATAATAATAAAGATACAGAGTATGTACATATGTCTACAAAGGATCCAAATATAAAAATAAAAAATTGGATTATAAATAGGTGATTTACATTTTTTTTTAAAAGAACATGATGAATTGAACAGTTCAATGAAGTAGTTGTAAGTATTTGCTGTTTTCATAATTCTAATGAGGGACTCATTTTGGCCGCAATTTGTTTTACAAAATGGTATCTCAAAAATGTCACTACTTCTGTTTCTTCTTCTAGAGTTTGCAGAAAAAGTAGTCAGATGTTTTTACAATGTGACTTGTCTCTATTTTTATATTTTTTGTTTTGTATTTATTAAGTGACTGACTGTACTATGAAGAGCATTATTTGCTAATAATAAATTATATAGAAAAGTTATTGGGTATAGCCCTCAAATTGTTGTGCAACCGTAGACACGTGTTTCGAGCTTAAGCTCTCATCAGTATGGTAAAATCAAGTGCGAAGATGTACAACACTTGGATGTAAAAATGGAAACAATATATATATTATATAACTACAATTTCGGGAGAATCAATGTGGCCATTAATTATTTTATGAAGGAATACTAGATCATTTTATTTTCTTCTATTCATCAGTGCATTCATATTTGAAATATCAAATATTTGTGAGTATAGCTATATTCATCTCTATTAAATCCCATACGATATGAACAACTTCTTAAAAACTTATTTTGACAGCCCTCTAAAAGATCAGAATCAACTTTGTAATATGGTGACCAAATTATAGAATTATATTCCAGTACAGACCTCACTTGTGCACAATATATTATTTTAACAGCGTTCGAAGGGAAAAACCTACCATTTTACGAGCAAGCGATGATATTTTTGTTATATGATGCTTGAAGGTCATTTTGGAGTCGAATATTACTCCTAAATCTTTGATTTTGTTGGTTTCTGATAAGTTTGTGTTATTAACTCAGTACATGTAATCAATAGCAGCATGACTATGCAAAAAAGTTATTTTTTGACATTTTTTCAAGTTCAGTTTTAATAAATTGAGATAACACCATCTGGAAAAGTTATTAAGATCCATCAACTGCAAATTCTCAGCATCAGAAATGTATTTAACCATTCTAAACATCTTCAAGTCATCTGCAAACATTAGGAAAGAACTGTTGATGATAACATCAGAGAGGTCATTGACAAAAAGATTGAATAACAGTGGTTCCATATGGGATCCCTGTGGTACTTCAATTATTTTATTTATACAAACTTTATTCAGCTCGCACATTTTGTTTTGACATCTTATTTATTTTATTTATACACATTGTATTCAGCTTATACATTTTATTGTTCTTGTATGTTGTATACTGTAAATAAGATTTGTTTCTTCTGACAATGAAGCATTTGATTGATTGATTGAATGTGGATTCATTGAATACGATGGTGACAAAGGTAATCAACATAACAGCTAATTAAATTAACATAGCAACTGTGCAAAATTTATAATGAAATGGCAGTCTTTGTGAAGTTTTCCTTTGTTCGACTTGTGACATGAGATGACAAAGCCTTGGATTTGGAACTGTATTTATTAATCGACTTTCAGATTAAAAAAATAGAATAAATTAATTTTTCAACCACACCAGAATTGATTAGTGGATGGCAAAATGGATCAAACAAAGAAGTGACAATAAATAATACACATAACAATGTGTAATGTTTATCTTAGGGTAAATACTATGAGAAAGTACTATTTGTATGCTTTGACATATACACTACGTCTTTTTTAAATTATTTTTTACATTATTTTTTATATTTTACTATATCTCTCACATGTATATTAGGATTCCTATTTAAATAAAGATCTATCTATCTACTAACCTTTTAAGATACTACCATCCAATTGATCCCTTATAAGATTTTTATTATCTTCTATGGGCTCTTCTTCATTAGCTGTGAATAAAATTATAAATTATGGAAAAAATATTAGTTTAGTTTCTGTCTGCTCACCATTAAAATCATCATTGTGAATTTCTCCACTCGAACGATATATTTTCTCTTCCTGATTCGACAGTTCCTTGCTCACTGTAAACAAGAAACAAATACTATATCATACCTATTGATTAATTCAAAAGTTGGTATCTATTTGGAATATTCAATTTGTAATGGTTTTCAGGTTTTTACTTAAAGTTACTTGGTAGATAGATGTCTTATTTCATCATATATATTCGGTTTCTGTCCTCATGCTTAGTTATTTCACTAATGTTCAATAGGATCAAGTTAAAATATCTGATTTACGACAATAACTTCATTTATTCAATTTTGAACATAAAACATTTGATTACCCCTGTCGGTATATGATACTTATCTTAGGACAATGTTTTCCATGAAATTGAGAACTGTGAAAACTATGATGTAAAGCTTACCAACAGGAACTGACTGATTTCCTTGAAGAACATCATATCTTGGGAGCAGATACGAACATTCAACGTTGGGTGAAGGCAGTGCACCAGTTGTCAAAAGTATTCTTCCGCTGTACACAGAATACATATCACTTTTGGAGAAATGATTACCACATATTCTCAGTTTATTAACGTCTTCGCCCTCTTGGAGTTGACATATTTTCATCCACTGAGATCTTAGTAGTGGATTCTTGGGAAAACTATGAAATTTCGTAAATAAACATTGAGCATGGAAGCGTGTGATTAATTTCTTACCGATGGTATGACTTGGAGCTCTTAGAATCACAGAGAAAACAAATTTGAGCGTTTATCGCGGACATAATTACGAGAGTCTTGAACTTGGATTATGAATACTAGTAACTAACAACTACGAACGCGAAACACAAACACTCAATAAAACGGAACAGAAAAACTATCATGAACAAAAACGAGGAAAATTCTAATACGCCGACAATAAAACAGTTATGCTTGGTTTATGCAACACTTCTAAATTCCTAAGACTAATAACTAGTAACTAAGCACTATACCTAAGAAAGCTATGGTGTTTATGCAGCCTCCTGTTAGTTCTTAGTGAAGAAATTCGCGCATGCTCAAACAAACTGTGATACAATGACAAACTGTCATTGTAAACGAAATATTTCATCCGGCGCATGCGCACTTCCTTTTTTTGACTAAGAACTTAGTTCTTAGTTAAAAGTTGACCAACTTTTTGGTATTAATTCTTAGTTCTTAGTACTAGGGAGGATTGCGTAAACGCCCTGCTTAATTTGCTTGTGTTGAATCCTTAGTTATTAGTTCTTGGTCATAAGCTTAGTTCTTGGGCACGTTGCATAAACCAAGCATTAATACTTTAGGTACAATTGCAGTTTAGGGTAGTAACCCCGATTTTGACGAAATTTTTTTTGGGGGTTATTTCGAGGTCCTTGAACACAAATCTGAAGTTAAAAAGCCTCGCTCTCACTAACTTTTTGATTTACGGCCAATTAAATGTCCCAAAAAGGGTATTTTCAACATCAAATTTTTTCCACAAAAAAGCAACAAATTTGCCTTTGCATAATCTAGACACATCAATTCACGCATTTTTGGAACTTTTTGCAGTATTTTCAACTTTGTATTGAAAATATAAGATTTAAATTAACAATATTGATGAAAATCGTTTATTGACAGCAAGTAACTAAAAATGACAGTATGACAGATCCAGATATGGATAACAAACGGTCGTGTTCCGATATTCTGAAATTCACAAGACACTTTTCGAGCTACTTCTCATGAAACCCTGTTAAGTCTCGTTCATACCCGCACGAATTTTGCAATTTTTCTGCGAATAAAATGTATGTGTGAATAAAGTATATATAATATATATCTATGGAATAAACATGTGTTCTGCATCAACGACTGGTCGGGCATGAAAAAACCGTCGCAATAACTACGTGACATTTTATTACCCTACTTTTTAGTATAACATCGTAATGTTGCAGTTTATCGAGTATTGCATTATTATTTCTACACGTAAAAATTGAACCTTTCTACAAAAAGTAGAGATAAAAATAGTGCTAGAAAAGCGCGCGCTCGGCCGACATTTCGCAATTCCGCGCACGCGGAATTGCGAAATGTCGGCAGAGCGCGCTCGCTTCGCTCGCGTATTTCTGGCTATGAATCTTCACCAAGATAAAAGGAATGAACCTTTCTACAAAAAGTAGAGAAAAAATAAAATAGTAGTAGAAAAGCGCGCACTCGGCCGACATTTCACAATTCCGCGCGCGCGGAATTGCGAAATGTCGGCCGAGCGCGATCGCTTCGCTCGCGTATTTCTGCCTATGAATCTTCACCAAGAAATAAGGAATGATCCTTTCTACAAAAAGTAGAGAAAAAATAAAATTGTAGTAGAAAAGCGCGCGCTCGCGTATTTCTGGCTGTGAATCTTCACCAAGAAATAAGGAATGAACTCTTCTATAAAAAGTAGAGAAAAAATAAAATATTAGTAGAAAAGCGCGCGCTCGGCCGACATTTCGCAATTTCGCGCGCGCGGAATTGCGAAATGTCGGCCGAGCGCGCTCGCTTCGCTCGCGTTGGTCTTTGCTACTGATCTTCAACAAGAAATAAGGGATAAACCTTTCTACAAAAAGTGGATATAAAAAGATAACATAGTAGTAGAAAAGCTTCGCTCGCGTGTAGTTCTTGCTATACACCTTAATCAAAGAATAGACGAGGAAAGTATATCGTAACAAATGTCATCCTTGTCACAAACTGATTCCAAACAAAGAATTTTAGATGACATTCTTTGTTAATTATTTGCTGCTTTGCTTCTCAAATTGTGTTTGGTTGTTTGGATTTTGTTTACTCAAGCAAAAGAAGTTGAAAAACTTTAACGAAAACAATATCGGACAAGCTGATTTTAATTCGAGGAAGGTTTGTTTGGAATCAGTTTTTGACAAGAATGACATTTGTGACGCCATCACTTTCCTCGTTTATACTGCCGTGCTTAGCCCAGAGTGGCGGTAACTGACATTAGTCTATATTATAGGAAAAAGAGTTTTGAATTTTTATTTTTTAGTACATGTTCAATTTGCACCTTCATTTGGGTTGCTTTAATTTATTACCAATTAAAGCATCCCAAGTGAAGTTACAGATTCAAAATATACTAAAATATCAAAACGAAAATTGAACACTCTCTTTTCCACAATATACCTAGTCAAATGTCAGTTACCTCTGAAGAACGTTTGTTTCCGCTTAATATCAGTAAATTTTTAACTTCTAAAAACTTGATCATACTCTCGCGAAATTCGCAATTTTTCTGCGAATAAAATGGTTACCAGTCATGCCCGACCAGTCGGTGATGCAGAACACATGGTTCTGCATCCATTTTATTCGCAGAGAAATTGCGAAATTCGCGAGGGTATGAACGAGACTTAACAGGGTTTCATGAGAGGTAGCGCGAAAAGTGTATAGTGAATTTCAGAATATCGGAACACGACCGTTTGTTATCCATATCTGTCATACTGTCATTTTTAGTTATTTGCTGTCAATAAACGATTTCCCTCAAATGTATTGTTATGTTAATTTAAATCTTATATTTTCAATACAAAGTTGAAAATACTGCAAAATGTGCCAAAAATGCGTGAATTGATGTGTCTAGATTATGCTGATATAAGGCAAAGGCAAATTTGTTGCTTTTTGTGGAAAAAAATTGATGTTGAAAATACCCTTGTTGTGACATTTAATTGGTCATAAATCAAAAAGTAAGTGAGAGTGAGGCTTTTTGACTTCATATTTGTGTTCAGGGACCTCGAAATAACCCCCAAAAAAAATTTCGTCAAAATCGGGGTTACTACCCTAAACTGCAATTTTTCCATACTTTATTCTACAGATTTGAGAAATTATACCGTACAGATACAAGAATATCACATTGAAAAAGCAGGTAATTTGAAAAATGACGCAAAAAAGTGATACACGACATACGATTATTTCCAATTTAGGCAGCGACAAGGGAGGAAGAGAGAAACAACACTAAGATAGTCGCTCTTGACTGTCATCTTCTACTTTTTATTTTGGCGCATGTGCAGAAACTCCGCTTTGCCAATTGCGCTCATTTGTTTCGGCTTCAGAAAGGCTATCTTTATTATCAATATTGTAGTTAATAGATATATGGGTGCAACAGGTTGAAGTAAATAACAATTTTAACAACAACAAAGGTGCGTTTCAATATTACGTCCGACGTGAGTCCGACGTATAACTTTTCTTATGAAGCGTTTCGATATTAGAACGTCTTGTCCGACAACTTCATTCCATCGTTTCAAAATTCTTGAGTGGAACGTCCGACCGTCAACTATGTACCCCACGATTTAGGGGAGCGTTTCAAAATTCAATCCGACAGATATCGCCCGACGAAACAACTATGACGTCATACATCGTCCGTTACCGGACGACAGACGTTAAATTGAAACGCACCTCAATGGTTCTGGATCTTCATGAACTAATGACAAGCTTCCTTTTTTGTGAATCTAGCGTCTATCCACCAACTCCAACATTTTCTTCACTTGAGTTTTGCAATGCACATTAATGTGCATAATTATTGTATAAATAATTGGCTTTTCTTCGTAAAATCGGTATACGATAACCTCAAAAATCTAAATTTATGTTTTGAATTGAATTATACAATGAATATAGGTTTCATAACAGGCCGCAATTTGATGAAAACCGTGTGAATTCGATTATGTCCACTACAAGTAAAAAGCAATAATAGGCTTGAACAATCTTAAATCTTCTATATGGTTTTTAATTCCATTTCTCATTGTAACGAGAAACTGCTAAAATATTATTTTCATACTGTTTCTTCCTCATGAATTTTAATGTAATTGCTTTAAAATAGTTTTACCTCCATACTATCTAATAATTGTGTGATGAAAAACATGTCATTTATTATGAATCAATTAGCAAAATGATCTATGTGGAAAATTCCGACGACGTTAAGTTTAACCTTGCGTTTTTAACCTACTTTAAGCTACAGAAAGTGATAATATTGTCAATTCAATTGATATACTTACATGAAATGATCACTGTATATAAATCATGAAATTTTATTTGAAATGCACTTGCACATATTAATTACACACACACAAACTTCTGAATACTCCATAATTTCACTGGAAATAATCGAAAAAATATTCATCTCAACATTCCACATAGTTTTCAATGTCAAATTCCTGGAAATACATCATTTTCAAGGAATAATCAAAACGAACCATTTGAAACTGTCAAAAATTGAAAAACATTCTAGGTAAGTTCGGCTTGGCCGGAGTCGAGAGAGTAGAGTAGGATTAGGAGTACGTGACAGCAGAGTAAAACTAACTGGCCAAACAAAACGCTCCGGTGTTAGAGTGTCAACCTTCAACCCTAGGTCTAACCTAACCTAACGCCTAAACAATACATAAAAATAAGATATATAAATATTAAATACTCGTCACAACATTAAACTCTATAAATTGTGGTGGTTTTATATTAGAGTTAATAAGTTTGGATGTACTAGTTGTAGTTACGTCATGGATCCTAGACTAATAATTGTTCATTTTGGAAGACTATTATTTGAAGATAGTTCTGACGAAGAACAAGACGTACTAGAAAAAGTGGATAATTATGTAGAGCTGATTGTGCCTGCGATGACTGATAAGCAATTCCAAATGAACTTCAGGATGACACCAGAAGCTTTTGAATATTTATTAAGGAAAATGTATAGAGTTCGTGAAGATGGTGGCTATATTCATGTGGGCTATCCACGAACAGAATTAGAAAAAGAAACAATGCTTACTATTTGGTATTTGGGGAATTTGGAAAGTCTTCGGTAAGTTATTTTACATTAATATATAGTCAATCATTAATTCCATGCAAATAATTCTTTGAGAAAACTTGTATAAATCTTGACAAGTTTTTGTTTTAGATCTGTGGCGGAAAGGTTTTGTGTAAGCAAAAGTACGTCATGGCATATTCTTTACCGAACATGTCACTTAATGCTTAAAGTAAATCGAAGATTTCAAATTATACAATGGCCTTCACAAGACCGCCAGGAAGCGATAAGTGCACACTTTGCACTAAATGGTTTCAGAGGTAGGTACATGTTACATAGAATGTTTGAGAGAAAAAATTGCTTTTGTTGCAGGAATAATTGGGGCAATTGATGGAAGTCATATTGAGATATTAGCTCCAAAAAATTCTCCCAATTCTTACGTTAATCGAAAAAATTATCATTCGGTATTACTACAAGGAGTTTGTGACCATCAGTTGTTATTTACAGATGTATACACTTTATAGGAGATCAGATTTGTATAGGGCTATTTTATACAATGACATTAATTTTCATAATGACAGTCACCTGATAGGTGATCTAGCTTATAAATTAGCAACTAATCTTATGGTAGGTTTCAAAAATAGAAGAAATCTTACACAACGTGAGAAGAATTTTAATAATATTCTGAGTAAAGCTAGAGTTGTCATTGAGAATGCGTTTGCATTATTAAAAGGTAGATTCCGACGCTTAAAACTACTTGAAACCATTAGAATTGATTTGCTACCTTTGTTAATTATAAGTAGTTGTATTCTCCATAATATCTGTATATTAAATGGAGATCATTATAATGATATTGTTAATATTAATGAGGAATTGGGAGAAGAACGTGCAAGAAATCCAAGAAATTTGCCAGATATTGATGTTGACGCCAGAGTCAAACGGTATAACATTGTTCATGCCTTACCTATGGTTTTGAACCACTAAGTACTACAGCTTAACCACCTCCACCACTGGTGAACTCTGTTGATGGGCGGAATAATCCCATCAACTTTGGTTTCACCGACACTCTGTGATCTTCAGGAGACCTGATTCCAATTTGTTATTCTGAATAATATTTTTGTTTCTGTATTCTTATTTCACTGAATAATAAACAAACAAAAATAGAATATTAATTTTTCATTTCACTTTATTTTTAGGCACAAAAAATAATATCAAATTGGCAACATATCAAACTGATATATTCTGTTTTATCAGAAGATGAATTCAAACTTGACAGTCTTTACAAACTAATCAAAAATAAACATATATTCTCGTATTTTTCACATAATATCCAATGTTATTATCAATAACATTACATTTTCTCCACCATTTGTTTAAATAAATCATTGAAGGTATCTAAACGTACCATCTTCTCAGCATGTCGTTTTGAAGCTTCGCTCACACGTTGCTTACGTTTTTTTGAGAAAGAACTTTCAAGTTTGCATGAGGAACTAGGTTCCGGCTGCTCAGGAGTTTCAGAAGTACACCCGTCAGAGTTCAACACTTTCAGGCCGGCAATATTACTACATGTGGCAGGGGGATTAATTTCTGGCTTCTTGTGTAAAAACTCGTGAACTAAATCAAAATATTCCCACCGTCTTCTTTGTTTTCCTGTGGTGATATTATGGAGCAAAATCGATTTATATGTCCTCTTCAAGGCTTTCCACTTTGACTCGATTTTCATAGAGGTGAATGGTTTATTAAATTCTTTTTGCAGATTAGGTGCCAGTGTTGAATACACAGATTTTTTAATTCCACTGTCGAACCTATCACCCATTTCCTTTATTTTCTGTATAAGGAATACAGTAGTGTTCTGTGTCCATAGTTTCTCACTTCCTTCTTCGGCAAGTGTTGGAGATGATAGCTCTTCTCCATCTAATTCACATTGTTCTGGTGTTTCTTCCGAGGCTATTGCTAGGTGGAACACTTCGCGAATAGTCTCGTTCAATGGAGCAGATAACAGATCCCCTGCTATAAAGTAATGAAAATTAATAACTGAAGGTACCAAAGATCATTTAATACTTACTGATTTTGTTTTGGAGCATCACCCGCCCATTGGAAAGGATTACCTCTCCCGCGTTATTAGTTACAACACGTGTGAAACAGAAGAAACGTTCTCCACTTTGGTGTCCATCTTCTTACCGTTTGAAAAATACTAAAATACATAAATAAGCTCAATGCAAGTAAAGCACTAGCACCGCAGAAATAAACTCGTGGTTGGACGTTTATTTGATGGTTAGCTTTTTGATTTTGACAGCCATCACACAACAGACAAACTCACGCTTTGTAAATTACTGCGCATGCTTGATCTATTTGCACCACCTCGTTAGGCGGAGTAAGAGGAGTCACTCCTTTCGGTTCACTCCGTCCATCGAACGATTAAGAGTGCACCATTTTACTCCAACGTGCGTACCCGAACGCATTTGGAGTGAAAAGCGCACAAAGTGTCAATGGAGTGTCCAAGTCGAACTTACCTTCTGTATATGTCAATAGTGCATTTATTCAAGAAATTTGCCAATTGCCAACCTTGTAAAAATTACGTTCGCGTAGCTATGTTCACTTTGCCATTTTTAATGAATGAACTGTGTTTCCCGCGCAAAATCAGATTTTATTTTTTTACGGCTCTGTTTCGAAATAGTTATTTATGTACCAAGGACGAAAAACTGTCTATTATAGTTGAGCCTGCAAATTGATAGCCGAGGCGCAGCCGAGGATAGCAAGCAGGCGAGACAGTAGACAGTTTTTCGCCGAGGTGCATATTACATTTTTTCGTCGACCTCTACATACCTTTATGAAAGTAAGTACTCGCATGTTTGCTGGCCTCAGCTACGTCCAACTCTTCGAACTGCAGACTCGATCAATTCTTGATTATTATGAACACTAATATGCACACCACGGTCTAAATTCACACGTAAAATCTAGCGGATTTCGTAAATAATTAATTTGACAACAGCAAATGACAGTTATTATCACAGGCGCCTATGTATTAATTAAAACGTGGATTTACGAAAATGACTCAATCGCCGCTCTTGTACCGTGCCGTATCATAGCGACCACAGCGGACGAAAAGAGTTTGCGGACGAAAAGTGTTTGCGGACGAAAAGTACTTGCCTTCAAAAATAGTCGATTTTTCGTCCGGAAATTAGTACGTAAAATGTCATTTTTTGCAGAGGTCGACGAAAAAGATATATAAGTGTTTTCATTGTTTATGTAGAAGATAGTTAGTCAACCTAAATGGGATTATAATTGGATCAAAATGGATGCGACATGTAGATGGCGATAGTGAGCTCGCATCCAAGTCATGTCGTAACTTCAGTGATCTGGCCTCCAAGTCATGTCGTAACTTGATTAAAACAATGGAAAAGCATTAAAATCAGGGTTTTTTGAAGAAACCTGCATTAAAATGATGTCAAATATTCATGTTTGTAACTAATCACGCTAGATGACACTCGCGTTTGTGTCCAATACCTTTTCCACAGGCATTGACTAACGGACTATGTTCTATTTAAACAATGGTGTTATACATATTCGGAATCAGCGCGTAGAGCTCTATCCACTGTAAAATTATGAATTTTTTTATTTTGGATTCCGCTTCCTCATTGTGTCTTATTCATTTCATGTTCGTGAGCGAAACTTGAACATTTTGTTCTTGAAAATTAACCCTAACAAATGAACAGACGGTGGCGGTTAGGGTCACTGAATCTAGAAGGCCGTGCCGTCCTTACGGGTATGGCCAATGGGCGTGGTCCAATACTTGAAATAGTTCCAGTATTCAAATAACACACAAAATCACCAATTAGAGAGCAAGTTTTGTGGGTTATTTGAACACTGGATCTATTTCAGGTACTAGACCACGCCCATTGGCCATACCCGTAAGGACGGCACGACCTGCTAGATTCAGTGACCCTAGTGGCAGTTAGGGTCACTGAATCCTAGAAGGCTTTGGCCTTCTTACGGGTAGGGCCAATGGGTGGAGTCTAAATAGCTCCAATGTTCCAAAAACACCACGAAAATTAGGTCCGATGTTTGAACTAGTGACGCATGTCAAAAGTCAATTTTTATGTCATTGGAAATGATCAAAAATAGTTTTAGAAGGTTCACAGAAAAAAAAAGCAGATTGTTCCAACTCCCAAGATCTTCGGATGACCCCTGCTTTCACTGATTCAACCTAGGAATATGTTGTTTACTTTTTTACTGATGAAAATATTCCTTTCTTTTGAAAGTGATGTACCTATTGTGTAGTAAAAACCCGCAAGAATACCGACAAAAGTCATAAATTATATTGTAGGTACTCTCAGAGGTGAGTTTAAGACCATTTTGTTTATAAATTGTTAATTAGTAGATTGAAGAATACATTTGTCCCATTTTCCTTACTAAAGAATTACAGATTATATTTTCATTCATACTTTTTTTTTTCAGGATTGAAAAAGGAAACCTTGAGAAAGAAATGGCTATCAATATTGAATAGTTTAGTGGAAACGTAACAGAAATTAGGACTAAAACTAAATTCAAAAATGAATTTAAGAGATGTATACTTAACAGAATTCTTATAATATAACCATGTTTCACCTTTGATTGTTTTTGCTTTGATATAACTGAAGGTATTTACTCATTTCACAAATTACTCTCATCTTTCTAATAATTGTTTGATTTCTTCATCAGTTTGTATCAAATATGTATTGCTCTTATACAATTTATGTAAAATGTAATCCCTCTTTAAACAGAAATGTTTCTAGGGATCAATAAATAAAGTAAAGTGTGTGCAGTGTAAGTATTGATATTTTTGTGTTCACTAGGACTGACCATTTTTTTCTGAATTATTCAGATTATCAACCCATTTTATCAATTTTCAGATTCATTTTGGAACCAAAGACCAAAAAATGGTCTTTGAAAAAAAAGCACCTAGAAAAGAAAAGTTATAAATTGCAAAAATGGAACCTTTTCTTTCGAACAAGATTAAAAATTCTATATGGACGTTTATCTTGAGAAAATTGGTTACACCATATAATATAAAAGATAGTGTTAGAATATTGGTAATCTCTTTAGAACAGCTATTTCATTAAAGTGAATGGCTATATTTTCTTGTTTCAGCCATGCCATGTGGAGGTCATAATTCATATTTAGATTTCGGAGATATTTGTGAAAACTGGAATTGTCTTTGCTGGATGTTTTTTGGTTATTTATACACTTTCTCAAGAAACTTCATAATTTATGGTAGGAATACAAAAAAAAACGAATTCATTAGGTATATAAAGGAACTTTCGTACTCATAAAAATAAGAATGTACAAAAATGAAAGATTGTAAATGGGTGAGTAAGAAATGTAGTATTTCAATCATGTCAATATGTTTTGGATGTATTAATGTATGTCGGATATTAATCTTTGCCAAAGCTTGATTTCATCTGAGAGGCTTTCAGCAAATATATTTGACATGTGTTATGTTCGCGAATTTTAGGCACTTCTGTAAGATTCAAAATCGATATTATTTGGTTTTTGAGTTATTAGCGGAACCTCAAATGGATACGCAATTTTGAAAATTTGTGTTGATCAAACAATGGTATACCTATATTAACTAAGAAGTATTTGGGACAATACTTTCTAATTTTAAATAATGAACCCAATTAATGGAGAAGTTTCAGTGTTTTTATAAAGGGTTTGTTAACTCTGTGGATATCTTTAATCAACCATCAGCATTGGTAACTTTTACACATCATTCTGAAAACAACACTAGGTTCTGCCTAAGATGTCTAGAAACCATGGTGTGTGCACTTATAGCTGAAAATCTGTGGGATCAAATTGAAGACACCTGCCTACTTGATTCTGCTGCATTTTTGACAATAACGTTCTAGTTCTGAATTTACTGCCAGAGGGCTGACTCCGTTATGTTTATGCACAGGGTGTTTATATTTTCGTGACTATTTTTCATCCATGACCGGGTGGCATGACCACAGACCTCAGCGACGACCAGTGACCGTTCGGAATGGCTTCGGATTCGATGTTCCGTTGATGGAAGTGTTTGTTTTGTGACTGCTGAAAGTGTTATGTTGATGAAATTTCCAAGGAAAACAGTGAAAATTTAATTATTTACGTCCTTGTGAGATGCTCATGTTGTGGAAGAGTGGAAGGATTGAAAACGAATTATACAACAGTTTTATTTTCACGTTTATGGTAAGTACCAAAAATCTCATCCTTTCTTGAATTCCATCATTCGTACATGCTTCCATTACTTCAAATTTTTACTAAATAAAAGATCAAGTTCCAATAGATGAATAAAATTCTAAATATATCCTGGTTAATTATCACTGCTTATCAACAACATATCACGTTTTTAATCTTGTTGAATATGAATATGTGATCAACTTTTCCAGCTAATGTTTATACTGAGCCTGGTTTGAGCATTTTGTTGATGAAAGGAATGTAAAGATATATTTTCTAACGAATCAATTGCACTATTATCTACCTATATCTATGGTTCATACATCAACATGGCACAAAATACTCTTTGTAAACTTGTTTGGCCATTGAAAGTAAAATTTGACATTTGAGATACTACTGATCTATTCTAAATTATAAGTTTTGGGATGAAGGCTTAGGTACATATACTTTCAAGTTACTATTTTCATTACTGATATGAAAAATGAAATAGTTTTATGAAGAAGTAACAAACCTTGCATAGACACCAATAAAAAGCTTAGTATCCAAGATTTACTGATCAGTGAAAACGAAGAAACAATGTAGGTATTTATAAAATCACCAACATGAAAACTGATTTGCTATATATGGCTTCTTAGAAGTAGTCATGGTGCTAGAGGGTTTGCCACTCACCCTTATCCCACTGACTGCCACTGAGCTAGAATAGCTCGGAATCCACTCTCATGTAAGCTTTAAGTGTCGGATATCCCTTGCTCACACAAGCTCATGAGCAAAAAGGTTTCTCCGGAAACCTGAGGGATTCATGAAAACAAACTTTAAAATTTTCTTTTTTTTTTTGGTGATGTAAACTTCTACTTTTTGCAGGTGTTGGGCTAATGAGAAAATTTATATGAAGATGTGTTGGAGAAAATTTTGAGCGTTGCTGTCACACTCTGGGAAAAGTGGAACAAAAAACATGAAAACAGAGGTAACTATCATTTAATTTCACAATTTGAAATGACATATACATTTTACTGAAATGGAGAAACATACATTTTTGGAAATATAAAATATTGCTGAAATGTTTTAAAAGTTTTCAAAACATTTCAAGAATACCCCAATAATGCACTAAGAATAAAATTTAACAGCAACATTATCGAGGAGATTTTTTGTTTTTTGGAATGTTCCAAGAACCGACTTATTTATTTATTTACGGTTTCACCATTAGAAAAAATATAATCACAATTACAGAACAGTGAACTACTACTCTAAGAAGTTACATTTTTTACATAAAATTGAATTTTAAATATATTTCATAAATTCTAAAAATCAACAACTAAGTTTTTATCTTTCAGTATTCAGAATACCAATGTTTAGGATAATAATGTAAGATTAAAATATGGAAAATAACAGCTTCCTTAGTAAACAATGGGACAATGTTTAGGAAGTTGGCAGAAATGAAGGGGTCATTGGTATGATGATGGGCGTCTGTTTGTCTTTTATTCTCGTACAGTTGCATGCGCTCATTCTCGCCTCAATGACTCCTCTGGTAGTACTGTAGGTTTTTCCCGAAGTTGAAATAGGAAATGCGCTACCTTTTTTGTCAAGTCGCCCTGGAGGGCAGCTGGTGGTAGTACCCCCTTTTAATCTGGACTTATGTTTAGATGGAGGAGACTATCACTATTATAGTTTAGATATATAGCTGAAATGCTTTGAAAATAAGTTGAAAAACTTCTGACAGTAAAGTATATTTTGACTTCTACTATATTTATTAGATTTTTTCAAAATTGAGACCACATGTACAATTTCAAAGAAAAAATCGATTGAAACTCTGAACTACAAAGAAAATCATATTAGTAATGTACACTTTTGAAGTAAAAGAAATATTATAACATTCTGACAATTCAAGAGATGTTGTTGACTTGCTATATAACTAAAATAATTGACATTGGTCTATTCTGTGAAGTATTCTGTAACTTCTGTCCCACTTGAAAGGCTAGCAGTGTATAGATCTTTTCTCCACATTTCGGCTTAATATGACTCTATGAGCTTGAAAGTCATCTTGAATTCATTTTTTGATTCATATTCGAAAATGTATTTGAAATGGGAAAACAAAACTAAACCTTCTAGAATCTAAAATGATAGGATTACTATGTCTGGCAAGCAAAGTGAATTTGCTGAATTCGTCTGAAATAAGGAACAAAAATGATTGTGTTACAGATAAGACATCAATTAGAATTTTCACTAACCTGCCCGATAGTGCCTTAGAATACTTTATTTGCTCAAAGTAACAAAACATGTTTCAGCATGTTTTAGCACCTTAGAAAGTATTGTCACCATTATCAACACTTTGATTGGGAATGGATTGTTTTCTGATGCTTTATAAAAAGCATTTGTGATGCGAATGAACCTTCCAATCTGAGACCAATTTCATTATTACCAGCCTTATCAAAAATAATCAAGAAACTCCTCAAAGAGAGACTGAATTCGTATATTATAAAAACAAAATCTTGACTGCACAACAGTTTGGTTTTCAACCAACATTCTCCCTATCTCATCTATAGATTGAATCTCCAATAGAAACTGGACATTTAACAAATAATCAACTATCTGACTGAAAATGCCAATTTTCACTTTCAGATTTTTTCTTTCAAGTTCTTTTCACAATATCTATCAGATGTAGTTCAATGTCAAGCGTGGCTTTTGCCGGGGAAGTATTTGTATTCTATTAGATATTGCAAAAAATAGCTTCTTTTCTTTCAACTATCTGAACGAAAATACAAATTCTTACTCTCAGATTTTCGTTCAAGTTATATAGGGTCTTTTCACAATATCTCTCAGATGTATTTCAATATCCAGCGTGGCTTCAGCCGGGGAAGTAACTTGTTGTTTTCTGTTAGATATTACAAAAAAGTAACTTCAATTTATCATAGGTTTTTTCCATTTCCAGAGGAGTCATGTTTTGGTTCAATTTTGAATCCCTTCCAAGAGAGGTTATCTTGTACGATGGAAAATAGCGACTAAAGTTCGTCTTTCAGTCGCATATGATTCCACAACTGACTTCATGAACATCCTGTTCATATTTTTATTTTTTGGAAGTAGAAAATGTCAACTTGAATTGTGTGGAGGCGGCTGAAACAGACTTTTGTCATTTGTCAAAGGCTTTTGACTGTGTCAATCATGAAAGGCTGTTGCTAAAGCTGCACCCTTATGGCTGTAGAGGCAATGCCTATGATTGGTTCAAATCTTTTCTGAGTAATCAAAGACAATCAGTGAATGCATCCTCTGATCTCATTAGATCTCATTAGTGTGTTGCGGTGTGCCTCAAGGCTCAGTTCTGGGTCCCTTACTATTTTTGATATACATCAATGATATGATAAACATAGACACTGAAGGAACTTTTACACTATTTGCAGACGATGCTACTACTATAACATAACACAATAAAGATGTGCATGTTCTACACACGGTAATCGAAGCAGATCTACGAGTCTTCTTATCTATTAACTTCGATAAAACCAATATGATTTCCTTCAAAGATACCATTGGAAATATCAGTGTAGATGATTGCTTAATTCATGAAATAAAAAATTTCTAGGTTTAAATGTTGTCCTCAATTTGAAATTTGACACTCACATTGTAGCACTATGAAATAAATATCATCCGGTTGTCAAGTAGATGGCAAAAACACCCTTGCAAGACCTTACTCATGAAAGACAAGATTTTAACTTCACCAAGTCTTCATAATATATTGGAAACTGTGTGTCTTATGCATAGACATCTATTCAGACAGAAAAATCCAATCAATACAAGACTTCGTCATATTTGGTCAGAATTGGTAAAAGCTCATTCGTTTATAATGTAGGAAAAATGTTTAACCACCTGCCAAGTTCAGTGAAAAATAAAGGAGCTTATGTTTTATTCAGGAAAGCTGTTATAGAATTTTTACTTCGTAGACCTTATTATGAATTTCGCGAATTTTTTGCGGAAGGAATATGAGATGTTTTCTGATTTTATTAAATGTATATATTGTGTATTTGTATTGTTCGAGTTATATTTCAAGGTTTTAATCTGTATTACCCATTTTGTATTGTTGGCCCTTTTACACTCAGTTTTAATAATTGCTTTATCCACAAGATGTGTAATATTTGACAATAAATAAAGTATATTAGACGAGGGGGAAGTAACTCTTTCATTAGGTGTACATACATCATAACATTTTCATTACTTCATTAATAATTTCATATTCAACTTAAAATCGAAATCTATGTTTCTGGGGATCCGTGATATGATTTTTTTCGGTTCCAAGTTGGCAAATTTATGCCGTCTGACAATCGGTAAGTAATCGCCTCGGTGATCGCTGAGCAGACGCGGATTTTAATCAGTGATTTTCCGATGAATAGTATAACATCATTAATGGTAATTATTTTTCATTAGAGTTAATTACTGCATTATTTTCATTAGGTGTACAAAAAATGGCTAGTTACTTCCCCCTCGATATTAGATTAATTGATACTCTGAATTTCTTTTTCAGCATCAAGTTATTTCTCAAGCATTTGATGAGGTGTGGAAAATCGGAATACAATCTCAAATTCCTTGAAGCATCCGTAGGATGCTAACACCAAGATTATAGGCTATTCTCAACACCAAGATGTTCCCACATTGTCCAATTCCAAAGAACAACACATTCAAGAATGATTTTGGACAAAATTTCCTCAATGACATCACCTCCACTCAAAAAACATGCCAAAGCTTGGAGACCACGACCGGCAAATAGTTGAAACATTAGAATCAAAGCATGGTCCCTAAGATTGTCTTTGTTAGTTTCTGGAGTATCATCACCCAAGATAAAATCCATCAGATTTTTAACAAACTCTTTAGTTTTTGTTATTTTGCATTCATCCACCAAGAGAGATACATGTTTTTCCTATTCTACCAAATGCTTAGTTTTTTCTTTCAATAGTGAAAAACTCTTTTCTGGATGACAAAACTGCCATCTAGGTTCCTTATATACCTTAAAAACAACGATTAGTGAATGTGGTAGTAGAATTACACCCTTATAAATTGCTTTTGCTGATACCTAATAGCGATATCCACTTAATTATTTTAAATATTTTTAGTGTAACTAAACAGCATTTTTTATTTCAATTAAATCAATACTACTAGAGTATAATTCTGAGTTAATTAACTTAATGTTGAGTAGAAGATTTAACTTTGTAGAATATTCAGTAATTTTTTGATTTTTTCCTCTATGCATGAAGTTCATCATAATCCATTATTATTATTACCATTAAATTGATGTTCAATCAGTATTTTAACAAACCTTTAAAACCTGAACTTTGATAATGGGATTGTTTCATATGTCAATGATACAAATTTTATCAATGAAGGATTTAAATATATCCAATACTCACCTCAACTGGGTACATGGAGATGGTGAGGTAGTATATTATTTTCCCTCATATGATTATATAATTTTGGACTTTTGATTTTAACCAAATTGCAGGTATTCATCAAGTCCAAAGTATATCTTTTACCTGTTTTCTTGCATTGACTATCTTTAGAACATGTTTTTGTCATTTCTTGTCTATTCTCTTGGAGATGTCTCATGTACTTTTCCAATTTATTGGAGTCAATAATTTTTTTTTCTCATTTTAATTATTATAGATTCCAATTGCCTATTTCTTTTTCTGATACAGAACTGTTGTTTAGTTTTAGATTTTTTAAGAAATTATACATTTTCTTTTCGCTCATTTTCTTTTAAAAACTATTATATTTTGAACAGAATCTGCATTCATTTGCATAAGTAGAAATGAAAATTTCACTGGAAGGACTTGATTGATCCTTTGCAAATATAAATTTCATCTACCATTTTTATGTAATCTTCTAAATTCTCTATGGTAGTGACAAAGTCAATGAAATAGAGGAATTTGTTTGAAGCAACAGCATAAATTGAGTGATTCCTCAAAACCACTGTTCGCTTAAGGAAGGGTAAATCATTATTCATTGCTGTCAATTTTGAGAGTACTACATGTTCCTCTAATGTATGATAACCCCATCTATCATGGAGCTTGATGTTAATATTATCTTGTTAAATCAAAGAATATATGTCTGTCATTATATCAAATTTTTCTATTAATGAAAATGTTTGTTCTATCTCGGAAGTGTCAGGTATTTCTGTAATTGGACTTGGTAAAGGAATATCTGGTATGGTTGAGTCGGAGGCAGTGTTATCACAAGATGGACCAGGAGAGGAGTGAAATGAAAGATTGGAAGCCATACTAATATAGAAACATTGATTAGTTATATGCCTACATATTTATTTTGATACAATATAATAATAAACTTCTTTACTCAGTACGTACATACAGTTAATTTACATTGTCACAGGTGAAAATATATAATACATTAACATGTATAAAATACAATTTCATCTATCCATTGAATTAATTTAACGAAGTCGATTACCTGTTATCTAGATCAGTGACTTAATTTCGAAAGTATAGTATCAAAGAAAAAGTTCTTGAAATTGAATATCAGTTCATTAATAGACCAAAACTTCATTGCTTTCAAAAATAACTTATTTCAAGTAACATTGTTATTTCAATAAATTTTAACATTTCTTGTGATTTGAGGAGTTTCTCCACTTCATTGGCCATGAGCAAACTGAAAATGCAAAACAAATAAATCAATTAACTGTAGAGGCAATGTAAAATTCCAAGGCATTCATTTTGAATTGGGTGAAAGCAATAACTAGATTCAGAGTTTTTTTTCCAGTATACTGAAATCTTTGTGTAGATTGATCAGCCACTTCTACGAAAAAATGTAAACCAAAACGAAAACAGCTATACTTTGTTATGATAAGGCTGAAATACAATTGAAGTTTTGTTTTAAGCATTAAGTTTTACGATTTCAGATTTCCTTTTAACGAGAAACGTATTGTTATTCTGGTCACGCCACACAGTCTTGTTGGTAAAATTCAATCTTTCAATTCTTTTTGCGTCCTGTTTTATTTTTAAAATCTTCAAGCTTAATACATAAATCTTCTATTGTGTTTCAGCCTATATGTAGCTAAAATACAATATTTCATATCCTGCAATCACAAGTATTTTTTTTAATAACATTGTTTACGTTGATTTCATTGAAAATATGAACAGGATGTTCATAAAGTCAGTTGTGGAATCATCTGCAACTGAAAGTTGGAATTTAGTCGCTATTTTCCATCGTACAAGATAACCTCTCTTGGAAAGGATTCATGTTTTAAAGAGAAACATTGTTTACGTATTCTAAAAAAAGATACTTTTCTCTAGATACCTTCATATTTGAAAGAAGGTATTCAAAGTTTGGATAATGCATTTTGGGTTTGAACAAGATTTTTTTTTCTATTTGTATCCAAATATGTCACTGTACACAATGAATTATTACTAGGAATTGAGAAAGTAATTATCGGAGGGTTTTAAAATCAATGAAACTATTCCAATGTCTAGTTATCAGATTTGTTTATGCACATCAATCTGGAATGTTGAAGTAAACTTCTTGTTCAATTTGCTTATTCATGAGGTTGAGCTTACAAGATTGAAGTAAAAGAAACACCATTTGATAATTCAGTGTTGCAAAGTTACTGAATACTGTTAGAAATTTGAATTTAAATAGTAATATGGACGGTACTGCACCTTTCAATAGCTTCCTTGAACCAATATATTCTCTTCGGCAGAACACAGGTGTCCAGAAACTGGAAGGTGTTTTCCAACGGCATCAATCCATGTTTGGAGTCAATCATTCTGGAAATATGGATGTCTTAGCATAATATAAGGTAATATATGTATGTATATACTACTAGCTCAAGTGCACACTAGCTACATATCTCATTGCTCTCCAAGTAAAGCAAGTTTTCTCTGTATATTTTCAGAACAATAAACTTTTTTTCCAATGAATTTTATTTCATTCGTCAAGCAGAAGTGATTCAATAAACTGTGTAACATTAGTAAAGGAAGTAGCTGTTTTCTATCGAATATTTGCCTAGTATGCTAAATAGTAGGAATAGTGGAGTGAAGAATACGTAGTTCTAATTTGTTGAAATTATAACCGATAGTATATATTTGATACTAGCAGTACATGAAAGTTTTTGGATATTTCATCAATGGGTCGTGGTGGTCGCCTGGCACAACGTTGATTCCCAGCTTGGTCACTCTCTTGCATGATATCACACGTTAAAAGGTAATTAGGGATGCGTCTTCCCTAGCTAGCACAAGTATATCGAAGACTTCTGTTGCGTGTAGGGGTGCAACAGGTTGACAGTCCTATGAGAGAAGGTAATAATAGTCATCTAATCTTCCTAGTTATGTATTTTGTAATGGTGCTATAAAAACAACCCACAATATTTCCTTGGTCTCAACAGTCTCTGCTTGATTTTTGAATGAATTTCACCTCACCATTCAACTACCAATCTGATATTCTTCAGAATGATTTATTGATAAAAAAATATTAATTTCAACTTGCCTTTGGTTTGGGATATAGGGATTTCCTTCCTTTGACTCTCCACACAAAATATACATTCGTATCATCTTCACTAGGCACTAATAATATAAAGTAAATTCTCCAAGGAAATCTCGTTAACTAAAATAACACTGCACACAAAACTAACTGAAACAATACAAAAGAACAGGAAAACAAATTTTAACGGAAAACAGGATAAATACGACTAACACAATACACCATAAAAAATATGAGAAGATAATGAATCCCGACCGAATCAGAAAGTCAGAATCAGACAATACATAATACCAAAATAATAAAAATAATGTCAAATGTATGACATTGGTAGAGTTCAGCCGTGCTCAACCGTTGTTCATCGGTGAGAGCATAGTCAATGGAAAAGCGGACCGTTCAGTCAAACAAGTTGACTAATCACTCAACTGTTGGCAACTGTTCAGCACGGCTGAACAAGCCCATTAACTCTTCTCGAACGGAACCAATAAGAAAACATTATGAAAATAAAAGTCGTGAACGCAAAACGCCGTTATGTGTAAGTCGCTTAACAGTTTCTGTCAGCGATCTAAGCGCTGCACGCGGTTATTATGGAACTAACTCGTAATCCAACAGGTGGTGCCGACCGAAAAAATCAAAACAAAATCGAATCGTTAGAATCACCAGGTTATTTAGACATCTTAGTTCTGCCCTTCTAAAATAAACTTTTGTATCTGCAGCAGAGATGGTCCACGGCTGTCTTGTCTCCATGTTCCATAATGGCTGGTGGCCGGGCCACATAACATCGGGACCGTACACGGAAGTCGGCGCTTTTTTGTAATTCGAGTCAATTGTACACCTGACAATTTCCTTCCATGAAAAAATTAGAATTGATATCTATCCATTGAAATTGAACATAATATAATAACAATTTACTTTATTTGACATTCTGACTTTCAAAAGAAACATAACCCAACTTTTTGTTCCAAAATTATCTGTTCTCTCTCACTTATGACCCTTACTTCCTGATTGGCGCTTTTGTGGGTTATTTGTAACATTAGAACTATTTAAAGAGATTTTGACTATTAGACTCCACCCATTGGCCGTACCCGTAAGAAGGCCAAAGCCTTCTAGGATTCAGTGACCCTAGTGGCGGTTAGGGTCAGAGACCTCTATTACTTTTGTCGGTATTCTTGCGGGTTTTTACTGCACAATAGGTACATCACTTTCAAAAGAAAGGAATATTTTCATCAGTAAAAAAGTAAACAACATATTCCTAGGTTGAATCAGTGAAAGCAGGGGTCATCAGAAGATCTTGGGAGTTGGAACAATCTGCTTTTTTTTCTGTGAATCTGATAAAACTATTTTTGATCATTTCCAATGACATAAAAATTGACTTTTGACATGTGTCACTAGTTGACTAGTTCAAACATCGGACCTAATTTTCGTGGTGTTTTGGGAACATTGGAGCTATTTAGACTCCACCCATTGGCCATACCCGTAAGAAGGCCAAAGCCTTCTAGGATTCAGTGACCCTAGTGGCGGTTAGGGTCACTGAATCTAGAAGGTCGTGCCGTCCTTACGGGTATGGCCAATGGGCGTGGTCTGGTACTTGAAATTGTTATGTATTTCTGCTAGACTCACGACACTTAAGAAAAATACATAAGACTAGTATTTATCAGATAAGAGACTTTTATTGATCGTTTTTAACAATGGCTACCTGACGACGCTATCTTTGACAAATGACATGGATCGAAAAGTAATGACAGTGATAGTTGAACAAACCTAAAGCACAGTTTGTATTTCGCGAGTAGAATTCACAACATTCTCCTTCTACTAAAATAATTACATTAATTACAAGTCCAATTTAGTGGGGGGTTTTATGATTCTTCCAGAACGACTTGTGCGTGGAGTTATGGAAACCGGTTGAGGTGGAACAATACCTGCATTCTCAGCACTTATAGGCTCAGAGTTTGAACTTGATCTAATTTCACGAGGACTGGCCATAACTTCAATCACAGGTCTTACAATTTCTGGTGAAGTTCTCAATTTAGGTACTAACATAGTATCTTTCAATTGTTCATTCTTGTCAGGATACGTTTTGCTAAACATGGAATCATCTTCTACATTATTAGGATTAGAGCGAAGGCTATCAGAATGAACATGTTTTATAGTATCTCCAATTTTTACAAGATATGTACAGTAACTTAGAACTTTAACAATTTTTCCTTTCTCCCAAAGTTTACTCCTGATATTTTTTACATACACAGATTCATTTAAGGAATATAATTTAGTGTTTCTTATCAATTCATCAACATTTTTATTCTGGTTTCTATTGCTGAATGTAGGTTTTATCAAGTCAAATCGAGATCTTGGTCGCTTTTTAAATATCATCTCAGCTGGTGATATAGATGTTGAAGTACACGGAGTCATTCTATAAGTAAAGAGGAAATTTATCAATCTGCTCTGGATGATGCTATCAGATAGATCACTACCTCCGCTTGAAAAAATATTTTTATTTAATGATTGCTTGACTGTTTGAACGGCTCTTTCGGCTATGCCGTTACTTTGGGGATGATACGGTGGAGACTTGATGATTTTTATACCATTAGCTTGGCAGAACATAAGAAATTCCGATGAGTTGAATGGGGGCCCGTTGTCTGACACAAGTTCAACTGGTAAGCCAAAAATACAAAATATCTCTTTCAATTTAGAGATTGTTTCTTTCGCAGTGGTTCCATTAGACATTAATTTAACATCAATCCACTTTGATCTATTATCCACCAAGATTAAAAAAGTATGATTGTATTTGTGGAGAAAGTCAATGTTAACACGATAGAAGTTGTTAGGGGCTGTGGGCCATGGTAAGAGTGATGTGCTATTTGAAAAATTCTGATTCTCCTGACATATATCACAAGAACTTATGAATTTTTCAATGTCATTATTTATATTTGGCCACCAGCAATATGACCGTATTAACATTTTTGTTCGTACTATACCTATATGTTGTTCGTGAAAAAGATTCAATATATTAACTCTCAGAACAGTAGGGACAACAACTTTGCTTCCAAATAACAAACAATTTTGCTCAATGGAAAGTTCATGTATCCTATGAAAATAAGGTTTGAGGTCATCTGAATCAACTGATTGTGGCCATCCACAAATGGTCATCTCCATGGCTTTTGTTATGGTTATATCTCTTCTAGATGCATTAGCTATTTCTTTGCTATTCAGTGGAGCATCATTCACCAAGTTAAATGAAAAAATAGAATCCGAGATTTCAGTGAAACTTTGAATAGGTAACCTAGACAACCCATCTGCGTTTGCAACCAGACAACCTTTTTTATACTCAATTTCATAGTCATACCCTGAAAGCGTTATAGCCCATCTAGTAATTCGCGCAGCGGCCGTAATAGGAATGCCTTTATTACGACTGAAAATAAATTTCAATGGCTCGTGGTCACTGACTAATATAAATTTTCTTCCAAATATGTACTTATGAAATTTTTTTATTCCGAACATAATAGCAAGTGCTTCACGCCCTAGGTTTGAATAACGTTGTTCAGTGGGTGTTAAAGTACTCGAAACAAATGATACAGGACGTTCTTTGCCTTCTATTCTATGGCTTAAAACAGCGCCAACGCCATAACCACTAGAATCAGCTGTTACATATATAGGCAGTGTTGGGTTGTAATGAGTGAGGACATGATTTGATGTCAACAACTCTTTGCTTGATTGGAAAACATTCTCACACTCTTCTGTCCACTCAAATTTAGCATCTGCTCTACAGAGATCATACAGGGGTTTTAGTTTTGTCGATAACATGGGTATGAATTTTCCATAATAATTCAAAAGGCCCAGGTATGATTCGAGTTGGGTTAGATTTTTAGGTGATGGAGCCTTTTTTATGCTTATTATTTTTTCTTCCGTAGGGTGTATGCCTTCTTCATCTAAAACATGGCCTAAAAACTCGACATTTTTTTCAAAAAATTTACATTTCTTTTCATTTATTTTCACATTATATTCTACTAACCGAAAAAGTACTTTAACCAATGCTTGGTAACAAGAATCTATGGTTTTACCATAAACCAAAATATCATCTAGATAGCACTTGGTGTTTTCCAATCCAGATAAAATTGTATCCATAATGGATTGAAAAATTCCTGGTGCTGTACTAATGCCGAAAGTTAAACGATTGTATGTGAAAAGACCCATGTGGGTATTGATGGTAAGTAGCTGTTTAGATGAATCACTAACCATCAGCTGTTGATATGCACCTTTCAAGTCTAAGACTGAAAAATAGCAATTGCCACTAAGGCTTGCATAAATATCTTCAGGAAGTGGCAATAAACAGTGTTCTGACTCGAGTACACGATTCAAGGTTTTCTTAAAATCAACACAAATTCTTATATTGTCAGAATTTTTTTTAGGTACTACTACTATGGGACTAGCCCATTCACTATGTTTCACTTTTGATAAAATTCCATCATTAACCATTTTTCCTAATTCTTCCTCTACTTTTGGTTTTAACGCATATGGAATTTCATATGCCCTATGAAAAATTGGTTTGGCATCATCTTTTAATTTAAACTCAACTTTAAAATGTAAAATATGACTATTAGTCTCATCTTTGAAAACTTTCGAAAACTTTGTTTTCAACTCAGAAATTAAATTCTTACGTTTAACTTCTAACTGTGCATCAACTTCCTCAATGCATTCCGACTTTGACTTCCTAGCTTTACGATCATGATTTACTTGACCTGACACAACCTCACTTGACTTGACTGACTCGCCTGACATTGTTATTACATTTACGTTTACCAAATTTTTCCAATTTGGATTCAACACACTTAGCCAATTTCTACCTAAAAGTGGGGTGAATTTATGTTTACTATCTAGAACAACTAGAGGTAATACAAAATTATTATTGTCACACATAACATTGACATTAATTTGACTCATTATTTTAACATGCTCTCCTGTTACTACTTTCAATTTGAAATTTACAGGTTCCAGCTGCAAATTTCCAAATAATGCATAGTAATCATTAAGTTGTATAACAGACTTACAAGCACCTGAATCAACTTCCATTAATAGTTGCTTATTTTCCACAGGTAGAGTAACTTTAAGACTTTCATTTTCACTGAGTGATCCTACTAAAACATTGTTCAAGAACCCAAGCTCTAATGGTTCATCTTCTTCTTCTGCAGCCTCTGGCTCTTCATCTAATAGGTGGACTTTGTTTCTGCACATGACGTTCTTCGCTGTATGGCCTGTTTGGTTGCAAGCATAGCATTTCCAATTGATCGCTGGACAACTATTTGGGTTTATATGCTCTCTGACACATCTTCTACATGTCTTTGTACGTGCTTGATCACCAACTTTTTTATTTTCATGGTGGGGCTGACTTGATGGTTGACTGGACTTATTGTGACTGTGACTTTTAGACCAATTATTCGTCTTTCGACTCTGACTAAACTTATTGATAATTCCTGTATCTGATGTCATAACCTTCAACTGCCCTTCAGCCAATTCCATTGCAATGGCAGTTTGATAGGCTTTTTCAAATGTTAAATTTTCCTCAGACAGCAATTTACGTTTAATACCCTCGGAACGTAATCCGCAAACTAGTTTGTCTCGACAGGCTTCATTTAGGAACGCGCCAAACTGGCAGTATTTGGCAAGACTTTGTAGCTTAGCACTGAATTCATCTGCTTCTTGCTTTGCTGAATAAAACTTATAACGCTCAGCTATTACAAGTCGTTTGGGGCTGTAATGACCCAACAATACATCTTTCAGCTCTACATAAGATTTTGTACTTGGCAAAACTGGTGATAGCAAATCTTTCAGTACATTATATGCTATTCCTCCGATCAAGGTTAAAAATAAAGATACCTTTTTTTGGTCTTCTATATCATTGCATACGAATAACTGTTCCATACGCTCCAGATAACTGGTTATTTCAGTTTCTTTAGGATCGAATGCCTCTATATTTCCTGTTAGCGGCATTTTTCTCAAAGACTGGTACTGGACACACTTGAGATTCTGGACTTGACTTTACACACTCGACTGGACTTTGGACGCAGGTTCTTTCTTTTATCAATCGTCGCCAAAATGTTATGTATTTCTGCTAGACTCACGACACTTAAGAAAAATACATAAGACTAGTATTTATCAGATAAGAGACTTTTATCAAAGAGTAGGGGTCATAGACAAGAGAGATCACATAAGGTATTCATGAATGAAATAGTAAAATCGTTACGGAATCCTTGAATCAACTGTCATTTCAATTTCATTCATAAAATTCAAAATCTGGTTGGATTCTGGTGTCACCAATCACGAGCCGGGAAGCAGGTCATGTGACATCTTCAACAGCGTCACAACACTTTACGAAACGATAACGAAGAAGAAGAGCAGAAAGAATGAGATTGGAGGTTATGTTATTAACATAACCGCTATAATTTGACAGAAATTTTCAATAAAAAATAATTAAAATATTAATGTTTTTTGATAAGATATGATAATATTATGTATGTAACTATGTTGAAGGTGTTATGCATTAATTGATGCGGAGAGCATCTTCAGTTATTTCACTATTTATTTGTATGTGCTGGCCACTTCATTCGTACCTAGTTTGATTTTGCTATGGTGTTTACTCATCGAACATAATTATTTTAATTTTTGTTCATAAATTACATTATATTGTGGCGAAGCTGCGGGCGATGCCGGACCTGAACTCTCACGTATAGCTAGCGACCAACCGCGGGAGACTGTCGATGCGCTTGCACCGAGAAGAATCTGGGCGCCGCGGTGAGTCTGGGCGATTCGATGGAAAATTCTGGAGCATTCAGAGAAGGCAACGTCGGATATAAAAAGAACTACGCAGCGGACAGACGGACAGTCAGTGAAGTGAAAGTCGAATATAAATACCTAGTTCCGTGATTGTTATATAAATTAGAGTATTGTGTTATTGTATCATTGTATTTCGTTAAATAAATTATTTTAGTCAGTTAATTAGAGTATAAATCTACTACATTGGTGTTAGAAGTGCGATCTTTAAATACAGAGTGTTTGTGTAAGTAGAAAGTTTGTGTATTTCGGACAATTATTTTCGCGTGTGAAATAGACAATAATAATAGTAATAGACTAGTGTCCGGGAAATAGACTGTGTGAGATAGACAATAATAATAATAATAGACTGGTGACCCGTGAAATAGACTGTGAGACATAGACTAAGACAAAATGTGTTCGAGGAAAGTTCGCCTGGTTGAATTGAAGGTTGCGGAATTGAAGCAAGAACTGGAGGAGAGGGAACTTGACACAAGTGGTAAAAAGGCCGTGCTTCAAACAAGACTTGCAGAGGGATTAGTCCAGGAGGGCGAGGACCCAGAAACGTTTTTATTCGAAGTTTCTGGAATAGATATGAGTTCCATAATTAGTAAACTCGACGGAATGGAAGACAAAATGCAACAGAATTCGAATGGTCTGAAAGAAGAATTTCAAGAAAGTTCGAGAAATTTGGAAGAAAAACTTCAAGAAAAACTTCAAGAAAGTTCGAAAAATCTGGAAGAAAAGCTGCAAGAAAATTCGAATAGTCTGAAAGAAGAATTTCAAGAAAGTTCGAGAAATTTGGAAGAAAAGCTGCTAGAAAATTCGAATACCATGAAAGAAGAACTTTGTGGCGTAGCGAGCCGATTAGAAGAAAGAATGGGAACTGTTGAGACAGAGATGGAGAAAATCAAAGATGAAATTGAGGAAGAGATGGGAAAATTGAAGGAAACAATTAGTGACGAAATCAAAGGCGGACTCGAGGCGGAAATCATCAAAATAAAGGAGAAAATCAGTAAGTTGGAAAACCAGAATGACACTACCCACACCACAGAATCTGTCAATGAAAATTCAATGCTGGAACTGAGTTTGAACTTAGATGATGTTCAAAGGGGTTTGAAAGATGTAAAAATCAGTCCAGAAACAGGAAAACTCTCTATGAAACCACCTCAGTTTGATGGAAAAACACCATGGGCAAACTACCGCCGACAATTTGAAGCTGCAGCAAAGGCGAATGGATGGAATGCAGGAGATAGAGCTGTGGCACTAACACTGGCGTTGCGTGGAGAAGCAACGAATATTCTACAAACCCTCACGGCACAAGAGCAAGAGGACTACGAGCAGCTGATCAAACATCTAGAATTACGGTATGGACAGACTCATCTAGAACATGTATACCACTCACAGCTCAAAAACCGCTGCCAGAAGTCAAGCGAATCCCTACAGGAATTTGAAGCCGACATTGCACGCTTGGTTCGCCTTGCATATCCAGCTACACCAGAAAAGGTAATGGAACGACTAGCAGTTCAGGCATTCTTAGATGGACTTCGTGACCAGGAAACGAGACAAGCATTAACACTAGCTCGTCCAACACATCTCGTGGATGCACTGGCACGCGCTTTGGAATTTGAGGCAGCGAAGCAATCCTGCAGAAGCCAAAGTAAAGTCCGAGTTATTGAAGGAGACCCACAGGAGCCTGCTAACCTGGAAGCTGCCATAAGGAAGGTGGTGAAGGAATTGTTGCCTGAGAGAAGACTAGTGAGATGCCGGAACTGTAGGAAACTTGGACACGTGCGTAGTCAATGTCCAACCCTCAAGAGGTCGAAACCAACGAAGGTTGTTGAGAAGGGGCAATCGTCGGCCATTACTCAGAGAGCCCCGGTGAACAACGCATATGTCGCTGTCCTCCAACGACAGAACAAAGGAGCCTTTGTAGACGGTTTCATCAACAACAAGCCTTGCGCAATGCTGCTGGATACAGGTGCGACTAGGACAATCCTTGGACCTGCTTTTATTAAAACACCAGAGAGAATGGAACCAACATCATGTAAGCTACGCACAGCAACAGGAGAGCCGGCCACTGTACATGGTGAGCTACCGATTGAACTGATTCTAGGCAACACAAAAGTGAAACATCGGGCATTAGTAGCGGACATTGAGGACGACGCAATTATTGGAATGGACATCATGAATTCCAGAGGGTTTCAATTGAACTTCAAAGATGGCGTCCTACGTGTGAACGGAGAAGAGCTGGTGCTACATGGAAGAAGTGAAGAGATGATTCGTGTTCTGCTGGTTGAAGATGTAAGTGTACCCGAGAGGGCTGAGACCATACTGGAGGCTCGCTTGGACGGAGGTGCGAGCAATGGAAGCGTGGTGATGTTCGAGCCCAAGCTTCATGATGAGAAAATTGGACGAGGTATTGCACTAGGCAAGACTTTGTTGCGTGCTGATAAATTTGTGCCAGTAAGGGTAATGAATGTCAATTATTACCCAGTGACCTTGAAGAAAGGAACTGTTTTGGGGCACTGTTCGTCAATTTCCTCTGTGATCAGGAGTGTACACGGTACTGTTAGTCAAGACAACAACCTGACAGCGGAACTGGAAAAATTGGTTACCATCTCTTCCAAGGGCATTAAACCAGCCCAACAGCCCAGATTGAGAGAATTAGTCAAGAAGTACCAAGACATCTTCGATACCGGACAAGGAAAAGGGGGTCGAACGAATGTAGTCCAACATAAAATTGATACTGGGGATGCCCGACCAATCCGACAATCAGCTAGAAGACTTCCTCTTGCCAAGAAAGAAGAGGCTGACAAAATAGTCAGTGATATGGGGAAAGATGGAGTTATTGAACCATCCGACAGTCCATGGTCCTCTCCAGTCGTGCTGGTGAAGAAGAAAGACGGATCAACACGCTTTTGCGTAGATTATCGTCAACTGAACAACGTGACGAAGAAAGACAGTTACCCTCTTCCGAGAATAGACGACACCCTAGACACGTTGGCCGGCTCCACGATTTTCTCGACCCTTGATCTGAAGAGTGGATACTGGCAGGTAGAACTGGCTCGAGAAGATAGAGAAAAGACAGCCTTCACCATCGGCTCGGGACTGTGGCATTTCACCGTTATGCCATTCGGACTTTGTAATGCTCCAGCAACATTCGAGAAATTGATGGAGACGGTTCTGAAAGGACTCTCATGGAGGACGTGTCTGGTATATCTCGATGACATTATTGTAGTTGGCAAATCGTTCGAAGACCACGTTAAAAACCTGGAGGAGGTATTCATGCGACTGAGAAACTCTGGATTGAAGCTGAGCCCCAAGAAATGCCACCTGTTCCAAAAAGAAGTACGTTACCTTGGCCATGTTGTCTCTAGGCGCGGAGTAGCAGTGGATGACGAGAAGATTAAAGCAGTGAAGGAGTGGCCTATCCCGAAAGACATACACCAACTACGTAGTTTCCTTGGTTTGTGCACATACTATCGCCGATATGTGCTGGGATTTGCCAACATCGCTAAACCACTGACCAGGCTCACGGAAGGTCAAACAAAATTCCAATGGTCCGAAGAATGCCAAGACTCGTTCAGGAAGCTGAAAGGGGCATTGATCAACGCACCGATTCTGAGTTATCCCCTTCCGAGTGGAAAATTCATTTTGGACACGGACGCCAGCAACGTGGGACTTGGAGCTGTCTTGTCCCAGATCCAGGATGGGCAAGAGAAGGTGATCGGATACTTCAGTAAAACTCTCAGTAAACCGGAGCGTAACTACTGCGTCACCAGACGAGAACTGTTGGCTGTTGTCAAGGGAGTAGAACACTTTTACAAATACGTGTACGGGAGAAGATTTCTGTTGAGGACCGACCACGCAGCCCTTAAATGGCTTCTACAGTTCAAAAATCCCGAGGGCCAAGTAGCACGTTGGATCGAAAGACTCCAAGAATTTGACTTCGAGATCGAACATCGAGCAGGGAGTGGCCACAAGAACGCAGATGCCCTGTCAAGGAGACCATGCCCAGACGACTGCTCACACTGCCGACGAGCAGAAGAGAAGGAAGCAGCGATTTGTAGAACCACGGCAGTTGACAATAACTGGAATGACAACGAGGTCCAGAAAGACCAAGAAAGAGATCCGGATCTTGGTTTAGTCATCGGTTGGAAAAATAGTAATAAAAGACCGACATGGCAGGAAATCGCAAGATATTCCCCAGCAGTTAAATCCTACTGGGCCCAATGGAATTCCCTTACCCTGGACAATGGGGTCCTGAAACGTGTATTGGAGTCCGAAGATGGTGGGGAGGACAGACGTCAGATAGTGGTGCCCAAGAACAGAAGACAGGAAGTACTCCGAGAGATCCATGATGGAGTTGCTGGAGGACATCTGGGTGTGACGAAGACCCTGCAGAAAGTAAGACAACGGTTTTACTGGGTCAATTGTCAAGTTGATGTCAATGACTGGTGCAGAAAGTGTGCTGTTTGTGCTGCCAGCAATGGACCTCGGACACGACCCAAGGCCCCGATGCGACAGTATAATGTAGGTAGTCCATTCGAAAGAATCGCCATTGACATCGCCGGCCCGTTCCCCGTATCAGATCATGGAAATAAATACATCCTTGTGGCAATGGACTATTTCAGCAAGTGGGCCGAAGCCTATGCCCTGCCCAACCAGGAAGCCATCACCATCGCGGACGTCTTGGTGAAAGAGTGGATATGTCGATTCGGTGTCCCCTTGGAGCTGCACTCGGACCAAGGCAGAAATTTCGAATCCAACCTGTTCCAAGAAATCTGCCAACTGCTGAACATCCGCAAGACGAGAACCACAGCTCTACATCCACAGTCCGATGGAATGGTTGAGCGGATGAACAGGACTATCAATCGCCACTTGTCCAAGGTAGTCTCTGACCATCAAAGAGACTGGGATCAGTATCTCCATTTGTTTCTGATGGCCTACCGTTCCGCAGTACACGAGTCGACCGGCCAAACCCCTGCTAGTATCATAATGGGCCGAGAGCTGCGACTTCCCTGTGACCTAAAGTTTGGGATGCCACCAGGACAGGATACCGCGGGAGAGGACTACGTCAGTAAACTCCGGCAGCGAATGGAGGACATCCACGAACGAGTCCGTTTGAACATCCAGAGTGCCAGCGACCGAATGAAAGCGACTTATGACATCAATGCCGATGCTAGAGGATTTCAGGTTGGTGACCTAGTTTGGCTGTACAACCCGATGCGTCGCCGGGGCCTGTCACCGAAATTACGGAATTCATGGGAAGGTCCGTACAAGATCATCAAGAGGATAAACGACCTGCTTTACCGAATCCACAAGCCACCCAGAGGTAAACCCAGGGTCGTTCATTTCAACAGGTTGGCCCCTTACGCTGGAAATCATGACCAAGTCCGCACCCTCAGACCACCAGAGGATGCGATGACGTTCCAGAAATTCATGTCCTTATACTCAAATGGACAGAAAGTGTCACACGGGGTAACTCGGGAGGAGCCACGGGACCTTTTCAAAGTGCCAGTCGATTACGCCCTAGCACACTGCGTCGCAGAAGATCTTCGAATGTCCAGGGGCATCGCTGTAGTGTTCTCCAAGAAATTTGGCCAACTCCAGACACTACGGAAACAGAATCCAGAAATTGGAGGTGTGCTACAGCTGAAGAAGGGCCAGAGGAACATCTACTACTTGGTGACCAAGAAGCGTTCCCAAGACAAACCGTCCTATGAAGATGTCTGGAGGAGCCTCACCCAACTAAGAGATACGATGGTGAACCAGAATCTGGTGGACTTGGCAATCCCAAAATTATCCTGTGGTATTGATGGGCTGGATTGGAGAATTATAAGAAGTATGTTGGAGACGATATTCCGATCCAGCGGCATCCAGATTTTGGTTTGTTGTAATCCTATTCCACGACCTAACATGAAGACTGTGGAGTGTTATTTTCATCGAACTTCACGATGCAGATATGGGGAATCCTGCAAATATCGACACACTCCAAGGATGACATTTCGGGACGAAATATCTCTAAGAAGGGGGCAATGTGGCGAAGCTGCGGGCGATGCCGGACCTGAACTCTCACGTATAGCTAGCGACCAACCGCGGGAGACTGTCGATGCGCTTGCACCGAGAAGAATCTGGGCGCCGCGGTGAGTCTGGGCGATTCGATGGAAAATTCTGGAGCATTCAGAGAAGGCAACGTCGGATATAAAAAGAACTACGCAGCGGACAGACGGACAGTCAGTGAAGTGAAAGTCGAATATAAATACCTAGTTCCGTGATTGTTATATAAATTAGAGTATTGTGTTATTGTATCATTGTATTTCGTTAAATAAATTATTTTAGTCAGTTAATTAGAGTATAAATCTACTACAATATGTAGAGAAGAATTATTTCAAACTGTTGCTTGTGCACTGCGAAATCGAACAGAAGAGGTTACAAGACCTAGAACAAGCTTGAAATTACTTAAGTGCGTGCAAATCTCAACAGTGAAGATTTTTATGAGTGTTGTTATTTGTCAATGTAAAACTATGTGCAACATAGTTTTTATAAAAGCCGAGTTTGCTTGAACCTAAATTCTGAGAACCAAGTTGAAGTAATTTAATGTAAATTAATCAGTGACGTATTTACGACAAAATACTTCAAAATTTTTATTGTCTCACTGATCTTTATGAATAAACCATAAGGATTATAAGAACCTGATAAAACTTTTGTAGCTATTTCAAACAAGAAAAGTGTATCCCATGATCATTTATCATGTTATCACGAGTAAGAGTAACCTATCTGTGGCTATGGTGGAGTTAGATGAAAAACCCAAATGCTCACTACATGAGCTACCTATACACACTTTAACCTCAGTTATGAAGTGAATTAATTCTCTACTTTATTCGCTCTGTCATAGCAGTAATCAAGAGTGAATTTGAAATTATAGGAAACATCGACATCAAGAATGTGCACTCCTGCTTAAGAAAAAGGCAATATTTTTTTCAAAATGTATTGAAGAAAAACATCTTCGTTTTAAAAAACTAGTATTTACCATATTTCATTAACAAAAAATTATATTTCCGTTACAACTAAAGTACCTACAGTACAGTAAAAAAAAATATCTAAAATTTGAATCCTTTTATTTTCTTTGAGCCCAGGTGATGAAACGCAAACTCTGAAGAAGGAAAAATATCAGATTTTTTCATTCAGAACAGGACATTTCTTAACATTAAAAAGAATGAAAAAAAATTCTCCTAAATAGCATAAATTATTCATTCATAAATTCATTATAGTTGAATCCGAATCCTTAAATGAACATTAGTATGGATGATTTTATGTTCACAAATACATACATTAACATATTCTTGAGAGCAGTAGTTACAGCTGAACAAAACAATACACTATGGTAAAGTACTCATAGTGGGATCGGAGTTTCTAGGCATCTTAGTGGGATCTTATGTCCCTGGACATTTCAACAAAACTATCAATAATTTCAATTTCATAACTGCTATGTACTAAAAATTTATTGAATCACGAGATAAATTTTGGTGTGAATATATACAAAAAAGTGTGCTCTTTCACAACACAAATACATCATTCGTTCGTGCTTTAATATTGGTAAATTCCTCAATTTCTTGACTCTTCGATTCTTAGTTTCTTCCCTTTTAAGAATACGGTTGGCATATTTTACAATATAAAATATCCGCATTCATATGCATAACTGCAATAAATAAACAGGGAAACTCTGCACAAGGGTGTACAAATGGAATTTTTCATAAAGTTGTTCTCTTGTTTTTCCTGTAGCTTTGGGTCCGCCTTCTTCGTATACCTCCAGCCTTTCGGTTTCCTACCTTCAGTCCACTAAGAATCTTGGCAGTAAATAATTCTTTTGAAATTTCTTCTTCCTTCATTTTCATGTCCTCAAATGAACGTTCCAGTTTAGCCTTTTCACTCTCAATTTTTTTTATTTCAAACGATTTGGACTGGAAAATATAATATCTGACAGAGATTCCAAACATTTTTTGTGTGTTAACTTCACTAAATCCCTCGACTTGCTGTTCCTTGGTGTTTCTGAAAAAAGACTGATGTTTGGATATGACACTCTGAAGCTGTTGAAAGATATTTTTGCATTTATTGATCCACTTTTGTAGTTACTTCTGACTGTGTGTCTTTGTCAACCCTTGACTTTTGAAACAAATTCAACGTGGGGATTGCAGTTCGACTTAAATTATGATTAATGATGTTATTTGAATATAATTGTTTTCGCTTCTCCATTTTATCTCCATCATTTATAAACGAGTTTCCATTGAAGAACTCGTTCAACATCTTCGAGGTCGGGAAATTAAAAAAATCGTATCTTTTCCAAACTAAGCGAGCTAGAATAAAATCTGTTAGGGTAGTCTTCAACAGGGCACTTGAGCCATTTCCAGTAGTTGTACCTTCCATGATGACTTGCGAATATTATTACCAAATGGGTAAATATCAATTCTACTTTGACAAATTTAGTCAATTCTCTTTGAAATAAACGTTCTTTATTGTGAAAATAGTAAGACTTTAGGAAAAATCAAGCAGCTGATCCAAACACAGTTTTCTGATATTTGACAGACAATTATAAACATCGTAGTAAAATTCAAGGACATTGGTCGATTTTCGCGCCATTTGCGGAATGATCTCTCTTGTCTATAACCCCTACTCTTTGCTTTTATTGATCGTTTTTAACAATGGCTACCTGACGACGCTATCTTTGACAAATGACATGGATCAAAAAGTAATGACAGTGATAGTTGAACAAACCTAAAGCACAGTTAGTATTTCGCGAGTAGAATTCACAACAGAAATAGATCAAGTGTTCAAATAACCCACAAAACTTGCTCTCTAATTGGTGATTTTGTGGGTTATTGGAATACTGGAACTATTTCAAGTATTGGACCACACCCATTGGCCATACCCGTAAGGACGGCACGGCCTTCTAGATTCAGTGACCCTAGTGGCGGTACAGTGTACACGCATTCTAGCGGCATATTTGGGAAACTGGCCAGTTCACTTAAATCAAGCTGGCGAGAAATGTATCGCGATTAATCCTACAGTTTCTCAGCTATGAGTCGGCACACCATGGTTTTTAGACATCTTAAGCCTGATTCACATAATGGCAGTAGCAGTGGCGTCACCCCCCTCTATTGATAAGATAACCAATGGCAAACATGTTTAGACGACGCTGAAAATTCAAGGTCACGCTGCTGAAAGTTTGATTCATTTAAACTTTTTGCAGTAAAATCTGGCAGTGTTCGCATTTCTAACCTTAAAATCATCATGAAATCGAGATTGCTGTTATGATTCCTTTCTACTGCTTTTAACAAACAATTAGTTGAAAATTTCCATTCCAATGTCACTCATTCGGATAACAGCGTCAAAAGGGGCGGAGTCACTGCCTTTAGTGCCACTGCTACTGCCATTATGTGAATCAGGCTTTACACCCAACAAAATAGATTGAAGAGAACAATAAACTGTCACGTTGACATCTCCGAGCAATAAGAGATATAGATAGGGCTTTTCTGTCTCTTTTTCGAAAGCAACCCCGACGTTGTTTACAAACATCTCAGACTGACTTATTTTAAAAAGGAAATTGTCGGAAACATTCGTTAGAACTCGGTGATCAGGTTGGAACTTCGTATTATATTCACTCTTAACTTGGCGATCATGTTTGTTTAAGCCCGTTTACGACTTATTTGTCGTCTTGTCAAATCAAACCATAGGCGTCGCAGCATGGAATAAACCATAGTTGACCTTTTCATTGGTATTAATAAGTTGATTTTTATTGAATTTGCTCATTTTCATCCCGATTTTGAGAGAAAAAACACCACTTGTTGAAACAGCTGTAAAAAAACTATGTTACTATGTAAATCGCCTGAACGATCACCTATCAATAATTAGGAAAAAACTTGTTGAAATGTAGGTATACTAAAAAGTAAGTAATAAGTAAGCAAACTCAACTCTTCATTATCCAAATCATAAGCCACTAATGGGTATTGGAATGTTTTGTTGAAACACAGGGATTATCACGTAGGTAATCCGTTCATCAGAAGTTTTCGATATTCCCATTGGAATAAAATTTTATATACACGGAATATCACATATATCAATATGAATAATCGATATGGAATGTTGTCAGTGACGTATCGCTTCTGGTGAAACCGGACGTGGACATAAACTTCTTTACTGTGAATGGAACACTGTGAATCATCACAGGTTTGAAATCTAATTGAGTAGTATTTTTGATGTCTTGATGAAGCCCATACTCCTTCCTAATTTCGGGAGATACCTCATTGAATTTATTCAATCCTTTTGGAGATGCAAGAAGTTAAATAATAACTACATAAGAAATTATCGATTTTCTACCAACAGACTTGTAATATCGATCGCTCCCTAAGCCTAGCTCCACACAAGTTAAGAAATAACTTTTGAACAACTCCAAAAGAATTTCAATCATCTGCCTCAGAATATCAATAACCTGAATTCAGAAAAAAAACATCAGAAAAAGATTTAGAGAGCTACTAGCTTAATACACTTTGGATGCGTATTTCAATGATACACTTTCATCATAAATTTGAATGTAATCTCTTATGTGTATTACAGTTTATGCGTAAACTCTTATGTGTATTATAATTCATGTATATCGTATATAAAGTGTATATTATAGTTTACTAATGTGATTCAAAGATTTGGATATTTTGACTTTTTTACTTCAGCACTTTCGTTTATTTTTTCAGTATTTATGACCTTATTCTATGCTCTATCAGCAATAATCTAATTCTTCGCACAACACAGTATTTTTGATTGATTGAACCATCAAAAGTAAGTGTTCCTTGCTTTGAAGCAATTTAGTTTCTATATTGCCACACAGCAATAATCGCTAACAATAAAAGTCAATTTTTAAAAGATCGTAGAAAAGATAGTGTATGCCATGGTAGTAGACATGGCGTTTCATAAATTCTCATATCATTTACAATTGTCACTTATCTTGTACCTATTCATCGTAATAAAATATGTTACTCTCTACTGACAACACTCGTAGAATGTACTCAAAGGCATATCCTGTGAGGGTACATGGCGGCTATTATTTGCCGTGGTGCACCGGGGCGACTTAGAAATTATTGGTAGCGCATTCACTTTTTAACTTAGGGAAACCTACAGCACTTCCGCCAAGCATAAAGGTTCCGTCAAACCGACGCAGGAACGCGGGAGCGGGAACGGAACTTTGGAACCGTTCAAATTGCTAGAAAAACAGCACACGTAGCAAACCATACATATTTCGTTGCTTGTATGCATTTTGGAATACGAATAATCACACCGGTATGTCCCACTATGGATTTTAGTATCGGATTCATCTCGTTCCCGCTCCCGCGTCGGTTTGAGGAAACCTTATAGACGTCAGGATTGACATCTTGATAACACACGTGCTTTCTAACCAGGAATGTGGTCTCTCATCGATACGAATACATGTGAGAACAAAGGACCACGCACGTTTCTTATGGAAAATGGCTTTCCGTGAATTTGTCTGAATTTTTGGTATAGTGTAGATCTGGATGCACTGATCAAAAGTGTCCATTGCCAAAAACTCCAAAAATGGACAGTTTTCAAGATATGGCTCTATCAATGTATTTTTTTTGCATTTTCTGGATTTTGACACATAATCAGTTCACTCTCATACTTAGGAAACACCGAGTTTCAATGATTTCACTGTAGGAATCGTTTGAAAAATAATTCTTTCTTCGTTTCAGATACTGCCATTTGAAGAAATTATTATACACTGCTCGTCACTGACGATGTAACTGGACTATTATTTTCAATTTCTATAGTCCAGTTTTTGTAGAAACAAAAACTTCTGAATTGCTCAAGGTATCACAGAGTCACATATATTCAACACCTTTCGATAGGGGCACTAGAAATATAATATTCGATACACACTATAGGAACTGAATCTGAGATACTTTTTTTAAATAGTTTCCTAGTCGTCAAAGAAGTAGTGGTAAATGCAAAATAAGCTTATAGAAAATCGTTCATAATGCAGGCTGACGACATAAATACTCGTATCGAATGCAGTTTGTTTATACCTAGTGTTAAATATCAATAGAAACAAGGGAATACATACCCAATAATCATTTCTAATCGCTAATCGAACCGTTAAGGCAAACGGATCCGTGAAAATGTCTGAATATTTGATATGATGTGGATTTCGATGCACTGATAAAGTGTCTATTACTACAGACTACAAAAATGGACAGTTTTCAAGATATGGCCGTATCAATATCTGATTTTTTTCGTTTTGTAGATTGTGGCCCATAATCGCTTAGCTCTTATACCCAACAAAAACGGAATTCCATCGATTTCTGCACAGGAATTGACTGAAAAACAGTTGTATTTCATTTCAGATACATTCATTTGGAGAAATTAGCATGCACTGCTCGTCACTGGCGATGTAGCTGGGCTATTATTTTCAACATTTGTATTTCCGTGTTCGTAAAAACAAAAACTCTTGAATTGTTCTAGTTCTAACAAACATACTTATATCCAACACAATTCAATTGTTGCATTTGAAAAAATAATATGCGATACACACTCTGAATATGATTTGAATTTTTTTTGAAATATTCTCCTGGCCATCAGGAAAATAGTGGAAAATGCAAGATGAGAAACTAGAAAATCGTATTTATAATGTACGCTGACGAGATGAATGCAGTTTGTTTATACCGAGTGTTAAATAGCAATAGCACCAAGGAAATACATACCCAAAAATCATTACTACTGTAATTGTTAATTGAACCGTTAAGGCAAACGGATTCGTAAAAATGTCTGAATTTTTTATTCGGTATAGGCAATTGCTTTTTCAGTTGAACAATTTATAAGTGGGGGTCAACAATAGTTACATTTCATAAGAAAAATATTCAATTTGTTAATGGACAGATTGAACCACAGTTACTTAACCTCCAGAGGGAACATCATTATTGGGTATGTATTCCCTTGTTTCTATTGATATTTAACACTCAGTATAAACAAACTGCATTCGATACGAGTATTTTTATATCGTCAGCCTGCATTATGAACGATTTTCTATATGCTTATTTTGCAATTACCACGATTTCTTTGACGACTAGGAAACTATTTTAAAAAAAAGTATCTCAGATTCAGTTCCTATAGTGTGTATCGAATATTATTTTTCTAGTGCCCCTATCGAAAGGTGTTGAATATATGTGACTCTGTGATACCTTCAGCAATTCAGAAGTTTTTGTTTCTACAACAACTGGAGTAGAAATTGAAAATAATAGTCCATTTACATCGTCAGTGACGAGCAGTGTATAATAATTTCTTCAAATGGCAGTATCTGAAACGAGGAAAGAATTATTTTTCAATCGATTCCTGCAGTGAAATCATTGAAACTCGGGTTTTCCTAAGTATGAGAGTGAACTGATTATGTGTCAAAATCCAAAAAAATGCAAAAAAATTACATTGATAGAGCCATATCTCGAAAACTGTCCATTTCTGGAGTTTTTGGCAATGGACACTTTTGATCAGTGCTTCCAGATCTACACCATACTAAAAATTCGGACAAATTCGCGGAAAGCCATTTTCCATAAGAAACGTGCGTGGTCCTTTCTCTGCACCGACCGAGTCTAATTATACATATTATTGATTAAAAATGTAACATGAGAAAATGTATTAGCACGTCACTGGTTCTACGCTTACGTCCGAATATCATAACAATAACAAATTTCCCCCTCCGAACTCGGAGTTTTACCCCTCACCAACAATCTGTAACAAAGGATAGTGTTATGGAGCTTTCATAACAAATGTGTGTTGTGATTATAGAAATGGCATCTGTTTTTTATTGCTCGGAGGTTGACATCGGATGTTGGTTGAGCTGTCGACCTCGAAATTTTGAAAAAACATCTTTCGTAAATAACATGCCCAAAATTGAGTTTTTCTAAACGCTTAAGCACTTGTGTGACAGTCTAGTCTGAAATGAAAATCAAAAACACATCAACGCACGGAACAAAATTTATTAGCAAACTTACAGTTCAGAGGTACATCCTGCAAACAACAAATTACCACATTAAACAAGTTCTTTCTGTAAGGAACGGCCCTATATATAATATATTTATTTATAAAAAAAAAATTAAATGAACAATTTGTATACAACAAACATGGTGAGATCTTTTAAAAATATTTTTCAAGTTAACAATATTTTCTAACACAATATTGGTAGCACAGCAATTTCAAATATCAATTTAGGACATTTTCATTACAAACAATGCTTAGCGGAAGATAACTATTTAATATATTTATGTTTTTGATATTTTGTTTAAACCAGCAAGTTTTATCAAATAATGATACAGAAGTAGAAAACATAATATTTTTATCCATAAACGTTATAAATGGATTACTTTTTATAAATTATTTATTGATGATAATTTCTTTCGTATTATAATTCTTTGGTGAAATAGTAAAGATATGCAGACTAAAAGTTGTTATGTGACCCTAAAGTTTGGCGGCTCCCCCAAGTCCGTCAATCTCGCTCGCTACACAGTCAGACATTTTTACACCTTATGTGATGGTTTCTTTAAAAAGTTGTCAATACACTAATTAAAAATGGTACAAGGAATTGAAGGTTTTCATAGTTGTACAATCAAACTAGGCAACATATTCTGCATACTCTTTGATTCTAATACCAGGGTCGAGAAAATACAAAAATAAAACATTTCAGTGTTGAACACGGTAGAAAGAGGTTGTTCTTAAATTGAAAAAAACTATAATTTTGAAAGCCATTACAAGAAAATCTGGTTGGATTACACAAAAAAGTGAGAGGTTTGTTATTACTTGGAACGTTTATGCAGCCTTCAGAGGGGACTGACCCTCCTTTTGTGGTTATTGATTGAAAGTTTGGTTTTGAGGAGGAAATTCGTTGACATGGTTTTAGGGAATTTTACCCTACACAGTCCACAGTGAAAATAAAAAAGCGTTAATTTGAGGAAAACAAGTATAGAAGGGCAACGTTTCTCAAAAACGAGAAGTATTTTTTAGATAATTGGAACTTACTATTTTAAGATAGGCAAATTCAGAATACGATACGTTAGTGACAAAATTAAATAATTGTATTCAAGTAAAGTCTTGTAAACGCAGTAGTAACTTAGCGGAACAAACTGATTCATTTACCCTTATTTACACAGATTTCCTCGAGTTAACACATTTTTCATTTTCAGACTTTGGAAAATTAAAATTCTCATAAAACTATGTCAAGAAACCGCCTTATGATCTTTCCCAATGAAATATTTCAATTTTATGACGAATGAAATTGATCCACTGAATCACTTTGAAGAATGAGCCATCTTGAGCTATTTCCTACATCTTTTTCTTTTAAATAGTGAAACACAATGTGTTAAGTATCGACACTGATCTTGTGAAACAAAGTTTTTGTGGAATTTCCAACAACAAAATATTCCTCATCTTCATTCCTTAACAGTTTATGATGTACAGGAGTTCGAATCATGAGATTTTGTTTATTTTACCAGAAATCGACAGTTTGGTTTGTATCCTGTTCGACTCATTTTTTGAGTGTACAATTAAAATAAATATCCTCAAGGTGGAAGTTTTGCAAAATCAATATTTTTTTTCTTATACTTGTCCTCACAAAATATATGTTTATTGATGGAATGGTCTACAATTCATAAATATACAGTACCAAAATATATGATAAGGCGATTAAAACGTATTTTTGGACTAAGTAAGTTCATGTCCATGTGATTACTAGGCGAAGCATAAATAACTATTTGAAAAAAATTGCCACTTTACAAAAAAATAAATAAAAATTGGGATAGCCTAGGGTATTCAAGCTAGTGTTCTTCATAAATCTTAATGTGTTTGTTTAGTACTAGTGTCAAAACATTCAGACTCTGTCCTCAATTAGTTTTCAATATCATCCGTGAATTTTTCTCATTTCAGGATATTTTCTAGTACATTAATTCAGATCAAAAGCCTTTAGGATTAGTACCAAAATGGAACGGTTTGTGTAGATACTTCGAATATATATTTGTTTGTCTTCTTCATTAGACTGATAGTTCAAAAATATCGTCGCCTCAGAGCAACACTAGGACATCTCAAAAAATTGCGATTTTCGGATATTTGCATATATGCAGGCACAGAAAATGCCTTCAAATAATGCAACAATGAGATATCCTATAAAAATTCATCTTAATTTATTATAACACATATCCTAGGGTTACACAGGTTTTAAAGTTCATTGTTCGTTAGTGCAACTGTAGGATAAGATAGTATATCCTACTGTTTCACCGAAGTTTTTTACTTACAAATAAACATAACCTACTTTTACCCGCATAGCACTGAATGCTTACAGGTCTTTTCCTGTCAGTTCGTGAGTAGCTGTCGATAAAAATTGATGTGTTTCTGTAATCCAGGAAGTAATTGATCATATCAATAGATTTCCGAGAACAGAATCTCACTACTGCAGATCATCGACAAAAAAAGAATATCTAGAAGGATCATTAAACATCAGTATGATGTACAGGTTGTATAAGGAGAAGTGTATAGAAAATAATATGCCGATTGTGAAACAACATACCTGTCAGGAAATTTTCAACACGAAATTTAATCTTGGCTTTTTCAAGCCAAAAAAAAATTTCTGTTCGGTGTGTGAAGTATACAAAAATTCAAGTGATGAAGAAAAAGCTGCGAAAAAAGAAGAAATGAAGAAGCACGAGGTAGAAAAGATATTATCGCGCTTAGAAAATGATACTAGCTGCAGAAAATGAGAATATTTGTCTTTCTGCATTTGACTTGCAAGCTGTGACCCCGCTGCCTAATAAACGTAAATTGAATGTTTTCAACTTTACTGTTTTCAATATTATTGCTAAGACGGGATTTTGCTAGGAGATGCAAAAAGGGAAGCAAATGAAATAGCAACTTGTGTATTCGATTATATAAAGAAGTATGGTATAGGAAAACATCATATTCTGTAGTGATAATTGTTCCGCCCAAAACAAAAACCAATTTTTGTTAACTATGTATTTGTACGTAGAATGCTTGGATCTCGAACAGATAATTCACAAGTATTTAATCCTGGGGCATACTGAGAATGAGGGCGACTCTATGCATTCATGTATAGAACAGATAATTCACAAGTATTTAATCGTGGGGCATACTGATAATGAGGGCGACTCTATGCATTCATGTATAGAAAAAGAAAAGAATAGGATTTTGAAAAGCGGACCAATTTACGTTCCGACCGAACTCATAACTATTGTAAAAACTGCCAAGAAAAAAGGCGCTCCATACGCTGTCACTGACATGTCCACAAAAGATTTTATAGACAGGAAGAAGATAAACACAACAATGAAGAAAAATTTCAAAGTAAATGAAAAATGAAAAAACGTATCTTGGAATGATATCAAAATAATAATGATTAAAAAGACAGAATCCAACAAGATTTTTTACAAGACATCCTACGGCGAAAAAGAATACAATATTATCGATATAAACAGAAAAAAAAGACGAATATTAAAATCAGCAGAGGTCCTTTCATTTCCTGCCTATACTGCAGCACCAACTATTCCAGTGAATAAAAAGAATGACCTCGTGAGTTTATGCAATGAAAATTTAATTCCTAAAAAACATCACAATTTTTTTATGTCACTTGAAGCAACTTCCAAACACAATAGCGATTGCGAGGGGGAAATATCTCCTTTGAATCTCGTCATTAAATCTTCGCTTCAGTCTGAGTCCTTCAGTCATCGGCTTGAGTCTTTCAGTCATCTGTTTGAGACTTTCGTCATTGATTTGAGTCTTTCAGTCTTTTCAATATTTTAAGTCTCGTACACATTTTATCGAGATGTTTTCCCCTCGAGCGATTGTGACAGTGAATTGAATTAAATAATCCAGTACTCAATTTTGTTGTTTTGATTTTTGATTTTTTTGATTACATAATTATGATTATTTTTGATTACATAAATTTCTTCAAATTAGAATTTATTAGTTGTTTTTTCCGTAACATAAATTGCCGACATACACAGGGTAACACTATGACAAGTATTAGATATCCTAAAATTTTTCATGAAGTTCAGTGTAACAGTAGGACAAGTATTAGATATCCTAAAATTTGTCATGAAGGTCAGTGTAACAGTAGGACAAGTACATTTTTTTCTAATTTCCCAATGTAATTAATTTATAGTTCGTAACTTTTATTTGTGAGGGTATGTTGCACTCTTAATGAAAAAATTATTCAGATTCTTGTATTACTAGCTGCGTTATTATAGCGTTAAAATACTGAGACATTTTAAAGTCAATTTCACACATATCCTAGTGTTGCTCTGAGGTGACGATATGTTTGTAAATGTTTTAGATACAATTGGGTATACAGGACGATAACTATCTTCATGAAAATACAGAATGCACTAGTTATTTAATTGATCAACTAACGAAAATAGAAACTAACATCCAATAGCCAAATGTTGATGGTCTCTTACAAAATACACAACAAAAATGATAATAAATAAATTTTTCATAACAATTTCAACCTTTTGTTTGAGTTCATCAATTATATGAAAAATGTAAGATGAGCTGTGGAGGCTGTGATGTTATGGCGTTGAGTTTTCAGCTTAACGACATGAGTTCAAATCCCAACACTTACCACTGGTAGCCGGGGACGGATCTGATGTACCAGTCAACGAACAAAAACCCAATCTTCTGCAGCAGATGAGATACGTATTCAGTATCTCCAAATTAGCAGAACCATTCCATTTGGCTATTAAAAGTAATGACAAATTCGATCAGAGTCTACTGTACTGAGTATATTGGGGAAAACTAATTACCATAATAACTTTTTCATATACACTCAGTTCACTACACATGTCGAAAATGTTGTTGAAACTGAATAACTGGTTTTCAAGTTTTGGAAAAATGATACTAAGAATGGTGGCATATCGAAGTTTGGCGCAATGGTAAACTTTTGAAGAGAAATTCTTGACTGAGATCATACAAAAATTTCAACCAAACTTTTTTTACCATAAGATTAGTGCGAGGTCCTTTGTGAGAACCTATTTTCATCAAACCAAGGGTTTCTGCAAATGACTCTAGATTTTTGACCCTGTTCAACATTGAGAGCTAAGGTAGGTATCAAAAGTATTTATGAGTTTTGTCAATTCATTAAAAAAAATCTACAATATTATTTCCATTTTTGATACAACTTGCTGGATAAAAAGCAAATGCATTTTACACACCAAGGGCTCAGCAAATGGATTGCAAAACATGCAATGGAAACATTTGCAACAAGACACCATAATGTGTATGCTTGGTATATTTTTCACAACGAATGGATATTGTTCATCTAGTTTTCTGAAAATACGATTTCAGAGGATATGAGAGTTGATGAGAAACGATTTCTCTGTCATTCGCTAATAAAAGTAAACACCCAAACATAAGTTTTTATATTGAATCAACAATAAGTATCAATTTCTAGATGCTGTCGAGCCAAAATACAATTTTAATCTTTTGAAAGGATTATTTTGCGGCAAATATCCATTAGAAAAACTACATTTGGGCTGGTGCCTATTGACAAATGCAAAATTTTGTTCTATTTGAAGCGGATTGAACCACCTGAATACCTGTTCAGAGTTTTGCGACTCATTCATACAGAATACAGAGCATGCCACTTCAGATTGGACAAAATCAATGTTATGTTACAATTAACAATATTACCTTAAACTAGAACATTTGTAAAAAAAGGAAGATGGAAATAAGAAAATGACATTTTGAATTTTTTTGAAAATATTGTATGGAACAGTTGATGAGGAGGATCAAGTGAATTTTCTGAGTAACAACCATAGATAAAACGCTGACGTTTTGGTTACATAATATAAATGTTCTCTACCCTCTTATAAAACGCATAAGTCACATAACATAATATCTGAATGAGATCGTAATGGGTAATAACTAGAAAAAATATAAATCAAATCAAAGTGGTATAATTTAATTATAATTTACATCATCAATCACAGTGTTATAAGTCGAAACTTCATAGTTTTGTTATGGCAACTTAATTCTACATTGGCATAACATGAACCCAACAAAATCTCGAAGAACACAAACATAACAATATTTGAACGAAAATTAACATATATCACAACTACAACAAATTCGAAAGTTACAAATTGTTACACTGGTACTGCGGTAGTGTTTCCCATCATAACCATGATACGCAATTTATGCAGCAGTCATAAGTTTCAAGTCATAAGGAAGAATATTCGTCAATGATTGGTTGGTCTGTTTATTCCAACCAATAAAACTTATGACTGCAGCATAAATCCACCATTAGACAACTGAATACTGCGTAGTTTTGCTCTTATTCTTCTAACTGGAAATAACTTAAATCCATCTTATATGTCAAGCTTGTTCAACTCCTCTTCAATGTTTGAGTCAATAGTACTGATTATAGCATAAAATTTATACTTTTTGGAAGAGATTCGTGTTTTCAAGGAAAATACTATGAAAACAAAGAGAACTGAAACAAAACAGTGTCAAACATAAGGAAAATTCAATTTTGAACAAAATAATTGGCCAAATATTAGAAAACCAATCACCGGAAATTAGTGTTTCATAAGCGGAACTCGAAAAGCGGCATTCCTTGTGTTTAAAGTAACTTTGAGTGCAGTATTCTATTTGTTTTGTGTTCCCCCCTTTGCTCTGTTGTTGCCATCAGTTCTCTGTCGCACACAAACATATGTTTGATCCTTTCTTTCATTGAAAGCCAGATAAACGTGTACCGTTTTCCTAATATTCACTCAGTGTCAACTATATGATAGTAAGAACACTCAAAGTGTGAGTATGAAGAGAAGGACCATCGTTAATGAAAGAGTTTGATTACGATAACTTTATGTCAGTGTAGCGATTTTATGAAATTTGATATGTACAAAACATGGATTTCTTCAGAATGCCTTCCCTTTAACTGCATCATGATCATTTTCTCATTATATTACTACTGACGCTATTGTTAGACTTCAGATATCGATACTACCAACTTATCTACTATAAAGTTACCTATTATTTTTTTACATCAACGACAACAAATTATTGAGCAAAAAATGATTATTTAAATGCACCTGCCTCATCACTTACCTATGAGTATTAAAATACGGCTCACTATGTCTCAGATGTGTATTCAGAGATCTACGCCAGTATACAGCAAGCAGATATCCTCTTAGTCATCCAGCAAAGAATGAGATTCCACTTGAATCTCCTAGTCAAATACAAGACCTCACAAGATTCCATGACTAATCAATCTTCTGTCAGTTCGATAGTATTTTTTATCAATTGTAGAGCGACTGAACAAGTAGGACTTACTAATTCGGATCTTATCGACTTCGATGATAAATACTTGAAATTTGTCAAAAAAACGTCAATAATTCAATTGATAGATTGAAAATGAATTCAATTATTGAAGACTACTAATTTTATTTGACAATAATTAGTGTTTACTCACAAACTTTATGACATCGATGAGATAGGAAGATAGAATGATTGTGCGCGTTAGTTCCTTCAAAAATATATGTTATAAAGACATAAAAGAGATACATAGCTATTGAACAAAAACTACTTTTCATGTATTTGCTGTTATTTCTGCACAGCTTCAAAAAATTTTAATTGCTCACCAATGATACAACTTTGCCCCAATACCATTGCATATAAAATGGTAACAAAATCAGAAATAGTTTGACTAACAGGATACAAGAATTGAAGGAGCAGAGAATATCGATAAGTACAGATAAAACTATCATAATATTCATTAATAATTGCCAAGTTGCACTCATCAGAGTAAGAACAATCTTTTTCAACAAGATGCCTGGTACACCGATTTGTCGGGATAAATATCCCAAAAGCAAGTTGCTTGGAAAATATTCTGGTCTGTCGACCCAAAGCGGCTTGCATGGGAAAGCAAATTTATAATAATTAACATTTATTAAGTCGGATAATGCCCTTCAAACATGAACAAATAATTCCTTTCATCATTTTGTCTGTGGAAACACCTATACGAGAAACCATGAACCTGGAAAATGTATCCATGACTGATTTCTTCATCTTCAGATTCACAAAAAAGGCGAAAATCCTGTAATGTTCAGAAAACAACTTGAGAACCAAAGGAAAAAGGTATAAAAATATTATTACTTTAAAATTTTCGAAGGTTGTAAATTTGAATATTTATCTTGAGGCAAAGCTTGGCTCAGTACTAAGCAAAGGAGGATTCACCTTTCAAGCAAGGAGGGGGGCTAAACAATCACAATAACATTCACATGTGACACATTTACTGACTATTTTTTTTAGTTTATTGATTATAAATAAAATGTCCATTTATGATACATTATGTTCTGAATTGATCAGAAAAATCACTGAAATTTTAAAGAAAAATCACTGGTTGAACTAGGCTCGGGGAGGGGGGATGGTTATGACTCCCATGACCCCCCTCAGGTTCCGCCCTTGATACTACTCCATGTATTCATTCCCAAAAGTAAGATTTTTGTCATTTGTGAAGCATGAACATTGTACGAAATCCTTTCGTGAAGCCAAAAAATACATATACATAGAACAGGGTATCACTTCATTTCCAAGTATTTTGGGACTTTAAATCAGGCCAAACTGTTCAAATGCATTGAAACTTTGTCGCCAATTCTTTTTTTTTTTTCAAAGACGAAATTATGAAACTTCAACCTTTACTTGGGACATTATTTGACTTGACTTGAAAAACAAGTAGTCCTTGAGTTCCAGGCATCTCATCAACATATCCAGATTACTGGAAAATCACAAAACATTAATCAAGACACTAGCCTTGAGACTTATCTGGTGGTGACTTGCAGAAAAAGTCTAGAATGAACTGCAGCAAAAGAGAGTATTTAAAACATCTTAGGATACCTATTTCTGAAATACATTCTGATTCCTTGTTCTGAAAATTATTTTTAATTGTAAGCTTGGGTCACAAATTGAAATAAAAGAATAAAAAAATACTTCAGTTATAAAAATATATAAAATTGTATAACATGGTTATGTAGGATGTTATTAAGTTTATCAGAAAGACATCATTAAAATCAGAATCCGTACATGAATTGGTGGCTTTGGCATGTCAAATGCGAAATGAACGCATTATGGTAAGTAAATGACTATCTACAAATGGATAATTCATTTGACTGATTTACTAATAATTGTAACAGTGCAGTAAGAAAAAATAACAATTTCATTAAAATTGTCATTTTCACATTTCTTCAATACATATTAGTAGTTGAGAATGCTTTATCCTACCAAAAAACCCAATACGCTGGATTGCATTTTTCAAAATGAAACAGGTGAAACAAGCATCTACTATACGTTTAAACCTTCCTAAACGACACGAATGTCTTTATCTCAAAAATACTCAAGTATAAATATGTGTTTACAGCTAATTCCCATGACCCTCCTTTTCTCTTTATAAAAAACTACTCTGAACACCTATAGCTACCAGTTTTTACCAGTAGAACTAGCACACAAAAAGTCAAATGATCTGAGTTGGTTTTCATAGCTTTTCACGACATATTGGAGAAAAAATAAATATTAATACTGAAACTGCAAGACATTAACGACATTTTCAATAAGTGTACACCTTTTATTATATAAATATTCACATGATTCTTCCATTACTTCTTTCAGTAACCATTTCTAATTCATTCTAAATTTCACTGCTGGTTTCATTAAGTATATAGGTAATTTCATTATTTTTTATTTCCAATATTTGAGTCTTCACAAGTATAGTTTATTCTATAATAATTATTTTTATTTCAAGAATATGATTCACAGGTTATCCAAAATAGCTAGATGGGCCAATCAAAAACTGCAATACCTTTAGGAATGAGAATGTTATTTACATCAAAATTAAATTGATTTCAATTGTTTCCGAAATTCTTCAGTGCACTTTCCTTTAGAAAGTCAATTTGGTTTTCTCTGCCTCTTCATTCATGAATATATATCCAATAAATATACACAATTTTTAGACTGCGTATTTACTCCTTTTCAGAAAATTTTGATGTAGACGTCTCACCGACTTACAATGATATTCATATCATTTATTTGATGCTCTCTGGTGAACTTTTCTGAGTTTGTCTTTCAACTACTAAGTATTTCAAAAATCAAATCCAGAATAGTGTTTTTTTTTATTGGGTCTGTCTATTATTGCATATTTCGGTAGAGTGAGTAATGCTTCATGGTCTACAAATAAAGTGGCTGATCCCTGTCAGGCCAGTTCATCAGCTTCTTCATTCCCTTACTACATTGTATGCTGGCACACAGAATAGATCCATTCCTTCCCGCCCTGCAACGATTTTCAGGTCTTCCAGGATTTACCATACTAGCAGGGACGTCACTCTTGGTAAATAAAGCCTTGATGTCGGCTGACCATCAGAGCAGAAGAATGCATTTAATCAAAGATATGTAACATATACCTACTTCGAAAGTATAAGAAAATCAGCTGCCTTTGAAGGAAACAAAAATATTAATAAAATTTACAATTCATCTAATATTATTTGAATATTAGGTAACTAATTCTTTTTTGAATATTTTATTTTATCAAAAAACAAGGAGTTCATTGAAGTTTGTCTATTTGATCTTCTGATATACTTGTAGTGTTTCTAGTGAAGAGATATTGAAAATGATAAGAGGGGTCAGATATGCAAATTTTGTAAATAAATGATGAAAGTCTATGTAGTACAGAACGCTGTTGAATGAGATTTAGCATTGAGTCAATCTATATGGGAATATAAATTTATCATGAAAATTATCGTCACTGCTACATTTCGGAGTTTTTGTGTTCAGGTTGAATTTACAATTCATGCAAACAAAATCAGGAGACTTCTCATAAATTATGAGGGGTCTGGTCACTCTGCTCTGTCATATAAAAAAAAATGCAGGGTTCAATCCCTTAAGATATATCGCCCTCGAAAGAACAGAAGTAAAATTGATTTATTTTCCCTCAAATCTTGTTAATGTAGAAACTTCAAATTTTGGAAATTACATACACTCGTAAAGAGGTATATATGGGTATTAGTAGAAATAATATTTCAGTTTCATTTGCCTTCCATCACACGTTGAAAGGTACGTCTTCCCTAGCTCACACAAGTCTCTTCAAGTTCTGAGGGTTGCGCGGAGGGGTGCAGCCGGTTGACGGACGGACACAATAACATCAATTTAAAAAATTGTATCTTCAACAATTTTTTAATGTTCATGTGATCTGATCTGGAAATACTGTAATTATTTACATTCAAGTATAATTTTTAATGTAACTTGAATACTTTTGAATATTTCAGGTTGTGTTTTTAACTTCTTGAAAATATGAACACTGTCTTGCAACTATATGACTCTAATACCAAAAATAATTATGACCTTCATAACATTTTGCAATATGACATATCAGTTAACAATCGGTCATGAATATTGGTTCCAATGTTCATACTAGCCAATGCCAAGCCAAGCCAAGGACATGCATTCGATTTCAAGTTATTTCTCTTCTTTTCTCTTATTTAAACAATTACTAGGAGCGGTTTGTTGTTGCTTACTGCAATATTGCAATGTATCTCAACTAATTTTTATGAAATGGAGTAAAATTTTAAAAAAATATTCAGAGTATTCATGGTTTTTCAATATATTTCTACTAAAAAACTAGTAGTTGTCTTAAAAAACGTCAAAACCAAGGTGAAAGCTATTTGATGAAAATACCATGAACATAAATCAAGAAAACCGTTTATGTTACAGTTCTGTTGAATCACAGTGTCTATTCTCAAAAATAAAATAAAAAATTACTTTTTTCATCACATAGCTCTATAAGGCCCTTGCATCTTCAAATACTGTATAACAAGAGATGGACCTCCAGCTACAATTTCAGCCGGAATTTGGGACAATGGACAATTCTCAATGCTCATAATTTGGAGATTAGAGCAAAGTGCCAGTTCAAAAGGAAGATTATGGAGAGTAGGATTATCATTAATATACAAGGATTCTAAATTTTCTAAAGTTCCAATCTCTTCCGGTAAGTAGGCTAAGTTATTCTCACCAATGCTCAAAAATACTAGATTTGTTAGATGTCCAATAGCTCTAGGTAAACTAGTGAGCTGGTTGGATTGGACTATGAGCCTTTGAAGTTCTCTCAAGAAGCCAACTTCATTTGGTAGCTGTTCCAAACGGTTTTCTTCTAGATCCAGGACACGTAGCTTTCGTAAATTGCCAATACTTGGAGGGATTTTTCTTAAAAGATTGTTTGAAAGAACCAAAACCTATACAAAAAAGTTAATCAATGTTCAGAGGATTTCATCTCATCCAGTTTTTTCGAAAAATAAAAAAAATTAAAACGTCACTATATCAATTCAATAATTCTACAATAAAAAAAAACATTTTTCTAATGAAAACCAAGTTATGCAGAAGTTAAATATTATGAAAGAATCCACAGATTATCATGATTTGGCATGAAATGAGAAACCATCAGAACTATAGTTTGAAATTACTACGAGTGATGATTCATTTCTTCTCAATATGGTACAACATACTATGCAGCTGCATAAAAAATATTCTAGAAGAATTATACATACTTTCAATACACATAACAAAGATTATATTAGTGTTGATTATAAAATGCAAGATAGGCTAAGCATCCAAGAAAAGATCAGAGTTATTTTGGAATTTAAAAATGTAAGTTAGGCAATGTGGTAAAGTACTATGTTGTTAGTTGAAAGAAGTTGAGAAAGAGATGTTCAGCAAATGTCCAGGCTGACGATAGAGGGAAGTAAAGTCTGAATTCCTTGTGTCAATCTGTACATGTCATTGTAAAAGTATATCAAATGCTTGCTATTCAGAACATAATAGACAGATAGGATTTTCAATACAAATTCGAAATATTTTTGGCAGTATCTTATCAGCAAATACTATTCCCAATAAAATGCACCTTGGTGGATGCCAATGATAATAAAAAGGTCACAGAATATCATGCTATGGTTCTACTGCATATGTTCCAGCAACAGAATAATACAATTCAGGATCATTCTGCTACCCCAAATTTTGATATTGATTCTCCAAAAATTATTATGACAAAATCAGCAAAATATGTATCAAATTCTCAATAGGTCCAGATGGCATACCAAATGTTTTCATGTTATACAATCTCTCATTAAAATCTGGATATTTCTTCTTTGTTGGAATGTAAGATTATTCTTAGAGAACAGACAGGCACCACATTTGAATCTGAATAGAAAATTGAGTTTTTTCACCAAAACAGAGCATGTGGATCTCGTTGGTGAAGGAGCTAACTTCTACTAACTAGGGACAAAGTATCTGTTTTTTTTTCATTGACAGTAGACACCAGAAAAAAAGAAAAATATTGAAAAACGTGGATTCCATTATACAGCAGATTTCATCAATAAGGTGTTATTTCAGTGAGCAATAGTCGAGGCCATTCATCACCTTTGGTTATGCTTTCAGTTACCTATGGGCCTATTCTTAGTCCAAACCCATACAGTAAAAGAGACAGATCACCAACTCTTCTGCAGTATTTCAGAGAACTAAGCAAGTTCGTAAGTAATATTGTGCAGACGACACCAATTGTCTTTTTTTGGGTGGTGTATAAGTTTGTGTATAATTGATTATATGCTAAAATACATGGAAACCGTAGTTTAGAAAATATCAGATTGGTGTCTAATGTATAAAGCAGTTGAGAGGTTATAAACCATCTCTTTGCTCAAACAGAAAAGGAAGTTTTCAAGAGAAGCTTTTTGCTAAAATCCTAACTTGAGGTATTACTGATGGTAATATTGAGAATTTAAATAGATAACTTTATTGTTTATTATTGTGAATTTTACCAAAATCAGAATTTCAACAAGTAATATTTTCAGCCCAAAATTGAGAATATTTTGATCTATATATGATATATATACAGGGTGTCAATTTGAAAACTTCCCACCCTCAATATCTTCCTTCCAGTAAACAATATGAGTAATCGAAAAAACAGGTCAATTTTATTGTCAAGGGGGACACTTTCAAGGACTATTTGTAGCCCTCGTGGTTCAACCCCCTAGGAGGGGTAGATGTTACCCTTAGAATTTTAAATGGGAAGGGGGGTCAAGTGGCACATCATTTTGATGGGCGTTCAATTCTTGTTCCAATGGTACCCTGACTTATTATTTTCCGAAAAATTGCGTTCTAAACTAACAGAAGTAATTATTAGAACGCCTATACTGAGATGCATGGTTTGGCCAGAACTGGTTAGAATATTAGGTGGTACCGTTCCAACCCTGTATTAGGGGTAACATTAGCCATTAGCTCCAAACACTTTACATAAAAAAGTAGTCTAATAGTAAAACGTAGATGGTAGTAAAGTTGTGTTTATTAAATGCTGAATTTTTAAGTGTCATCGCAGAAATTGTACAGATAGCCTTCCTTTTTTGCTACTTCTGCTGTAAAAAGTTTCTGTTTTCCGGCAAAAAATTGGTTAGCAAATTTGAACTATGTGGTAGTATTGTGAATACCGTTGTACCTGTTGGGCTGTTTAGGAATTACTTTAATAAGTGTATAAAAGTGTAAAAATGGTTTACATTCTTCAAGACAGAATTGAAATGATTGTAATTTATGGCGAAGTTGGAAAGTGCGCACGAAGGGCGGCATGTCTTTTTAACGAAAGACATCCAAATTGTAATGTAAGTCACCGGTATGTGCTTGATTTGGTGAATAAGTTTTACGAAACTGGTTCAGTGACAAATAAAAAAAGAAATAACCCCAGAGTACTAAATGAAGCAGCTCAAATTGAAGTTTTGGGAACATTTGCTGCAGAGCCCACGAGCTCCTTACGATCAGTATCAGAACAGACGGGAATGTCACGCGAGACTATAAGAAAAGCATTGAAAATGCATAAATTTCATCCATATAAAATGCAGATTCTTCAAGAGCTCCACGAGGATGATTATGATAGAAGAATAGAGTTTTGTGAAATCATGTCTCATCGAGTCAATACCATCCCTAATCTTCTGTTAAACATCTGTTTCAGCGATGAGTGTTCATTTTTTTCTGAATGGCAATGTTAATAGACAAAATTGTCGCTATTGGAATGACGAAAACCCACATATTTTTCGGGAAGGGCATACACAACACCCACAAAAAGTTAATGTTTGGGCTGGTATTCTTGGAAATGCCATTCTTGGTCCATTATTTCTGGAAGAAAACTTGACTGGCAATCTGTACCTTGATATGCTTGAAGAGACTATCGATCCTCTTATAACTCACGAGCTAGAAACTCAAATTGATGCAGAAGGTAATGAACTTTTGCAGGAGGATCTGTTACATTTCCAGCAGGACGGTGCTCCACCTCATTATTTTCTTCCCGTCCGACAGTGGTTAAACGAGAGATTTCCGGGTAGATGGATTGGCAGAAGGGGAGCAGTTGAATGGCCTCCGAGATCACCGGATTTAACACCCTTAGATTTCTTTCTTTGGGGGCATCTTAAATCCGTTGTTTATAAAACACAACCTTCTGATATTGACGAACTTAAAAGACGAATTACAGCAGCATGCCGGTCAATTCCTAGTGAAGTTTTCCGTAATGTTAGAGGGGAGTTCGAAAACAGACTGTATTACTGTTTAGAGCAAAATGGACAACATTTCGAACAGCTAATAAGATAAGCGTAAGTAGATTTTATGTTGGAAATGTCTTTCTCGCAAATTAAATTTTATTGTGTAGAAGGAAAATAACCACCAAATAAAAAATCCCATGCGTAATAAATTTATTCCTGTCATTCAAGGGTTGGAGCGGTGCCACCTACTCTTCTAACCATTTTTATTAAAGGGAGTCAATACAATAATGCATCTCAGTATAGGCGTTCTAATAATTACTTCTGTTAGTTTAGAATGCAATTTTTCGGAAAATGCTCATCACAAAATAATAAGTCAGGGTACCATTGGAACAAGAATTGAACGCCCATCAAAATGATGTGCCACTTGACCCCCCTTCCCATTTAAAATTCTAAGGGTAACATCTACCCCTCCTAGGGGGTTGAACCACGAGGGCTACAAATAGTCCGTGAAAGTGTCCCCCTTGACAATAAAACTGACCTGTTTTTTCGATTACTCATATTGTTTACTGGAAGGAAGATATTAAGGGTGGGAAGTTTTCAAATTGACACCCTGTGTATATATATAACAACTATTTTATGAATGTTACCATTCATAGCTGAACAAAATCTACATACCTCTAGACTTTGTAGTGACTGTATATCATCTGGAAGTTTTCCTAACTGGTTGGTTCCTAAATTCAGTTCAACCATATTTGTCCATGCACCAACATCCAACGGCAATGATGTGAGCTGATTCTCCTTCATATTGAGTTTTGTCAAATTTTTTGCTCTAGAAAATATTCCATATGGAATTTTGTCAATCTGATTATGTTCCAAATTAATGGAGTCTACATTAGTGAATTGCGAAGGTCCCCCTGAAGGGTACGCAGAGAAATTATTCCTCGAGAGGGTGATACTGGTTAGTTCACTCAAACTTGACAGCAAGCCTTCAGGAAGTTGGGATATGGTATTACCTTCTACATTGAACTCGTCCATATGCTTACAATTTCTAAGAGATGAGGGTATTTGAGTAAGCCTGTTATACCTCAAACCTAATCTAGTCAACTGCTGGAGATTACCAATAGAATCTGGAATATCCAGTAATTCGTTATGTTGCAAGTCTAATGTTGAAAGATCAACACACTGACCAATCTCCACTGGTAGGTGCTCAAGATGGTTATGAGACACATCAAAGGTTAATAAGTTGACTAGTTTTCCAATTCCTGCTGGTAATTCTTTAATTTTATTCTCCCTCAAACTCAACATAGTCAATGAGGTTAAATTTCTTATTTCTTCACCTACATATCTTATTCTATTGAATCGTAAGAACAAAGTAGTTAATGAGGTGAGTTTATATACAACGTCAGGTATATCATTGAGTTTGTTATGCCTCAAATCCAACACTTTCAGAGAATGTAGATTCTCTAGAGGATCTGGCAAGCTAGTTAGCGAATTTTCACTCAAAGCCAATGTTTGAAGACTAGTCAAACAACCAATCTCAGGAGGTAAACACACGAGTTTGTTGCCATACAAATAGAGCTCTGACAAATGGTGTAGGTCTCGAACAGTTGGTGGCAGATAAGTTATATTAGATTTACTCAAATCTAAACGTTTCAGACCTTCATCTCTACACCTCAAAAATTCTTTGGATACGTCTAGGTTAGCTTGAATCGGTTGTTTGTTTTTCTTTGCTGTTGGCTTGAGCTTATTTGATTCAGGATGTTTAACTGTTACCACTTTTGGTCTTGCTATATCCCCTCCTAAAGAACCAGAGGAAATTTTCTTAGGTTTGACTTGATCTAAAGAACTGGAGGATTCTGCTTCAGGCATATCTTCTGACTGTAATAACATTCCACTACTAGCCTGTTTCATGGTTATCACCCCCTTGGCTAAAATTATTTGCCCATGATTGATCGTGTTTTCATTAATCAAAATTTGATTCAAATTTTCTATGGTTCCATTTAGTGGGAGTAATATTTTTGTATGGTCGGAACGGATGTTATAACTGAACAGGACAAAAATTACAATGGTGTTTCGGTTTCACTTTTCGCCTCAAATGATTCAAATTTTGTAAAACTCTATTTCATCAACACTATACACTCTTTGAGCAGCTAAATTACTCAATGCTCAAGGACAAATCAAATAAATATAAATATACGCCTAAACAGGTGCAACAATAATGAAAGTTTGCAATACTAACGACATCTATTATTGCACAGAAGCATTCGAACCAGTGAAATCGAATCTCGAATTGTAAAAGTAAACAAGACAATGAAAATTGGAGAGTAAATCTACCGAGTACCGTTGGTGCCGCCACTATCGGAAGGAAAATGGCGACATTAGTCAGTAGCACAGAACTATAACACAGTGTTATAGTTCTTTGAGTTGTACCTACCTTTTACGGTTTTCTTTCAATAGTAAGTCGGAAATATCAAGTTTCTTGCAACAATGACAGCTTCGATGATCCATTGATTTCTTGAAACTAAAAAATAGAGACAAGAATTGAAGGCAATTTGTGTAACCATTTTTTAAAATTTCAATCCAATAATCAAACTAGTATGCTATCATCAAATTTAAGGACTGTACTCGGAGATGGAGAGCGGCTAGAATTCCCTCCCCTCTTCCCTTCCACGCTTGGGCACCCTGAAGCTAAGAATACGTCACTATTATTTCCATCCACAGAACTTTTCTATCCACAGAACTATTACACTCTGTGTTATAGTTCTGTGTTTCCATCTCCTAGTAAATTTTCGAAAATCAGATGCTCAATGTAACGGAAGTTTTACCATTAAGATTAAGGTAATTTACGCATTCTGTTTGGCATTTTTATTCCTATAAAGTTTTTCTTTTTTATCGTAAAACCATAATGGGTCTATGAACATTCCATCTTCGATTGCCATTATTTTATATTTCTCCAGTCTCCACCAATCCGATTTGTTTATTGTACCTATATTCAAATTGATTTGGAATGAGAGAGTTCACTAATGGTTGCCAACTTCGATTTTTTCGTATGAAAACTAGGAAACTTTTATTGGACTCTTAATACCTTTATTAGTAAGCAATGGAGTTGTTTCACTTAGATATTTAATAAAAATGTCCCTGGATGAGGAATAACTGAGATATTCCATTCTGAAAAATGTAAATTTTCAGTAAGGACTTTATTATTTTATAGTTGGTACCATTGTAAATTTGACACATAGTTGCAGGGAAGTTTTTCATAATGGCACTAATGCGTAGAATTTTACTATAAAGTTTCAAATCTCCTTTGAACATCTCACTTTGTGATATTATACTATTATTAGTGGATCTATTGAGTTATTTGTTTTTTTCTTATATGTGGTGATCAGTGAGCATTGTTATTTTTTCGAGAACTTTGGTTTTACCATTTATAAGCAGTTGGCTTTTACTTCTACTGAGTTGTTGAAGAGGTAAGTTATAGTCTGATTTTTGGACTATTCAGAACACCTGCCAGACAATTTATTCTATTTGTTCAATAAATTCTAGGGATATCAGAATGACTACTCTTCTTCCTGAGGATGTTCCGGGAGCTTTGTTGCAAGTGGGAAAATCACTGGAAGACCACTCGGTTCTTGAACTGAAAAGGTGGTTAGAATGCAGAGGCCTGAAGAAAATAGGAACAAAAACCGAACTCATCACAAGGTACAATTTTTGTCATTTATATTAATATTGAACGATAGTAAACACATGTACTTTTTTAGGATAACCCACTGTATTAATGCTGGGAATGCCAACAAAATATTTCTTGGGATAGATGGAGGAAAGTGGTATGATGCCAAAAATACTATCATTCAGCAACCACAAAGGAGCATTTGCAATACTTCATATTTATTAGCAGAATTGACGTGGGGAAAGTTTCCTAGCTGTGAAATTCCTAGATACTTCAATAAGGGCCACATTTTTACTTTTATTGTTAACGAACATTTTGAAAATGAGGATACAGAAGTTGAAGAATTGAAAACTAAAACAACAGTGAAACCATTCAAACGAGGCCATCAATATGTTGACAGTAATCATATTACTGAAATACAAGATACCCAAGTAGCTAATCATTACATTTGCCAGTGTAACTGTCTTGCATCGTTCCAGATCCATATCAAGTATAAGGTCACTACCATAATAAACAAAACCTCAGGTGCAATAGTCAAAGGTATATGTGAATGTAAGCAGTCTGCTTTGGGAAAATGCAGTCATGTTACAGCATTGTTAATTTTCATTGATGAATATTCTGAAGAATATAGGAATACTGTATCATCTACCAGTTTACCACGAGAATGGGGTTGTGGTTCCAAAAGACGTAATCCTTCAGAAATTAAGAAAGCAGAGTATCCAATAAAGCGATACAGACCCATTCTGAGAGGAAATTTTGATCCAAGACCCAGAGATTATGTTAGGACAATTGATACAAACAATTTCATTTCACAACTGCAAGCAACTGGAGAGGATTCAATGTTTTTGACAATTTTGCATCTGAGCTATGAAGATTTTTCCTATTCTGAAGAGGAAACCAACATACTCAGATAGCGAAGCCAGCAGTACTTGAAGAATATCAGGGAGTTTGCACAGAAGCAAGAGTCAATACTATTTGTTGTCCCTGGAACAGAACAAGGATCTGAAGAGTGGTTGAGATGGAGAACATTCTACATAACATCAACGAGTGCAAAGATTGTAGCAACCCAGTTGATTTCAAATGATGCGAAAAAGAATTTTATTTTGAAGAATCTCTGGAGGATGAATAAACCAGTCACAACAAAAGCTATGTACTATGGAAAAAAAAATGAACCCAAAGCCAGAGAACAGTATCGTTCTAATTTGGAAAAAGATCTAAGTCTGCATGAAACTGGGCTGGTGGTTAATTCTAATTACCCTTACTTTGCTACAAGCGTTGATGGAATTGTGATGGATGGAGATAGAATTCATCATCTGATTGAAATTAAATGCCCAAAGGTATTGGAAGAATGTCTGGATATTAGGGATTTCAAAAGCTTTCTATCTAAATCCCAATTGCAGAATTTTTTCTTGGCAGAAGAAGATGATAATATCCAGTTGAAAAAAAATCATCCATATTTATACCAAATTTTGATGTCTCTTATTATTTTTAATGTTGATGTTTGTAAACTTATTGTGTGGAATCCAAGTAGTACATTAGAACTTATTATAAATAAACAAAATTATTTGGATGTTGTTGAAAATATCAAGAAAAATGTACCAAAATTCTATTGTAATATATATGTCCCAGAAATGTTTACAATGCGAACTGTCAGAGATTTGTGTCCAATAAACCTTGAAATTGTTTGATCAATTTTTGTTTCACTTATTCTAGAAGAGAAAATTCAATTCAGATTCAATGAATGAAGAAAACTACAACTTTTGATGTTTAGGATTAGCCACTAGTTGCTTGATAATGGTGTCAAAGCAGATACCGGTTGTAACAAATTTACAAAGACTCGATAGAAATTACACTAAAGTTTTCTTTATTCAATCGTTCAAAATGATTTTCCTGAAAATTAGTAAGTCATAAGATTGTAACCATGGGCAGAAGGACTTTGGTTAATGGCCCTTTGGATCAAATTGATTCAATAAAATACATTTATTATTAGTAAGTTATCGGACAAGTATTCAAATTCAATGTCTTGAAGGAAATATTTCACTCATTTTTTTAATTATCAGATTTTCACATGACGTGTCTTTGGTAAGAAAAAGAAAAATAATGAAATAATATATAGAGTCTAGACTCTTGGTAACGTATGGGAGAATTTTCAATTCTTCATAAAAAATGAATGTTCTGGAACCTAAATTTGAGTAATAAAATTTTTCAGTCACATTTGAGTAGTGTCAAAAAATACTAATTTAGTTCAAGAATGAAGTACCTTTATTTGTGATATGGTAAATTGTGAAAAGTTATTCAGAATTAAAAGTCATGTTCTAATACGAATCATCTTAAAAAAAACAATATTTTACAGTAACATTAAGTTTACTCATTTCTACAGAAATATTTATTAAAAACTAGCTGAGACTGTTGCTTCCCCGCGAATATTGTCCAACACTTCATTGCCAGAGTCATTATTTTAATGGCAACCTGTTGTAGAAAAATATATAAAAACTCGTTTTTTTTTATTTTCAAGTAGATGGAATAAAAGTACAACTTCATACAAATTCATATTTATTGACACTTCTCCTATACAACTGACAAATTTTAAAAATAGGTTCTAGGATAAACACAACTTTTTTTTCCTACAACGAAAAGTTTTCCATGTGTTGTCAACTTAAGTGGACACACTTAATGTTTATGATAAATTGCACCAAAACTTTTTCTTGCACTAAATGTTAGATAACAAATAATAGTATCTGATTTATATAGCCATTATCACTTGGTATATTTAATTCATGTTATTCATTTAGTTTTTTTTTATTCTAAAGCTTGAAAAAAAAATAAAATTATATAATTATATTAATATCAGGATGTGTCTATCCTACCAATGAAGATTTCATTAATAAACATTTAATGTTTAAACTTCACACCGAATGTTCCTTATAAAACTTGGTGAATTTCAAAAAGCTACAACTTGGCATGCAGGTTGCTAAAAATAGTCTTTTACTTTGCTCAAAAAAATTTAAGACAATTTGTAATACTGGGATAAACGAATAGAAAATAAATGCAGTTAGTGATTTCAACTGGACAAATGTATTTTGTCATTTAAAATAAGTTTCTAAAAATATGGTTTTTGACTCTGGAACAAATTCAAATTGTTTTATCTCCTAAATAGGTAAATTTTTGTCATATATAAAACACGAAATAAAGAATAAAATATTTATTTCACTAGGCACAGTTCAAAATCAACTAAAAAACAAACTACAGTGAAGATATTTGATAATATTGGTAATACTAAAAGTGGACATTTTTTAGAGAGAAATCTATATGATTTAACTCTACTAATAGCTCTCTCTACGTGGACCCTTTCAATCAAGTATACTTTATTGTCAAAACAGAAGATATAAAATCTTATAGACAAAGCATCGTAAAATATTAAATACATAAAATTATAAATAAAAATCGCACTAATAAGTAAAGTCATATACAATTAAATCACTTGATCTGGCAATTTTTCTTGTCACTAGTTCTTCTTCTGCAGAGAGGCGCTGTCTTTTCCCAAGAAGAGGTGGTGTAAATAATTTAATATTCATTCTATTCAATATATCCTGAATTAAGAAGCCTTTATCAGCCATTATTACATCATTCTCTTCCAAGAAGTGTTTAATATCGCTTCGTTCAAAAAGGTCCCGATCTGATATAGCTCCTTCAAAGCCTTCACTAACATACACTATTGCCCCACTTGCACAGATACCAATCAAAAATTTCACGGTATTGGAATGCTTGTAATTGGAAAAAGTATTTCCTTGTTGCCGAAAATTGGATGGCATCTGTATGGCTACTTCTGTGGCGTCAATGATTATTGTTACAGTGTGCCCTTCAAAGTTTTTGAAACATAGGGGTGTGTTTTTCATTTTTCGACTACCTCTGAATAGTTCCCCTCTCATTCCAATTATTTGGTGATAGGCAAATTGAATCCATGTACAAAATATAATAGACACATTGCTTTTGCTACTATTTGAAAGAGCTGCTAATTCATACAACGTAAATCCTCTTCGAAGTCTTACTAAAGTTAGACATAACCTGTCCCTATTTGACCAACTAGAGTTCCTCCCACTTCTTGGATTAGTTTCTTCCCTTTGATAATTTAACCGAGGATATGTCAACCTGTCCATAACAGCCTCGTCTAAGAAGGAATAAAATAATTCGAAACGCTGTATGGTTAATCCAGTAAAATACTTGAAATGGATTGGATTCTTTTTCATGTTACAGTATGAAAAAGCGTTCTGATCAAGTGGTATGGTCTGAATTGATTTGTCCACGGAAATATTTAAATTTGATTCCGTTTCCATAAGATTGTCTTGTTCACAGGTTTCCTCTTCAATTGTAGTAGCGACAAGGTCAATTACAGTTGCTGGTACTGTAGGATGCGGAATTGGTGCAGAATCTTCGGTGAATTTTCCTGTGAAATGCTTGCTACATATGAATACTTCTTTGGTCAAATTGTCCAAAGAAAGCTTTTCATTGCCACATAGCTTCAACCATTTCAAACATTTCTCAAGATTTCTCCTAGGTTTCGGGAATGGATAAAATTTTAGATTTTTGTTCTTTCCACATTTCGAGTAATATTTGCACCCTTTATAAAAACATTTCTTCGTCATTGACTCTTCAAGTCTTCACTTGCACTTCAAGCACGGAAATCAAAGCGAAAATGCTGATCACGATCTGACTCTTATCTATTCTATACTGCTAATCCAATAACTGATCACACAAGAAAAAAACTAATAGCTGAACAGGTCCAATAACATAACAAGAACACAATGAACAATATTATGGTGTCTATACTGTCTATGACAATTGAATCACAAAATGGAGATTTGAAAAAATACTGAACTGGGTTGACAAATGACAGTTGGTGCGTGGGTGGAGTACCAAAATTTCCAGTTTTCTTCAAGAATATGTCAAATTTACGATGATACCAACTATAAAATAATAAAGTCCTTAACGAAAATTAACAGTTTTCAGAATGGAATATCTCAGTTATTCCTTATCCAGGGAAATTTTCATTAAATATCTGAGTGAAACAACTCAATTGCTTACTTATAAAGGTATAAAGAGTCCAACCACCACCATGCACCCCCTAAGGTTGAGGCCCGGAAGGATGAAATTCCCAGCACTCGTACGTACTCGAAAGCTCACCCCCCCTATCCACCACCACCGCTCGTTAAAGCGGTTCCTCATCCTGATGACTGGCGATCAGCAGAATAAAATCTGACCGTTTGATATGGAGTGCCCAGCCAATTCTCGGCTTGAAGCTCCCTTATATCTGACATGAGTTGACTTTTAAACAATGACTTTACTTTACTTTACTGTGCATGGTGCCCCCCTGAAACTGGCTGAAGGCCTGAAAAAACTCTCGGCTGAGGGCCGAGTGCTGTGTGCTGAGTTAATTGAAATTGAAATTCTACTTGGTCGGTTCTTCGTGGATCTGAAACATAAAAGCATGATTAATCGTGATTTGGTGCCTGTTGAAGTAGACGTTGGCGTCGCCGAAGGTCTCGCCTCCGCCGTACTTCTTCAGGGGTGTCGTTGTCTCCTTGGTTTACTGGACGTCTGTATTTGTCTCTGTCTCTGTCGTCTTGCTCACGTCTGTTCTCGTGGAGCTCCGTGAGCAGCGGGTTCGTGTGGGTCTCTACTCTGTCTAGAGTAGTCCCCACATGTTGTCTGATCAGTCTGTCGATATAGTCCGGGTGGATGTCTAAGTCTCGATATATGAACCTGTTGGGCATATATTGTGGTGCGTCTGTTGCCGTCCTCAGGCAGACGTTGAAGAAGGCCTGTATCTTCTGCCTATAACTGTTCGCGCACTGCCCCCAAGCAGTGGATGCGTACAATATGATAGGCAGAAGAATTGTCTTGATGAGGCGTAGTTTCAACTCGAGTGCCATGTTGCTCCTACGTCCGATGAGTGGGTACAGCTTATGCCTTGCGGCTTTCGCTATAGCTAATCTGTGGGAGACGTGCCTCTGAAACGTGAGTTTCTTGTCCAGGGTTACTCCTAGGTAAACGGCTTCGTCTACCCATGGAATTCTCTCGTCGTTCATAGTAACATGGCCCTCGGGTGTCCTACGTCGCCTCGTGAACAGTATGGCCTTGCTTTTGTCTGCATTGATTCCGATCTTCCAACGATTGAACCACGGTTCCAGCTTGTTTATCTGAAGTTGCAGCTTCGATGTTACTCCTCTCTCATGAGATGACTCAGCAAAGATTGCCGTGTCATCTGCATAGAGAGCAAGTTTGGTCATGGGGTTGTCCGACATAGGCATGTCTGCAGTGTAGATCGAAAACAGGTGTGGCGACAGTACTGCTCCCTGTGGTACTCCTGCTTCTAGCCTCCTTCGTGAAGAGAGAGCATTTCCGACTTTGCATCGGTAATGTCTACTCCTTAGGAAGGAGTCTATCAGCTTGACCATTGGTATGGAGTATCCGGCATCAACCAGTTTTGCGATCAGCCCATCGTGCCAAACTCTATCGAAGGCCTTGGAGACGTCAAGGAAGACTGCTCCTGTAAGATGTCCTCTTCTCGTGCGGTTCCAGCTCTGGATGGTGGCGTCCACTATCCGGGTGACCTGGAGTTCTGTTGAGTGTTCCTGTCTGAAACCGAATTGCTCATCTGGTAGGATGTTCAATTCTTCAGACATTGTCTCAAGTCGAGTCCTGATCACCCTTTCTGCGACCTTACTCATGGCAGGTGTTAGGCTGATGGGGCGGTGGTTTTGCGGGAACGTGTGGTTCTTGTTGGGCTTCGGAATCATGATGACCGTAGCTTCTTTCCAGCTGGATGGAAAGTGTCTAAGTCTGAGTACAGCGTTTATGATGTTTGTCAGGGCTGCTAGTCCTTTCCTAGGTAAGGCTTTTAGTGCCCTGACTGGTATGTCGTCTGGGCCCGGTGCTTTCCTGGTCTTGGCGTGTCTAAGTATGGCCTTGATTTCCTCTGGAGATGTCGGCTCTAGGAGAATGTCTGAGTCGTCAGTCCTTCTGAGTCGTCGGATCGTCTGGTCTACGTGCGTTTCCGTGTCCTCGACCTCATCGGTGTAATCGACCTCGTTCTCACGGCACTGACGTTCGAAGGAGTCCGCAAAAGCTTCTGCCTTGTCCGTCTCCGTGAAAACGATGCCCATCTCACCATGAAGTGGGGGGCACGGTTTCCTTCGGCCGTGTCTGAGGACTTTCTGAGTCCTCCATAGGGAGTTGTCTTCGGCGTCGAGTTCGTCCAAACGTTCAGACCATTGTCGCTCTCTGAGTTGCTTCAGCTCTTCTCTCAACCGTCGAGACACGTGGTTGAGCTGTCGCTTGTCATCGGGCGTCAACGTTCTCTGGTAACGTTTTTTCTGACGTCGTCTCAGCCTGATCAACTCCCTGACCTCAGGTGGGATCCCTCCTTGAAAGTCAAAGTTTGTCGTCTGTATGTCTCTTGAGCACCGTTCCATTGCTGTCAGTATTCCTTGTCTGAGTTCGGTCACCGCCGCCTCTAGTTGTCGTGATGTGTCGATCCTGGGGATGTTTATTTCGTTGTGGACTGCCCTTTGGAATCGTGACCAGTCCACTATCCGCTTTGTCGTGTGCACGATTTCCGCTTCTCCCTCCCCTATTGTTAGTAGGATTGGGTTGTGGTCTGATGATCCCTCGTCCAGTACAGAGATGTCCACCAGAGTTGGAATACTCTGTATGAGGGCTATGTCCAGAATGTCCGGGTGTTGGTCTTCCCTCCCAGGATAGTGAGTAGGTTCGTGTGTCGCCGTCACTGCAATGTCGTCAAAGTCTGGTAGTAAGTTGTCAGATAGGTCTCTGCCACGTGGGTTGGTGTTGCGGCAGTTCCAATCTCTAGATTTCGCGTTGAAATCTCCTATTGCCACCGTTGGGTGGTGGTCAGGAAAAAGTTTCTCCAAGTCCGTTTTCCTCAGGTTGGGGCCTGGAGGAATGTAGACTGAGGAGACTCTTAGGAGATTGATTCCGTCTACTTTCACTCTGATCGCTACCGATTCACCGAGTGAGAGTTCCGGAAGCATGTCCTCGTTATATTCCAGGTCTGATTTTACCAGGAGGAGCGAGCCACCTGCTCGAGCTCGGGGTCCTGGTCTGTCATTCCTGTAGCATGTGTATCCTGGCATGCCAAATTCCTTGCTTGGGTTCAACCTGGTCTCTTGTAGTGCCACCACGTCTGCCGAGATTCTGGAGATAAGTTCCAAAAGTTCATTTTTGCGCTGGATTGCGCCGTTGATGTTCCAAGAACATATCTGCAAGATCTTCGGAATCCGTGCTGGCATTATTGTCCCGAGGTTGTGGCCATGGCGCTGATAACCGCCAAGAGTTGGGTAAGTACCTGTGGGGGTACTTTTATCAGAGTTTCGAGAATTAGTGCCTGAGTTTTTGCGGCCTCAGTACTTTCATCTCGTCGTGTAGGGCCCCATTTTGGTAGTGCCGTTTGCGGTTGTGGTTGTGGACCGTTTCTGGGCGCTGGTCCCTGCCTTGGGGCTGCTGGTCCCTGTCTCTGTGGTGTTGGTCCTTGTCTTTGAGGTTGTCGTGCTGCAACCCTTGGTTTGGGGAACTGTGGGCATCCCCGGTAGCTAGCTGGGTGGCTACCCCCACAGTTGGCGCACTTTGCCGGTTCCTCCCTGGCCTTAGTGCATGTGTGCGTGGCGTGGTCGCCTCCGCACTTCACACATCGGGCTTTTGAGTGGCAGCACTTTTGTGCATGCCCGAACCATTGGCAATTGTGGCATTGCGATACCTTCCCTTTTTGAGGGCGCTGAGCTTCGACTTTGACCTTGAGGTCAAGTACGTCCTTTAAATCGAAAATTTCTCGATTCGCTCTGGGAACCTTAACTAGGAACAGTGGGAGCACTGCTCTAGTTCTCCTTGAGGTCATTCTGTGGCATTCAATGACCTCGTAGTTCCTTGCCTCTAAGTCCTCCTTCACGTTCTCCGCCGTGATGGAGTCTGGAATACCTCTGATTACCACATGCAGAGGTATTTCTTTCTTCAGCTGGTATGTGAAGAATTCCAGCTTGATTTCTTCAAACAGCTTGATGGCGCTTCTCCAGTCTGCTTCACTATTAGTGAACAGATGGATTCCATCTTGTCTCGCTTGAGCTTTGAAAAATCCAATTTTCCTATTCCTTAGGATTGTGGATATTTTCAGCCATTGAGACTTGTCCCTGATGATTACTGCAGGGGGTTTTTTGGGGCCCTTGTTGTCCGAATTTTCCGGGATGGTCTCCATGCCACTTGTGGTCCCATCTTCGGATGTCGTTTGGACGGTTGCCGGTGTTGGGGTGGGTGCCGGTGTTGGGGTGGGTGCCGGTGTTGGGGTGGGTGCAGCCTCCGTGTGTCGGATGGTTTTCTTCCTGTGGCTGACTACTACGAATCTGGCGTCGTCCTCTTCGTCAGACTTTTCGGAAGAGTCTCCGTGTTGTCTCTTCCTGTTTCCGGTGCCTACGGGGTTTGGCGGTTGGGGGATGTTTTCAATGACGTCCATGTCATTGGATGTTTGGGGGGTGGGGACAACTGCTGGAGTGCTCTCAGTTGCAAGTATTGCGGGCGAAGCAATACTACTTGCTTTAAGAGCGTTTATCTCCGCTTTCATCGCTAAGATGACCTCAACGAATCTCCTCCTCTCGTTTTCGGCCTTCTCTGCCTCTCTCTTGAAATGAGCTGCCTGCTCCTGAGCTACTAGGAGTTGTTGCCTCAGCAACGACTTCGTGTTCTCCTTCTTAGGAGTCGTCTCCTCATTGCTGCTGCTGGTCGACGGTTTTCGGAAATTCTCTCTGTCGAGAGACTCCGATTTCCGTCGGGGTTTCCCCATCCTTCTTCACTAACTCTTCGTTTATTAGGACCGAATTCTTTCCATACGAAGAAGGCTCTAAAAAGAGCCTCTGGCCGAAGCCAGAGTTACGAAAAAGGGGGTACGCAAATCTCGCTTCGAAAAGCTGTGATTCTGCCAAGTGTTCCTATAAAAAAGGTTAATGATTAGTCATTACCACTTACCCAAATCTCAGCCCTTCTTGGTATAGCCCTGGCTCGTTCAGGTATGACCCGTCCCTTGCCGTAACTATTTCGCTTCGTCTCGCTTAATGACTTCTCATTCGCAACACACAAACAATTTAATCAGGTAGTCTAGGGAGCTTCTGAATACACGTCTGCTCGCTTCGACTAATGATCGAACTATGACTAAAGAGTCCAATAAAAGTTTCCTAGTTTTCATACGAAAAAATCGAAGTTGGCAACCATTAGTGAACTCTCTCACGTTGTCTTTTCCATATCATTCCGCCGTTCAGCCCGCGGAATTCAAAATATGTGCCAACAATTGCGCAATAGTGTCAATAATTAACATTAACACTAGAAAGATGAAAGTTGGCCAACTATTAATTTTAATTTAGTTTTAATTTACCTGCATAAAATGAACTACGTCAAATGAGAGGTTCATCTTCTTAGTTGAAGTTGAAGTGTAAATGTTAATTAGTTAATTGTAGTTTAGTGTAAATTTGTGCTGCATAAATCCAATCTTAAGCCTGATTCACATAATGGCAGTAGCAGTGGCACTAAAGTCAGTGACTCCGCCCCTTTTGACGCTATTATCCGAATGAGTGACATTGGGATGGAAATTTTCAACTAATTGTTTGTTAAAGCAGTAGAAAGGAATCATAACAGCAATCTCGATTTCATGATAATTTTAAGGTTAGAAATGCGAACACTGCTAGATTTTACTGCAAAAAGTTTAAATGAATCAAACTTTAAGCAGCGTGACCTTGAATTTTCAGCGTCGTCTAAACATGTTTGCCATTGGTTATCTTATCAATAGAGGGGGGTGACGCCACTGCTACTGCCATTATGTAAATCAGGCTTTACATATAAATCTCATTGTACTCAAATGAGTACGCTACCGTTACTTCAGATTTTTTCCGGAAATAATGGAAAAGTGTTTGTCCGAATATTATAAATAACTGAAATACATACCTGAACAGCTAATTCACCAACTCAAATAGAATATTTCAACATACACTATGCAAAAACTAACTCTTGAAATCACAGTATGTGTTACAACTTGTTTACCAAACCTCTTCAATTGTTATGAACATCAAATACTCCATCTAGAAGTAATCCTTGGGATTACGGTCTTCTTGTATACTACTACCAAAATAGTAGTTTTGCGAAAAATTTCAGTAGATGGCGTCGAGAAACAATAAATCGTAGGATCACTGAATCTATGAGGTCGTGCCGTCTTTACGGGTATGGCCAATGGACGTGGTCTAGTACTTGAAATAGTTCCAGTGTTCAAATAACCCACAAAACTTGCTCTCTAATTGGTAATTTTGTGGGTTATTTTAATACTGGAACTATTTCAAGTACTAGACCACGCCCATTGGCCATACCCGTAAGGACGGCACGACCTACTAGATTGATTCAGTGACCCTAATAAATCGTGGTGGACTCAAATGAGTACAGTGGGTGGTAATGGGTTAATTCCCAATGTTTTAGCTAATTTCTGGTTTCTGGGAAAAGAGTGCATTGAGACATTTGCAAACGAATAATTCTTGCATTGTGGCACTGGACAATTTTTTTTGGCTTACTTTTCACATCAAAGCTATGCTTCTTCCATGAAATCAAAAAAATTGAACCAAATATGGAATGAAAAAGAAATAATCACTAATTTATTAACACGTAATCTTATGGCAGAATGTTTGTTTTCCCGGAGTTTTATATACAAATTTCGAAATGTAGATGTCGCCCACTCCGTGGTGACCCCGAATAGGACAGCATTAAAATCAGAGTTTTTGTAAGAAACCTGCATTATAATTACGTCACATATTAATATTTGTAACTAATCACGCTAGATAACACTCCCGTTTGGGTCCAATACCACAGTATAAACTGTGCAAATACCTTTTCCACGTGCATTGACTATCTTACTTCTACTTAAACAATGTTCCACAACTTCCACATAACTCTGAGATCAGTGAGATCGCTCAGTCTCAGGCTTGGTAGTTGACTTACTTTTTTAGTTGCCAACAAAATGATTATTTAAAGGTTGGCTGCACTTCCAACTAGTTCGCTAGAATCGCTAGGGTTTTTCTTTTTATCAGTGCGTGAGTGGTGTTCGTGGCTGCTGTGTTGCTGTTAATGCTGTTTCAATGTAGTGTCGATTGTCGAATGATGGTCGGTAGTAGTTCACAAAAATCCGTGTTTTGTTTGAAAAATGTACAGAAATTGAGTCATAATTAATTTTTAGTGAGTGCTGGTGAAAAATTATGCATTTTGAGTTGATGTAGACATGTTTCGGTGTATACCAATATTCAAGGGTTGCAACAGACAGGTTGAATATGTAGATAAGAGACATTGCTCTTTAATAAATGTTCCCGAGGATATTCTCAGATATTCCAGGAGCTTGGAAGAGCTCCTGTTGGACGCCAATAGAATACAAGTTCTTCCAAAGGTAACCAAAACAGAAATAAATATTTACTGAACATAACTCTGGTCTATATTTTCTACAGAATTTCTTTCGCCTGCACCGCCTGAGAAAACTTGGATTAAGTGATAATGAAATCAACAACTTGCCGTCAGATATTCAAAATTTTGAACATCTCGTCGAACTCGATGTATCCAGAAATGGTAAGTTGAAAAATATATCCCTGTTTAAGGAGGTGGGAACCAGTTTTTAATTGTTGCATTAAATTTACTATAATGGTACAATATTAATTTTATTTTCATTAAGGATTATTTGGAGACTCCAATAATCCAATTTGGAGAACTTGTTTTCATTCCAGATGGAAAAGTTGTATTTGAATGTTATAAGGAACATAATTTTGAGTTTCTGGTAACTATTACTTATCCTATAACAATAACAGATGAGGTATTGCCATGACTAGGAATATTACCTGTTCAGGTAGGTAGTTTCACCTTATCATTTCAATGTAATAATGAACCCAATTAGCAGTCAATTCCAGGTAGGTATAAGTCTATCCCTATCATTTCTAATTTTGTATTAAATAAAAAATATTCCATTTAAAATGTTTCTATCCCACACAAAATATAGATAAAATAATTCATAGATCAGGTATGCTACACATCATATTAATGTAAATAAAGTCAAGGGAATGGAATGTGCACTGCCTACTTTTGTAGTTGTAAACATAACCATAGGCGTCCCCCTGAAGGTTTATTTTATGAGCGATGACAAGTAGGTAAATTGTGTTAGTGTATAAATAAATTGTTAACTACACTGAGAAAAAAATAGTCTAGTGAAAATCTCCGCTACTTTTGCTATTTTTGCCTTATACTTGGAAAATTTTGTAAAAATGAAAAGGGTAGGTATAAATGGCACGTATTTATTTGTCACATTTTATTTCTGTAAATTTGACATACTGCGTATGTATTGATACAAGATGTTTGCGAACAATCGTTGCCAGAAACAACAATTCTGTGCGGCTATCATTATAAGTATCTATTTTTTTTGCTATAAATTGATATAAGATGTATTAAATTTAAGCTAGTGAAAATCTCCGCTACTTTTGCTATTTAATTTAAGCCTTATACTTGGAAAATTTTGTAAAAAATGAAAAGGGTAGGTATAAATGGCACGTATTTATTTTTCCCATTTTATTTCTGTAAATTTGACATACTGCGTATGTATTGATACAAGATGTTTGCGAACAATCGTTGCCAGAAACAACAATTCTGTGCGGCTGTCATTATAAGTATCTATTTTTTTTGCTATAAATTGATATGAGATGTATTAAATTTAAGCTCTCATATGAAACAAGAAAATTTATTCGTGTTGAAACAATTTCAAAAGTTAAAAGTCAGTTTAGTATTTAAAACGATATATCTCCTTATTTTTTCGGAAGAGGAAAAAGCACAAAGTAAGTGGAACTAGATATTTTCTTTCAAAAATTTATTAGAGAATTTTAAATTGCGGATTCTTGAGAATACTTTTCATTTGTTTATAGCAGTAACAAGAAATTATCACCTTGAAATTTGTACAGAATTTGAGAGAAAGTGGGTATTGTTGACATTTGCAGGGAATATGAAATATTGTAACATGATCCATAAATAACGTTTTTATTGAAATTTGATTTTGTAGCATTCATGAAACTCCTCTGTAACCTCTAGGAATGATGAAAAAAATGTTTCCGGCTTTCATTATCGTCTTGTAAGATTTTTTTCTCGTAGAATATTAAAAAATGAAATGTTAATTACCTACGTTGAATGTGAAAATTGATTTCGTATTTATTTGACGCTTTTCCCACCATCTGGAAATAACGAGAACAATTTATCTGACTTCAATTAACATCCTGCTAACAATAATAAAAATTTAATTGTTGAATACATTGAATGTAAATTTTTTTTTGGATCATTCATTTGACCCTCTAGAAAATGCGAAAAAAAATTCTAACTTCAATTAACATCTTGGTACGGTTTTTACTCCTTCGAAATCTTCCGAATTTATATTGCAATTGTAATTTTCAACATTATTATCATAATGATTATGATGAATGAAGGTTTACACACAAAAATGATAATATTATGAGAATGGTGCTTTTAATAAAATATAATTATTATCAGTGGTTGAGACAATCACATATATCATGAGATAAAAAGTGCTTTTCTGGACATTTATTTTCCAGTGTATATTCAAAACGATCTGATAAAGCATACCTACCCCATTTCAGATTTTGCATCTCAATACTCACCCTGAAAACCACCCCTGTGATGAATAAAATATTCCAATTAGAGTTAATTTATCGTTTCTTGAAATTTTTATTTCACTGTATATTCAGAACGATCCGAGAAAGCGTACCTACCCCATTTCAGATTTTGTATATCAACACTCACCCTGAAAAAAAACCCATAATAAAAATAATGAAAAGCAGAGTTAGTTTATCGTTTCTGGAAATGTCTTTTCACTGTATATTCAGAACAAGCTGAGAAAGCATTCTTACATCATTTCAGAGTTTGTATCTCAATACTCACCCTGGTACCCGCGTACGTAATAAAAAAAAAATTGAAAAGCAGAGATAGTTTATCGTTTCTGGAAATTTCTTTTCACTGTATATTCAGAACAAGCTGAGAAAGCATTCTTACATCATTTCAGATTTTGTATCTCAATACTCACCCTGGTGCCCGCGTACGTAATAAAAAAAATTGAAAAGCAGAGATAGTTTATCGTTTCTGGAAATTTCTTTCTCACTTTATATTCAGAACGAGCTGAGAAAGCAAACCTACCCCATTTCAGATTTTGTATCTCAATACTCAACCTGGAAACTACCCCCATAATAAAAAGAATTGAAAAGCAGAGTTAGTTTATGGTTTCTGGAAATTTCATGTTCACTGTATATTCAGAACGAGCGGAGAAAGCATTCCTACCCCATTTCAGATTTTGTATCTCAATACTCACCCTGGAAACTACCCCCATAATAAAAAACATTGAAAAGCAGAGTTAGTTTATCGTTTCTAGAAATTTCTTTTTCTCTGTTTATTCAGAACAAGCTGAGAAAGCATATCTACCCCATTTCTGTAATTGGAAACTACTTATATACTTATACTTATACTTATATTGAGATACAATATCTGAAATGGGGTAGGTGTGCTTTCTCAGCTCGTTCTGAATAAACAGTGTAAAAGAAATTTCCAGAAACGATAAAATAACTCTGCTTTTCAATTTTTTTATTGTAGGGGTAGTTTCCAGAGTGAGTATTGAGATACAAAATCTGAAATGGGGTAGGTATGCTTTCTCGGATCGTTCCGAATAAATAGTGAAAAAGAAATTTCAAGAAAGATGAATTAACTCTAATAGAGGACTTCGGATAAGGATGCAGTCATGCCACCACACAACTTTTGGCTTTAAAACTACTGGCACGTTTTTCGGGGTTCTGGCAGCCTCAGGAACCCCCTACTAGGATTAAAATTGTTCAAACGGCGGAAAAATTAAGATTTTCCATAAAATACAAAACACTGGGGACTTTAATTTTGTTTAGGGTTTTTTCTTTCAAAATGGCGCTAAATTCAAAACTATAGAGCTAGAGCATTGTTATTGAAAGAGGTATTGTGTAGGGTTGTTTCTTTGTCAGTGTACATTTGTTCCACGAAAAAATTCAAATTCATCCATTTTAAGCGTAAGTAATGATTAAAATGTAAATGTAACATGTACCCTACAAGGCCGTAGCCAGAAAAAAAAAAATTGACTTGAGCTTGAGAAGAATATTGCGGACCAGGTTTGATCAATTTTAGTATAGTTTGTATGTTCAACACAATTTTACCCAGAAAAGATAACATTGGATATTCGGTAAAAAACATGTTACAATTTTGCAGATTTATTCATAAAATAATATTTGTCACTGCTTGCAATCATATTTATTCAACAACAAAACAAACAAAATAAATATATTAATGGAAAACATATAGAGGCATCAGATCCTGATTAAAGAATAATATTGAGTTTCAAAATCCCTTTCTTCAATTAGTTCAAGAGTTTCGAAGATAGCCTCGAGGGGTGTCTCACTTTCCTAAAATTTGTACACAAAATTTTCATTTGAGGGATTTCAATTGGATTTCAGAACTTTTGAACGGATTTCTGGATTTCATAAGAAATTTCAAAATTTCCTTTAGGTTTTCTGGATTTCACCAAAGATTTCTGGATTTCTGAATTTCACCGGAGATTTCTGGATTTCATGAGGGATTTCAGGATTTCAAGATTTCCTTCAGGATTCCAATGTCAAAAAATGCTGCACACAGTTGGCAGTAATGTATTCAAGCATACGGGTGCAGGTTCATCGAAATTTCATTGCTTTTGGGGAATTTTAGCGCAATTCTTCATTCGTTGACAACCAAATGTAAATGAGAGGTGTGATTTGTTTCTAACAGTATCATTTGCGATTTTTTTAGATATCAAGTGGATATCGGGGGCGTTTCACTTCTTTAAAAATTGTATACCAAATCAGGATTTCTACGAGGGGTGTTTCACTTCCGTAATATTTATACCGAGATTTGTACTTCAAATCAGGATTTCTATTGGATTTAAGGATTTTCAAAAGTTGTACTATCCACTGCCTAATTAATTTGATTATTTGATCACTGCCCTCATCGTTCCCTGTATTTCCAGAGGTGTTTCCGCCATCGTCAGGCGACGAATCATGCGATCCTTGGAGGCTCTGATCGAGAACCTCATTAGGAATAAGACTCGGGACGGGACTAACATAACCACAAGAAACTTTTTGTATTTTGGGTTTTCTAGTTAAAAAGGTAGCATTTCTCTTCTTCCTCATATCCGAAGATTTTTATGTATGGTGTTCACAGTTGTCTTTGTATTTTTTTAAAAATGATTCGATACAGCCAAGAGAATTTTCTTGTGTCCAGGCAGGATCATGAAATTTTCAGTATTATTTTGAAATAATCCAAAATAATCTTTAAAATTTTTTTCTTCTTCTCCAGAATTTTTTAATATATTTTTGAGGTGAGTTCTAGTGAAATTTTCAATATCCGCGAAATCATCATTTGTTGATTCTTGAAGAGCCTCCGCTGTTACATATCCTGAATACCTCAAAATATTCTTCAGATAAACTGGTATATCAAATGGAATCTTATCCAGTAAATCTGATAGGATCGTCTGTAAATACAAGAAATAAATATAGTGCTGGGCTCTTATCAACTTTTTTAAGTTATAAATTTAAAGAACCTTCCAGAAGAAACTTCCTGAAGCTTCTGGAATATCCTCGAGAATTCTGATAGGTTAATTATTATAATTGAGAATTGTCAGTTTCATCATCGTTATCCCTACAAGTAGTCATTCTACCTTTTAATTTTCTAGAAACTTGCCAAAATTTCAAGCAAAATTCCGAGCAGAATTCTCTATCGGCGATAGTTTTGAAATATAGAAAAGCTTCTATTTACCCCTTTCCCTCCTCTCCAACTTTCGTCCCTCACCCTCTCCAGCCCCCTCTTTGCCAACTTCACCCTCTCTACCTCACATCTTATCATCTATCTTTCTCTCGATCTTTCTCTGTCAATCACAGATTCTTTCACTCACCTCGTCACTCACCATCTCTTACACTTTCTCTCTCACTTTCAGTTCCTCTCTCCCTCTTTCTCTCTCTAGCACGACTCGAGCACAACGAGCATTTTGTGGAGTTCTTTGCCGAGAGAATTGTTTTCGGAAAAATGAGAAATTCAAAGCAAATACAAATTCTAGTATATACTATCTTGGTTCACACAACGTTCCATGAACATTACAATTGTTTACATTTGGTGTGAATCGAGGTGTGAATTTCAAGTTGAAAAATTGTTGATTAATTCACAATCTGATCGCAATCTGAAAGATTTTCTAGAATTGTTGCAAAATTTCCGTATAGAATCCTTGGAGATATTTGCAAACTGCATCGCAATGTGCCCTTTCATATCAACTGAATTTGAAATAATCATTTATTTATGTTTATTTTGAAAAGTACCTACATCTGTGTGTTACATAATATTTAGTTGAATTGTAGCACGAATTTTCGTTACCCTCCGCAGGTAATAAACACCATAGGCTAACCTAACAAATGATTAAGTTTTTAATTTTATTTCATACCACTCGAGATTTTTCTTTTGGAGTTTGATATTATGTAGTTTATAACTTTACTATATCCTCACCTCTGTAGCCTCAGCAGCCATATTCAATTCTCTATTCAATTATACAATAACTTTTTTTCACAGAAAATGTTTCTAGGCGGCAAACTTTACCGGCACATATACTGCAATAACACGTTTCTGCCGGTTTCTGCGTCAGTCTTCACTCTTCAACAGTTGGGCTTTATGCGGGAATCCACGAGTATTTGCGAAGTTTCTTTTAAGATTTTAAGGATTTCAGGATTTACACTTGGATTTCAGGATTTCAAAAGAATTTCAAGATTTCATGAAGATTTCAAGATTTCACTTAGGATTTCAAGATTTCATTCGGATTTCAAGATTTCTTGTAGGATTTCTTAATTTCACCTGAGAATTCTGGATTTCATAAGGATTTCATAGGGATTTCAAGATTTCATATTGGATTTCTGAATTTCATCAAAGATTTCGGAATTTTAGGTTGGATTTCTGGAATTCAACATGGATTTCAAGGATTTCTGCTCATTTACACCAGATTTCCGAAACTCGGATAGCCTTGAAAATTTCCTTGAATCTAATTAAACCATCATGAATCTCAACGCAAGTTTCGCACATTGCTGTAAGATTTTGCCATCCCAGTTCGGGATAGGTTTTCTTTATATTTTCTTTCAAGTCTTTCGTTCTTTTTGCCGATGCTCTGAAGAAATTCCCCACTGATTTTATAATACCGATTGTATTTCGGATTGGCTGAATTTGACAAGAGTGACTCAAAGCCGCTAAATTCAACGAATGCGAGCTGCAATGAACGTATAATTCTTCTGGATATGTTTGGCGGATACCTGCTTGGACACCATTAAAACAGCCTTTCATCGAAGAAGCGCCATCATACCCTTGTCCGATAAGGTATTCACAATCAACCTCTAAACGATTCAGTGTGGAGAGAATTGTATCAGCCCAATAATTTCATGAAGTACTCTGTACTGAGACAAATCTTAGAAAATCTTCACGTAGTAAATTATATACAGGGTGGGGCACCAAAAATGAAACAGATCGAATATCTTCAAAACGCATGTGTTGTGAATAAAATGCAAAAACACGTCGATTTTAAATACAAGAGGGACATCTTTCTATCATAACCTCAACTGTCATACCTCTTCCCCCACCCCTTGAGCACTATCACCCAAATAATTTGAATAGGAAAAGTAGTAAGTGTGACACATCATTAAAAAGGAAATTTCATAAGGAATTTGGCCATGTCAATTTTTGCAACCTGACTTTATTTTGGCGCCCTCTTGCGGGAAAAACAACTGATCCGAATTCCAAATTATGATACTGCATTTGCAAGCTATTTTGACATAAATTCGATGATAATGCATTATGGAATTTTTCTAAGAGAAAAAACAAAATGGCGGACATGATTTGCAATTATGGTCTGATTCGATTCAAAATTGATATGTGGTGGTTTTCAAGGTCAAAAATTATGATTTGTTTGTCAACGCAAAAAAACAAGATGGTGTCTCCAAGATGGCGGATGAAGTTTGTAATTCTGGTCTGATTTGAATCAAAATTAGTATGTGGGGATTTTCAGGGTAAAAAATTATGATGTTTTTGTCAATGCAAAAACAAAGATGGTGGACGAAATTTGTAATTGTGGTTCTATTCGATTCACAATTGGTATATGGGGGTTTTACAAGTTTTCAGTAGGACTAAAACGGATGATTTAAATTGATAAAAAAAAGCTATTATACAAATGCGCTAAAAAGGAAATATTTTTTTTAGATGTATGACGTAGGTTATTCTGTGCGTAACAGATTCGAAAGCTCGCCGCGAGTACAAAATATGGTTTTATCAAAAAGGTACTAAGGTTTGTTTATCCATGAAATTTACAACAACTAGGAAAAGTGAAATACGCAATTATATATTTTGAAATTAGCGCCATTTTGTAAGAAAAATCCCTAAACAAAATTATCAGTGTGAAAGCAGCCACGAGTTCTATCCACGAATTTCTCGCGGTGATACGGCGCGTACTCGACCGCCAGTGGTCCCGAAATTACGTTATAATTTCGTGGCTAGCCATGAATTTACTACACTATATAGAGGATGGCACAAATGAGCTTGTTTTGACAATGGCATGAGACTTTTGGTCATTAAATATGTTTTGAGATATCTGAACATGTACTTATGTATAGAAAAATATTACTTTAACTAGAATTTTCAAACTTCTTTGAAAGGGATTTATCTCATAAGTTCGTGAAAGTTTTTGGAGGTAGGAATTTTTTTGCAGATATCGAATAATACCTATTCGTCAAAATAATTTTGTCGGGCAGGATTTTCACCCCCACCAGCAATAATAATAATTTTCAAATAAGTTCATAAATCCGCCAAAGTTTTCGTGGATGGGGGTATTTTTGCATAAATATGAGGATTTTTTTGCATAGATCTAAACTATAGAAGGTGCTCTAAAAGACCCATGAGTCAAAATATTTTGTCGGGCAGGATTTTACCCCCACCATCAATAATAATAATTTTCAAAATAAATTAATAATTTCGTCACAGTTTACGTAAGTGGGGATTTTTTTTGCATAAATCGATGAAACAGAAGGTGATCTATAATACCTATTCGTCAAAATATTTTGTCGGGCAGGATTTTTACCCCCACCAGCAATAATAGCAATTTTCAAAAAAATTCATAAGTCCGCCTAAGTTTTCGTGGATGGGGGTATTTTTGGATAAATATGAGGATTTTTTTGCATAGATCTATACTATAGAAGGTGCTCTAGAAGACCCACGTGTCAAAATATTTTGTCGGGCAGGATTTTACACCCACCATCAATAATAATAATTTTCAAAAAAGTTCATAAGTCCTCCAAAGTTTTCGTGGATGGGGGTGTTTTTGCATAAATATGAGGATTTTTTTGCATAGATCTATACTATAGAAGGTGCTCTAGAAGACCCACGTGTCAAAATATTTTGTCGGGCAGGATTTTACCCCCACCATCAATAATAATAATTTTCAAAATAAATTAATAAGTTCGTCAAAGTTCACGTAGGTGGTTTTTTTCTTCAGAAATCGATGAAACAGAGGGTGATCTAAAATACCTATACGTCAAAATATTTTGTCGGGCAGAATTTTTACCCCCACCAGCAATAATAATAATTTTCAAAAAAGTTCATAAATCCACCAAAGTTTTCGTGGATGGGGGTGTTTTTGCATAAATATGAGGATTTTTTTGCAAAGATCTATACTATAGAAGGTGCTCTAGAAGACCCACGTGTCAAAATATTTTATCGGGCAGGATTTTTACCCCCACCAGCAATAATAATAATTTTCCAAAAAGTTCATAAATCCGCCAAAGTTTTCGTGGATGGAGGTATTTTTGCATAAATATGAGGATTTTTGTGCATAGATCTATACTATAGAAGGTGCTCTAGAAGACCCATGAGTCAAAATATTTTGTCGGGCAGGATTTTACCCCCACCATCAATAATAATAAATTTCAAAATAAATTAATAAGTTCGTCAAAGTTCACGTAGGTGGGGATTTTTTTTAGAAATCGATGAAACAGAAGGTGATCTAAAATACCTATACGTCAAAATATTTTGTCGGGCAGGATTTTTACCCCCACCAGCAATAATAATAATTTTCAAAAAAGTTCATGAATCCGCCAAAGTTTTCGTGGATGGGGGTGTTTTTGCATAAATATGAGGATATTCTTGCATAGATCTATACTATAGAAGGTGCTCTAGAAGACCCACGCGTCAAAATATTTTGACACGTATTCAAAAAGGATAGGATAGGATAGGCGGATAATTCCTTTTTTCAAATACAAATTCACGTGACCATACCAGCAATTTGGACCCACCCTAACGGCCTGCCAATGGTTTCTCGAGTATTTTAGTTTTATTATTTCATCAGGAAACACATGGCATCCTGATTAAAATGGTACCCGAATAATAATAATTATAATAATAATTATTATTTTTTAATATAAAGAACCTACGACGACTCTTTGATTTATGCATTATTATCATGAAGATCTACGGACAATACTGTCCTCCAATAGGTATTCGGAGTAAAATCGTGTCCCAAAATCTGACAATATCCCCCGGTCTATAAGCATTCGTTCCGAATGAGCACCGAACGAGCGAATGCTCGGACAGTGCTATTGACGTTCTGGTTGAGGTTATCACCGCGATTTCGATATTGATTTAATTGATGAGTATGGCGTGGACTCAAGAAAAATCTTTGGAACCTAGCTGTCTGCCACCATCGCTTTCGTCGTTTCTTTTTCAACAATGAACATATAGCAATAAAACTGGCACCAGCCCTTACCAGATTCTCATTCATTTTGTACGCGACTGGCTGCGAATCGGTGCTCATGTGCGAGGAGACACTACGTAGCATGATGCAGCCCGAGCTGGAACCGAGCAGCCTGAGCTTGAACCGAGCAGCTCATGTGCTCATGCGGAACGAATGCTCTATTGAATACGCGGCTTTACAAATACTCGTGGCACGTATACAACGACTCTCATTATCACCATGTCAAATTTTCTGGTGTGCAAAGAGGCTTATCTTATTTTGCTCTTAGGTTCTTTTTACTCTGATATTTATTTCAAATTTATTGTATTTTTATACCGTTTATATTTATTTCACTTGTTATGTATTTTTGAAAGAATTGAACATATTGTAGGTATATTAAAGTTTTTGACAGAGTTAAAAATTGAAGTCAGAAACATTTTTTTCTCATTTTCTGGAGGGGCGGATAGGTCATTTTTCAGTACTCTCTGTGAAAAAAAAAACAGTCAGAAATATTCCTACAGGTGTGGAAGGGGTCAAATGAATGATACAAATCAAATACAAATCAGTCAATAAAGAGATACGCATAGTTTTCCAGCCGAGTTCAACAAAACACGCGAGAATAAAGAGCTATTTACGAAAATGTACGCAAAATACTGTCTTTTTCAAGAATGCCTAAATGTATGAACACGTAAAACATTACACAGTTTGTTTTCACTGACAGTTGATTTTTTTACGCACCGTGAACAATGCGTAACACCTTATTTTACGCATTGTCGACATTGTTGTAGAAAATAGTAAACAAAAAATGTATCATATACTTGCAATTTTTTCTGCGACGATTACTATATTGACAAATTGTAGCAATTGTTGAACGTTTTATCTTATGAAGTCATCAAATGATGATTTCCAATTAAAATCTAACGCATAATTCCGTCTTTTTGAGAAATGCGTAAAACATCACTTTACTCAAAGTTGAGGTTTTTACGAACAGTTGATTTTTTTACGGAGTTGTGCTAAAAAGTTCCACTTTACGCACTGTTCACAGTAAAACCTTAGACAAATGTATGCCGAATCACGGAATACAATCTGACAATGGCAGTAATTAATACTGGTTACAATTTCTTGACATCATTTGTTCATAAATTAGATATAAACAGATATAATATTTAAGATTTTTTTTATTTCCATAATGATGTCCTGGAAAAATAATGATTTTTTTTTTTCATAAATAAATTTTTTGATTGTTTTTAATTGTTTTGTTTTATATTTGGATTGTTTGAATAATTAGTAAGGAAATTATTTACTTCTTAAAAATTATATTTTGTACTTCTCAACAAGCAAACAAAAAAAATTCTTTATAAATAATTTCATTACTAATCCACCTAACAATTTGTTATAAACAAATTCTGACAACGGTTTTATTTTTTTTCTGGGACTAAAAAAAGTAAATTAACTTGATTTAGCTAGTCGAGAATGTCAGCCGTTTTTTAATTCATCCCTACGCTTCTGGTATTTTCTCTTGCGTTCACATCTCGAGTTAATCGGGTGAGATTCAACCCCTGAAGCTCTCCGTCCGCTACGGCTAGTTCGTATAATTCACATTGCATTCTTGTTTCCCACAAATCACAACAGATTCGTTCGAATCGACTAATTAGGTCGTGGTGTAATTATTCTACTTACCATGAACCATCACCATTAAAACATGCGGAAAACGAAGTGAATCGTGGGAAGCCGATTAGGAAAAAATGCCCTGGAAGAAAGACCGAGTAAATTAGAAATTAGAAACATTACCGCTGATATCATCGACAACGTTCAAAATGCATTTGGTAATCTCCAGATTGTTAAAGGTGCTCAATTCGAACATTTTAGTGACTACGATAATGTTTCTTCAACATTTTCTTATGTAGCCATCATTCATATTAGAACCCTTTCTAATTCTACAAAAAAAAAAAAAAAATGGGGCTGGTCATTCAAAAACAATATCGATGTCTCTATCTTTGTTGAGATACCCTGTATATTTCACTCCCACGTAAAAAAAAATTAAACTAATAAAAAAAAGAGACGGGTACTAGAGTTAATTTTTCAAACGCCTATTCTAATTTTTATTGAATTAATCTGCTACTTTACGAATTCACTGTATAGGTAGATTTTCAGTGCTGCTTTTTATAGTCACCCCCACCTGTTAAATTCTGAACGGTTCGAAGTACAAATCATTTTGATCATTCCTCGACAGATGGCGTGGGAACACATCATCTTAAAAATTTCAAATAGCATGGGGGGATGGGTCAAGTGCCACATCGTTGAAAAAATAATTCAGTTCTCTTTTCAACCATCTAAATTTTTTTGAATTTCACAATATCGATCTTTCAAAATTTTCAAGTTGATGTGCCCCCAGCGCCATCTGTCGAGTAATTGCAATATATCGTCTCTCAAAAAGTAGTATCGATAATACCATTCAAAATATTTTCTGTCCCATTGTTTCCCATCACACCGTTCAAATTCATCGAGGAAAGGGTACCATTCAGATCCGCCCTTATACTTGAAATTTCGAACGTACCTATATTGTAAATATAATAAAACTTTAAAAACGTAAAAGGGAGGCAGGTGGGTGTTTCTGAGGAACTGGGTCTGCCAATGAGTAAGGTGACATATTTTTTCTTTAATTGAATCACACCTGAGATATGATATTGAATTTTGGGGTTATTTGAGTCAAACCATTGTTCGATTTTAATTTTCTGCAGAAACGAGCAGACAGATTTATGCCTAGAGCTAAATACACCAACCATTGTAAACCTTTATCTATAAAACACAAAATTCTGCCACTAACCTCTATTTTGTACTTACGGCTCTGTTTGGAGCATAAGCACAAGTCTAACATATCCGATACTCAACGCACTCAATCAAACTATAAGTACTCTCCAAATAACGAGAAAAAATTCATCTTAGAACCAGCGAAAAATTATATAATGTATGGTAGTAAAAAAATGTATAATAATTTGCCCCCCAGTTTGAGAGAAATCCCAAGGCAACACCTTTTTCGACAAAACAAACAAATTGCTCAAATCCCATTATGTCCTACAGGAGTTTTACGATGTTGCTCACTTTCTTGTATTGTGATATTACTGTGATAAAAATGTACCTGCTAGAATACTACTTGTCAATATTGAATGAAAGTTTGTTTTTGTGGAGGATATTCGTTTCTTGACATACCTTTTTGGGAATTTTAACCTTCCACAGTCTGAAAATGAAAAAATGTTAATTCAAAGAAATCTGTACAAGTGTAGAGGGGCAATAATCAATTTGCCCCGATCAATTACTGCGTTTTGTAGACTGTTGTTTTGAAAACAGTTTATTATTTCGTCAGTAACGTATCGAATACTAAATTTGCCTATATGACGAGAAAAATTTTTAAATTGACTAAAAATACTTCTCTTTTTCGAAGACGTTGACGTGACGTTTCGGAGACTAAATCTGTCTCCGTTATCATAACTCGAAGGATGAAGACTTGCTAAAATTCTATTTTTGTCAGCTTGGATATGAAAGATTTGTTTTGACAAAGTCTCTCATATAGGCAAATTTAGTATTCGATACGTTACTGACGAAATAATAAACTGTTTTCAAGACAACAGTCTTCAAAACGCAGTAATTGATCGGGGCAAATTGATTATTGCCCCTCTACACTTGTACAGATTTCTTTGAATTAACATTTTTTCATTTTCAGACTGTGGAAGGTTAAAATTCCCAAAAAGCTATGTCAAGAAACTACTTGTCAAATTTCAATTAATAATAATTTTAGGTCATGGAACGCTTTTCAATAAGAATATTTTTTCTTGGGCAATAAAGTATATTGATTGATTGATAGTATATTGTAATAAAATTATTCGACGGTCCAATGAAGTTCACAATCTTTTACGGGTTTTTCCGATTTCATTTGCGCGAGTTTTCGCACCTTTTTCCGAAAATAAGTGGGTTCCGAGCTCCTTGACTGACACATGTTTTTATTGTTTTTACGTCTTTAGCAACCGGAATTTTTTTCGAATTTCTACGCGTTCTCTGTCTACCCTTCATGGGGCAGGGGGCAGAGTTATTCGAAGGTCTGATGTTTTTCACCATTTATACATATTTTTGCGGTATTATTTTCTCGACTTTCGCAACTTTTTTCGAGAAGTGGGGATCCGAGCCCAAGGTCAAGAATTATTTTTCTTTCGTAAGTATCCACGTCCGAGACGTGGACATTTTTTTGGGTTCCTGACGATATCAAATTTCAGTCTGTCCATTGCCATAAGCGAGAAAATGCCGATTATTTTTTTTACAAGATCGCACACTTATTTTAACCTTTTCGGTACGTCCAAATCTTATGGCTTTGGCTTCTCACTATTAGATTGTTATACAGGGTGGGGCACCGAATACGAAACAGATCGAATATCTTCAAAACGCATGTGCTGTGAAGAAAATGCAAAAACACGTCGATTTTTAATCCAAGGGGGACATCTTCCTATCATAACCTCAACTGTCATACCTCTTCCCCCACCCCTTCGTCACTACCATACAAACAATTTGAATAGGGAAAGTAGTAAGTGTGACACATTAAAAAGGTAATTTCATAAGAAATTCAGCCATGTCAATTTTTGCTACCTAACTTTTTATTTTGGCGTGCTCCTGCGGGAAACACAACTGTTCCGTCTTCCAAATTATGATACTTCATTCGCAAGCTAATTTGACATGAATTCGGTTACAATGCATTATCAAATTTTTCTGAAGGAAATAACAAAATTGCGGACAAAATTTGCAATAATGGTCCGATTTGATTAAAAATGGATTTGTTGGTTTCCAGGGTCGGATATGATTTGTTTGTCGATGCAAAAAAACAATGTGGTGGCTCCAAGATGGCGGACGAAATTTGTAATTATGGTCCGATTTGCAACAAAATTAGTATGTGGGGATTTTCAGGGTCGGAAATTATGATTTTTTTGTCTATGCATAAAACAAGATGGCGGACGAAATTTGTCATTGTGATTCGATTCGATCCGAAATGTCATATGGGGGTTTTACAAATCTCCAGTATGATTAAAATGAAATAATTAAATTGATAAATCGAAAACTTCTATGCAAATGCGCTAAAAGGAAATTATATTTTTTTAGATGTGTGACGTAGGTTATTCTGTTCTGTGCGTAATAGAATCAAAATTTTACCGCACAAGAACACCTATTTTGTACTAGCGGCAAGCTTTTGAATCTGTTACGGACGGACTAACCTACGTCACACATCCAAAAAAAATTTTTTTTTCTTTTTATCGCTTTTGTATAAAAGCTTTTTATCAATGATATTAATTTCTTTTTGTCCTGCTGAAAATCTGTACCTAAAACCCCCACAATCCACTATTGAATCGAATCGGACCGTAATTACAAATTTCATCCGCCATCCTGGAGCTGCCATTTTGTTGTTTTTGTCAAACAAAAATTCCATAATGCCATACCAATTATGAACACTTACCAATGTTCAAGTTAATCGGCCATCTTGTTTTTTGCATCGACAAAAAATCATAATTTCCGACCCTGAAATTCCTCACATACTAATTTTGTTTCGAATCGGATCATAATTACAAATTTCGTCCGTCATCTTGGAGCCACCATCTTGTTTTTTTGTATCGACGATCAAATCATAATTTCCGACCCTGGAAACCAACACATATCAATTTTGAATTGAATCGGACCATTATTGCAAATTTTGTCCTCCATTTTGTTGCCGCCATTTTGTTTTTTCCTCTACAAAAATTCCATGTAACCGAATTCATGTCAAATTAGCTTGACAATGAAGTATCATAAATTGTAATACGGAACAGTTGTTCCCCGCAAGAGGGCGCCAAAATAAAAAGTTAGCAAAAATTGACATGACTCAATTTCTTGTAAAATTACCTTTAAATGATGTGTCACACTTACTACTTATGACCGCTGAGGTTATAATAGGAAGATATCCCCCTTGGATTAAAAATCGATGTGTTTTTGCATTTTTTTCGCAACACATGTGTTTTGAAGATATTCGATCTGTTTCGTTTTCGGTGCCCCACGTATATGTTATTGTGTTAAAATGCCTTTAACGAGAGATTCTAAAAAAATCTTTTTTTTTTCACACGTCCAATCGCAAAATTTTCATTTATTGATCTAAACACTGACATAATTTTCAGTGGTTAAAATCCCAGAAAATATGAAATCAGTCAGCAAAATCTGTCATTATCTGACGGTCTCATACCTCATATTTCAGGCAGAGGTATATGCCATTGAAATGTGTTCCAGGGAGCTGGAAAATCGACACCACACACGAAAAACAATAAAAATATTTTCAGATAGTCAAGCAGCACTTGAAGCGCTTGAATCCAACTGCTTTAAATCTAGGGCAGTATGGAACTGCAGAGACACCTTAAACCGACTGGCGCAACGCAACAACGTTACCCTAGTCTGGATACCAGGTCACACAGGCCTAGAAGGAAACGAAATAGCGGACGCCCTAGCAAAAGGGGGGGCCGAAACAACGTTCACTGGATCAGAACCGGTAATCGGTTTAGCATATAGCACTGCCAAGAATGTCATAACAGCATGGGCTGACAATAAAAGACTTGAGTACTGGCGTAGTCTACCGGGCCTAGCCCATTCCAAAGCATTTATTGCTTGTACAAGGAAAAAACAGGACTCTGACAAACTGCTAGAATTCAGTAGAGCGCATCTCAGAGTTATAGTAGGTTTGCTTACTGGACACTGCAAAGTCAAACATCACGTGCATAAAATCGGACTTGCACAAGATGCAGAGTACCGGCTATGCATGGAGGATGATGAAACGGCTAAACACATTCTGTGTACATGCCCTGCAGCGGCCATAACCAGATTCTCAATATTTGGCGATACGACAGTAAGGCCAGAAAACCTGGTAAATTGTTCTCCCAATACATTCCTCAATTTCGTCAAGAGATTGAATATACTGGGAGAAATATAACCATAGGGTGAGCCACAATAGGCCATTGGCCACAGTGTAGGGCCTGATACGGGTCCACTCACGTTCAAACCTAACCTAACCTAACACCTCTGGACTATTTCTTCGGTTTCCGTATTTGATAAAAATATTTATTATGGTCTGATAATGAAATTTGATATTTCCTGGAATCGAAAACATATTGTGGCGACGCTGCGGGCGATGCCGGACCTGAACTCTTACGTAGCCAGCGCCGACCGTCAATTACTTCCGAGGCGATTCGCGAAGAATCTGGTCTAATCGGAGAACGTTCCTATGGCTGTTCGAGCCTTCGAAGAAATGAGGAGATGATTCGTGTTCTGATGCTGGCTGAAGATGTAAGTGTACCCGAGAGGGCTGAGACATACTGGAGGCTCGCTTGGATGGAGGTGCGAGCAATGGAAGCGTGGTTATGTTCGAGCCTAAGCTTCATGATGAGAACATTGTGCGAGGGATTGCACTAGGCAAGACTTTGTTGCGTGCTGATAAAATTGTGCCAGTAATGGTAATGAATGTCAATTATTACTCAGTGACTTTGAAGAAAGGAACTGTTTTGGGGCACTGCTCGTCAATTTCCTCTGTGATCAGGATTGTACACAGTACTGTTAGTCAAGACAACAACCTGACAGCGGAACTGGAAAAATTGGTTACCATCTCTTCCAAGGGCATTAAACCAGCCCAACAGCCCAGATTGAGAGAATTAGTCAAGAAGTACCAAGACATCTTCGATACCGGACAAGGAAAAGGGGGTCGAACGAATGTAGTTCAACATAAAATTGATACTGGGGATGCCCGACCAATCCGACAATCAGCTAGAAGACTTCCTCTTACCAAGAAGGAATAGGCTGACAAAATAGTCAGTGATATGGGGAAAGATGGAGTTATTGAACCATTCGACAGTCCATGGTCCTCTCCAGTCGTGCTGGTGAAGAAAAAAGATGGATCAACACGCTTTTGCGTAGACTATCGTCAACTGAACAACGTGTCGAAGAAAGACAGTTACCCTCTTCCGAGAATAGACGACACCCTAGACACGTTGGCTGGCTCCACGATTTTCTCGACCCTCGATCTGAAGAGTGGATTCTGGCAGGTAGAACTGGCTCCAGAAGATAGAGAAAAGACAGCCTTCAGGCTCAGGACTGTGGCATTTCACCGTTATGCCATTCGGACTTTGTAATGCTCCAGCCACATTCGAGAGATTAATGGAGACGGTTCTGAAAGGACTTTCATGGAGGACGTGTCTGGCATATCTCTATGACATTATTGTAGTTGGCAAATCGTTCGAAGACCACGTTAAAAACCTGGAGGAGGTATTCCTGCGACTGAGATATTCTGGATTGAAGCTGAGCCCCAAGAAATGCCACCTGTTCCAAAAAGAAGTACGTTACCTTGGCCATGTTGTCTCTGGGCACGGAGTAGCAGTGGATGACGAGAAGATCAGAGCAGTGAAGGAGTGGTCTATTCCGAAAGACATACACCAACTACGTAGTTTTCTTGGTTTTGCACATACTATCGCCGATATGTGCTGGGGTTCGCCAACATCGCTAAACCACTGACCAGGCTCACGGAAGGTCAAACAAAGTTCCAGTGGTCCGAAGAATGCCAAGACTCGTTCAGGAAGCTGAAGGGGGCATTGATCAACGCACCAATTCCCTGAGTGGAAAATTCATTTTGGACACGGACGCCAGCAACGTGGGACTTGGAGCTGTCTTGTCCCAGATTCAGGATGGGCAAGATAAGGTCATCGGATACTTCAGTAAAACTCTCAGTAAACCGGAGCGTAACTACTGTGTCACCAGACGAGAACTGTTGGCTGTTGTCAAGGGAGTAGAACACTTTTAAAAATACGTGTATGGAAGAAGATTCCTGTTAAGGACCGACCACGCAGCCCTTAAATGGCTCCTACAGTTCAAAAACCCCGAGGGCCAAGTAGCACGTTGAATCGAAAGACTCCAAGAATTCGACTTCGAGATCGAACATCGAGCAGGGAGTGGCCACAAGAACGCAGATGCCCTGTCAAGGAGACCATGCCCAGACGACTGCTCACACTGCCGACGAGCAGAAGAGAAGGAAGCAGCGATTTGTAGAACCACGGCAGTCGACAACAACTGGAATGACGAGGTCCAGAAAGACCAAGAAAGAGATCCAGATCTTGGTTTAATCATCGGTTGGAAAAAGAGTAATCAAAGACCGACATGGCAGGAAATCACAAAATATTCCCCAGCAGTCAAATCCTACTGGGCCCAATGGAATTCCCTTACCTTGGAAAATAGGGTCCTGAAACGTGTATTGGAGACCGAAGATGGTGGGGAGGACAGACGTCAGATAGTGGTACCCAAGAACAGAAGTACTCCGAGAGATCCATGATGGAGTTGCTGGAGGACATCTGGGTGTGACGAAGACCCTGCAGAAAGTAAGGCAACGGTTCTACTGGGTCAATTGTCAAGTTGATGTCAATGACTGGTGCTGTTTGTGCTGCCAGCAATGGACCTCGGACACGACCCAAGGCTCCGATGCGTCAGTATAACGTAGGTAGTCCATTCGAGAGAATTGCCATTGACATCGCCGGCCCGTTCCCCGTATCAGACCACGGAAATAAATACATCCTTGTGGCAATGGACTATTTCAGCAAGTGGGCCGAAGCCTATGCCCTGCCCAACCAGGAAGCCATCACCGTCGCGGACGTCTTGGTGAAAGAGTGGATATGTCGATTCCGTGTCCCCTTGGAGCTGCACTCGGACCAAGGCAGAAATTTCGAATCCAACCTGTTCCAAGAAGTCTGCCAACTACTGAACATCCGCAAGACGAGAACCACAGCTCTACATCCACAAACCGATGGAATGGTTGAGCGGATGAACAGGACTATCAATCGCCACTTGTCCAAGGTAGTCTCTGACCATCAAAGAGACTGGGATCAGTATCTCCATTTGTTTCTAATGGCCTACCGTTCCGCAGTACACGAGTCGACCGGCCAAACCCCTGCTAGTATCATAATGGGCCGAGAGCTGTGACTTCCCTGTGACTTAATGCCACCAGGACAGGATACCGCGGGAGAGGACTACGTCAGCAAACTCCGGCAGCGAATGGAGGACATCCACGAACGAGTCCGTTCGAACATCCAGAGTGCCAGCGACCAAATGAAAGCGACGTATGACATCAATGCCGATGCTGGAGGATTTCAGGTTGCTGACCTAGTTTGGCTGTACAACCCGATGCGTCACCGGGGCCTGCCACCGAAATTACGGAATTCATGGAAAGGTCCGTCCATCGCTGTGTTGTTCTCCAAGAAATTTGGCCAACTTCAAACACTACGAAAACAGAAACCAGAAATTGGAGGTGTGCTACAACTGAAGAAGGGCCAGAGAATCATCTACTACCTGGTGACCACGAAGCATTCCCAAGATAAACCGTCCTATGAAGATGTCTGGAGGAGCCTCACCCAACTGAGAGACACAATGGTGGACCAGAATCTGATGGACTTGGCAATCCCAAAATTATCCTGTGGTATTGATGGGCTGGATTGGAGAGTTATAAGAAGTATGTTGGAGACGATATTCCGATTCAGCGGCATCCAGATAATGGTTTGCTGTAATCCTATTCCACGACCTAACATGAAGACTGTGGAGTGTTATTTCAATCGAACTTCACGATGCAGATATGGGGAATCCTGCAAATATCGACACACTCCAAGGATGACATTTCGGGACGAAATATCTCTAAGAAGGGGGCAATGTGGCGAAGCTGCGGGCGATGCCGTTCCTGAACTCTTACGTAGCCAGCGCCGACCGTCAATTACTTCCGAGGCGATTCGCGAAGAATCTGGTCTAATCGGAGAACGTTCCTATGGCTGTTCGAGAAATTTCATGAGCCTTCGGAGAAGAGAGAGTTGGATATATAAAAGAACTATGCAGCAGACAAACGGACAGTCAGAGTCAGACAGAAGTGAAAGTCGAATATAAATTGTTCCGTGCTTGTTATATAAATTAGAGTATTGTGTTATTGAATCATTGTATTTCGTTAAATAAATTATTTTAGAGTGAATTAGAGTTTACATATATTACAATATCTTAGGGATACTGAAAGCTATACTACCAAAGCGTGTTATGTGTATTTCAAGACTATTGAGCCACACTTGAAAAATGGATCTTGTTATCACACACAGTGGAAGGATAAATTTCTACATAATATTTTCTGAAAAATAACGCAGTTTTCACCTAAATTCAAAATGACTGCTGAGTAGTTAATCATAAATAAAACTTGGAACAATTTATTGATTGAGAATGAGTGAAAATACAAAATGTATTACTATGACAGCTGCCTTTGTTTTTGGAAAGTATAAATATTGAGGGCAATTCTTGAATTCATTAACATAATTCATATCGGATGATTCATGACTGCTTTATTCTGTTAGCTTTCAATGCGTGCTCAGAATGTGGGTACAATAATGAAAACTAATTGCTTTTTGATTGATTTTATTCTTCATCTTGACTTGATGATGACATTCCTTCTCGACAAAAGAAAATTTTCGTTGGAGTTGCTCACGCCAGTTAATCGGTTACCGTACAGGGTATTATCCAATGACACATTACGGTTAGACTCTGTTATTTACATTTCGATTTGCGGTCACATTCTAAGCACAATTTATTGCCGTTTTTTTCGCGGAAAATAGCTGCCAGTCAACCCAAAAGTTGGCAAAGCTGAGTTTCTGCTGAATTATCTGCTTATATACAATATAAGCAGATAATTGCCGCGAAACAAGCAGCAATAAAAATTGTGCTTAGAATGTGACTCTGTATTGACCACAGCTTGAAATGTAAATAATGGACTCTGAGGGTAATAGGTATGTCATTGGTATTATCTGATGATGTTTTTTGAGAATTTTCGAATAGTTGTTTTTCTAACACGTCCCGAATGTTAGATATTTGAAAATGGGTAAGACTCCGATTGTCTTACCTTTGGGAAATGGAATGTCTCGTTTCTTCTTTCTTGATAAATACCAGTGGCAAAGAAGGGAAAAGAAGAATAGGAGTAGGAGTACACCAACATCTAGAGATCCACTAATAGCAATTAATTTGATTTTGAAGAATCACCAGTTCATTCTTTGTAGCAAATATGTTTTATAATTCAAAATACCCTCTTTCACTCTAAATGTGTTTAGAACCAACATACAATACGTGGAACCATGAATCATAGCCCAGGCATCGATGGGCAAATTGAGACTGCTCCAAAATTTAAAATAAATTACTAAATGGAAATACGGCCTCAACAATAATTTTTCGAGATCGTGAGAAAATCTAACGATTTTCATAATCAGATATACTCTTGAGGTACCAAATGAATTGAAGAATTAATTTTTGTATTACAGATCTTTTTTTTTTGTAAAGTTCGTAAAAATTTAAGACTTGTTTTTTAACACTTTCTCTAAACAGCTCGGACTTCTTTTATCTGTGTCTAGAATTGGGAGGCTCAAACATGACAGTCATGCTAAGTGTTTTTTTTTTTAAATTTTCATTGTTATAGAGGCCGATTTGGAAGAACTGGTGTGATGACGTTAATTTCACAAATAATAGATGGTACTTCAAAGTGTTAATGTAGATATACATTTTTTATTATAACTGCATCATAATCCTTCTCAAATGCAATAAGAAGCGTGCGAAATCTTCAAGATTAGAACACGCCGTGCTAGAAAGGCTGTTGCCAGGAAACATATGAAATGTCAAAATATAAGCCTCTTACGTGCGTTTAAAGTACTCGCAACGTTAATGACGCTGTGCTTCGCGTCGTGTCCATAAACTCGTTGCGAGTGATTTAAACGCTCATTTGTGCACTTGTTTCATAACACTATTATTAAATTTTTTATTTTTATAGAAGCATAAAAACTTACTAATTATCAGTCAATAATCTTATAGTCGCATTGTACAGGTCCATATCACCATTGCTTTTTAAGAGAAACAAAATAATAATAGTTGAAAAGGAACTAATTCCTCCTTACCAGTTTTCATATACATGGTGTTGCAAAATCCAGTACAAATATTTTAATGGCGTATTCCTAAACATTTGTTCTAAAATTCACTCCCTCCAAGCTACAGACATCGCAAGTTGCGCGAAAAAAAAAATTGAATTGTGGCTACAATTACTATGAATCAAATGTTCGGAAAATTAACAGACCTTTAGTTTTTTAGACGCTCTATAAATTTCTTGCTTCAAAAATAAGGTAACTCTAATTCAAGGGGATGAATGAGGGTTGCCTACAGTTATTATTGCAAATTTTTTAATTCGGCCAAAAAACGTTCAATTCAAACATAACCAGTTGGCTATGAAATATTTTGAAATTTTGAATCCTTGCATTTTTTTAAATTCCGTTTTCGAGAAAATCGCGAGCAAATGAAAGAGGAGAATTATTAAATTATTAAACTAAAAAACCTTAGTGAGCTATTTATTCTTATTTTGTTTCTGCTGATTATCACGTTTTATGTACATAGCTGTATGTCATAACCGTCATGTCATAATTGATTTACTTCCCTTGACTTACTATCACAAGCTCAGAAAACGGTTTATTCACAACAAATCTTTGTAGAAAAAAGTTGATAAATAATGAACTTCAATTAAATTATTAAACTAAAAAACCTTAGTGAGCTATGTATTCTTATTTTGTTTCTGCTAACAAATGATTATCACGTTATATGTCAAACCAACATAGCGGTATGTCATAACCGTCATGTCATAATTGATTTACTTCCCTTGACTTACTATCACAAGCTCAGAAAACGGTTTATTCACAATAAATCTTTGTAGAAAAAAGTTGATAAATAATGAACTTCCTGCACCAAATTATTGAAAATTACCAAAAAATCAAATCTACTGTAACTAAACATAATTTTGTTAAATTAAGTGCTCGAAATGTCCTTCTCTTGCCCCCCCATTCTTCTTCGCATAGACTGACTGACGTACGCGTTCTAAAACTCCAGGGCTATTTCTTGTGTGTTCAAAGCCATCAATGATCCGTTGACGAAGTACTTCAATCGAAGGCACTGGTCCTGCATCATAACCACCAGAAAAAGAAGTCCAGCGGGTTGCAATGTGAGCGGGGATGCCAAGGTATTGGGCTGTTGTGGTCGTTATAGTAAGTAGAGCGTGCGCCTCCCAATCATAAGGTCGTGGGTTTGATTCTCAGCATGGTCACAAGTCTCGTGCTTGGCATCACACGTAAAGGGTAAGGGCTACGTCTTTCCTAGCTCACGCAAGTCAGTCGAGGAATTCTGAGGATTGAGCGTAGGGGTGCAGCTGGTTGAACGAAATAAAAAAATATGATTTCTTGCGGGAAATATGATTTCTTGTGGGAAATCATGAGGAAGCAATCCTTGAATACGTTGTTCATGGTGTGGGTATAAACTATTTTCGTGCAAAACCCGCCAGATAGTTACATGACAAACATGTAAATCCTGGGATATTTGCATAATGCTTAATACAGGATTTTCGACAATGCTCTTTAAAATTTGCACCTCTATCACTGAGTTACAGACTCCACGCGGTCTATGCCCGCATCGTTTCTGGAAGTCTGGAACCGTTCTTGTGAAGATTCTAAAAGATGGGTCGTTGAGTAGAAGGCGATTAGAAAATCAAATTGCGCAAAACCTTCAAGCTTCAACTGAATTACCCTGAGCCAGACCATAAACAAAATGGATGTCAGCGAGATGTTCATTTGAATAATTTTTCATATCCACGTTTATTTTAAAACAAAAAATTTACACTAAATCGAAAAACACAAAAACATGTAAACCGTTTAACAATTTAAACGTCAAAGGTGCGTTTCAATTTAACGTCTGACGTCCGGTAACGGACGATGTATGACGTCATAGTTGTTTCGTAGGGCGATATCTTTCGGATTGAATTTTGAAACGCTCTCCTAAATCGTGGTGTAAATAGTTGACGGTCGGACGTTCCACTCAAGAATTTTGAAACGATGGAATGAAGTTTTCGGACAGGACGTTCTAATATCGAAACGCTTCGTAAGAAAAGTTAGACGTCGGACGCACGTCGGACGTAATATTGAAACGCACCTCAAGAGCATCAGAATGGGAAAAAAGTATTTTGGTTTGTTAATGTAATATTCCCCTTTCATTTACCAGCGATTTTCTCGAAAACTTACTTGTGATGTTTAAATTTAAATCTTTTTGCCGGAAGTAGAAAATTTTAGCCATAAGAACTGCAGGAAACCCTCATTCACCCCCTTGATTTAGAGTTACCTTAATTTTGAAGTAGGAAAATGAATAGAACGTCCAAAAAACCAAGGGCCTGTAAATTTTCCGTACAAGGGATACATGATTAATAATAATAATATTTCCTCGACACTCGTGGAGCGTATCCAATGGCAAAGCCTCTGCGGGTAGAGGAAAGCTATTGTTATTATTTGCCGTGGCGCCTTGGAGCGACCTTCTGATTTTTAGTGGCGTATTCACTTTTCAGCTGTAGGAAAACCTACAGCACCACACCGGGTGATCTCGGTGCGCCACAATTCAAAATTCACGATTTTTTTCGTGCAACTTGTGATGTTCGTAGCTTTGAGGGGGCGAATTTTGGAACACATGTTTATGGGAACAAAGTATTATTTTGATCTCAGGAATACGCCCTTGAAATAGTTGTATTGAACTTTCAAACACCCTGTGTTGTAATTACTAATATAATCAAAATCACTTGAACAAAAAAGTTTGATTAAAAGTCTAAATTTATCTAAACTTTTTTTTAACCCTCTAAAAATGTGATAATATTAAAAGGAAATATATACAAGTGTAGGAAGGCAAATGCATGGGATCACACGTTAAAAGGTGAGGGAAACGCAGGCTGGTTGACGGAAGGAACAAAAAAATGTATTTGTCCCGATAAGTTACTGAGTTTACAATACAGCGATCGGCAAATTCAGATTACGATGAGGTACTGACAAAAAGTTTTTTGATCTTTATTTTAAAATCATTTTATTTTGTATCAAGTTATTTAGTGGTGTATTTCGTCATTCACATTCATTGCAATCTCTGATTTCAATTTTGATTGAAAAATAGCACCTATCAGCCAAGTGATATTATCCCAGTACTGCCTTCTTTGGTTATGTTACCAAACCCGTTCGCATGTATATCATCGCACAATATCTCAGTGGAATTCTCGTAGAATGAATATTTGAATTCAGTTACCCAATGAAATATTCTTTCAGTGTTAAAAGTGGAGTGGTACTCGGTATGCGATTATATTTGCTCTTATGGCGCCAGTCGACATATTGAATATTACATTTTATGTTCGCTGCTTCAAATCATGAATTGCTCGATCCCGATTTTGATGGATATTTCACATAAATAGTCTCTTACAGTTTACAGTGTTCTTGTAAACATAATGGTACCTAAATAGCAGTTGCCATCTGTTTCCTATCACCGGTGGTGGCGGACAGATGACGCACTGGATCCAGAATAATAGAGTAGCTCGTGTAAATCTCAAATTTCATAGCTAAAATTATGATTTCTTTAAGCTCGGTCCACACTGAACTGATTTTAAAGAACAAAAAGTCAGTTGTCTTTTAGAGTTTACCAATTGCTGGTTTCTCGTACATAGACACTTTTTGTACTGCCCAAAATTACTGGTAGTTAGTGGCGAATCCAGTATTTTATCCTGGGAAGGGGGATGGAGGGGAGAAATTAAAGAAAGTTGTATCTGTTGGAATCAATATGCAGAAATCACTTTGTACTTTTGGAAACATGAGTTAAATATGTCACGCGTTGTCAGTGATAAACATTGAAATATCGATTATTGAATAGAAATGTCATTCAGAAAAGTGTATATTTGTCATATTTAACATAGTATCGTCACCACATTATTACTACATTGATGAACGAATGAGTTTTTATCAGGTGTTTGAACAATCAAAAACGTGATGATAAAATAGAAAATAGTACGGAGTAAATAAATGCAATATAAAATACTTTTATTTTATTTTAAGTAATATTGCAATTAAACACAAGTTAGAAAATGACAATACAATGTAATATTCATCCGACTGCTTCATCACATTAATGTCTACCTTATTTTATAATAAGTCAATGTTCATTAGGCCAAATAGATGTCTATTTCCTAATTTTTCGAATACCTTAGTCAATCTTATCAAGTTCCTGCTATCTCCTTTCCGAAGGTGTCACTGGTATTACTGCGACTATTCTTAATATATCTATTCAACATTCGATAATCTATGATTTTTTGGCTGGAAATTCATTTGGTTGTCTTCTCCACAACGATTATTCAGGACGTACCTACTAGTTCACAGTTGATGAGGCGCCATTTTCAAGGAGACCATCCTGATAAAATTTTACAGTAGATTGAATTCGTTTATGTTTTCTCTGCTAACAAGAGCAAGAAAACGAAGACAGCATAACTTTGAGAAAAATTTAAATACGAAATAGTTATTGGTGTATTTAGAGCGCAAAGTGATCGATTACCACTCGACAAAGAGAGTTACAGCGCGACGCAAAGCGAAGCGCGGTAATCTTTGGAGAGCGGCAATGACACTTTGTGCTCGAAATACACACATGATTTTTTCTACAAATGCAGCTCTTAGACATAAAAACGATAAACACTTCATTCAACATAGGCACATGATATTACCTATGAGAGAATTTACATTCAATAGTATTTCCAAATGTATAAGCTATCCAAATATTCAATAATTTACATCTCTAACAAAAGGAAAAAAAGTGAAAAACTTGCCTGAAAAAAAAAAATACCGAGTCCCAAGTTCGAACTCACGCCAAGATCGATAAATCAGATTAGTAGGAAGAATCTCTGACACCACCGCAGTTCGTTAGAGTGCTTTGAATTTCTTGTGTTCTCTTTCCATCATGCAAGAATAGGTTCGTTTTCAACAAAAGCTAGGGTTTTTTAAATATTCTCGCTCTAGAGCGTAAAAGCTGTCACAAAATGACATTCCTCGGAAAACGTCAATTTTGCGTTGAGATCTGAAAGCGTCAAAGGCTAGTTTGGTAAGCGGTAGTAGAAAAATACATTTTGGGTTCTTTGATATCCTCGTTGAAACGGTGGACTTGTCGTTTATTTATTCTCGGAATAATGATTGGGGTGTCATGTTTCTTACCATTGAATTTACTTTAAAAAAAGCTGAAATTGATCATCTGCATTTTTTATGATGTCCAAAAATAATTGATCCTGAAGAATCCCAACAAGTTTTACTGCTACTGGCGCTACTGCCAAATCGAAATCATCATTTTGTAGGTATTTGATTAATAAAATAGTGTTGCTGGATAAGAATTTGCTAACAAATAGGGAAACCATAAATTACACAATGGGGATGGAATTGATCAATTCAGTGGCACCAGTCAACGCATCACGGTCAGTCCAGTTATAGTCTTTACGAATTCAATTGAGACAGCAACAACCAATCGATCATACGAGGTTATATCAATATACATATTGCCGCTGATAATTTGCATAGACATAAATAACACGTTATTATCTAACGCCCCGTGTCTAAACTCGATTGGTAGTCCAAGTGGAGAAGCCGACAAAGGTGACAAAAGATATGCCGACACTAAATGAAATTTTAGTTTTTTCCTGTCTCAACTGACTTCGTATAAACTATACCGGTTTAAACTATAGAATTCACATACTTGCAGCATTTCAAATCTCAACGAAAATTATTATACAACGGTGCCTCTCCACCCATATTCGATAAGATACAGTTTCTTCAAATGCTTCTTTTGATTCGGGGCAAAATTCATATTTCTTTTTTGATACTACTCCTGTCTTTTTGGAGTGTGGAGAAATGAACATGTCTTTTCAATTGTCCCATAACAATTTCTGATATCTTGGACTTGGCAAGACTCCGAAATTGCACTTTAGGCTGATGTTCGGCAATACAGTTGAAAGTATGAAATTCCCTCTTTATGCTCTAACAATCACCTGATTGTCACTGGACACTGGATAGTCCATCGTACGACTACTGCGCATCATGGGCGTGCATATTTTTATACTTGCAACTGTTTGCCAAACTACGAGATTACTCTCCGCTCATAGCACGAGCGCCATCGTAACCTTGTCCAGTCTACAGCCATTTTCCCGTGGAATTTTGAGAATCAAGGTCGATTTCTTTGAAAATTTGGTTTTAGATAGTATTTATATCCTTTTTTAAAATCTACTCTACGCCGAAGCGGGCTTTTGCCCTGGGGGTGAAAACAACCCCATCTAGGGTTTTAACTTTTTTTTTACTCAAAATAACCACGGAAATCGAAATTCTAAGCAACTTCTGTTCCATAAAGTTTGTTTGTAAAATTGATACTTTCCGAGTTATTAGCGATTGAAACTGCATTTTTCATTGAAAAAAAAACAACGTTTTTTAACGGTTTTTTAAGAATAAATTAAAAAAATTAAATTTTATCGAAAAAATAGTTTCGCACAAAATTGTAGCTAATAAAAAAACAAAGAGATTCGTGTCTGAAATACCTATGTGAAACCAATAACGACGGGAGTTATCGCTCTTTGAAGGATGGTTATTTTTGAAGAAACACCAAATTGAGAAACTTCAATCTCAAATAACTCGAATATGGTAAAATTTTTGGGGAAACTCAGGAGGCATTCATATTCATCAAAACACCTTCCGTATGAGCTCTGATAAAAGTCTTTTGCATGAGAATTGACTGACTTATGACCAAACTAAAGTCACTCCCTGTTTTTTTTTTCATGTAACATTTAAACCCTCGTCATTACATCCCTATTATAAATTAATGGCCCCCACTTTATTTAGGTACAATTGATATGATCCCTGTGATTTGACCGGTTTGGAATGCTAGTTTAGAAAAAATAATTTATTAAATTGAAAACGACTTCTTTACAATTTTTATAAACAAGTGCATTTTTCTTAAATAAACCAAAAAGTATTCATAATATGAAAAAGTGTCTCAAATATCAATTGTAGGTTTTTACTGAAAATGTATTTTTTTAAATTGTTGTATGATAAAAGTTAAAGGAGATATGGCGATTCAAAGCCCTTGAAATTCTCTACAAAATGCTATTTTTGAAGAGTGGTTTGCTTGAAAAATTAAGAAGTTATCGTCGAAAAACCAAATAATTTTTTTTTAAATCTAATGTTATTAAATGTATAAATAAGTTTTGCAATAATACTTATGCATCGCGCTTCTCTTAGGGGTAATTCTCGCATCATATTATAGTGTGTTCATTCAAAAATACTATGGACCAGCCCAGTACAATTAACGGTTTCGTCAGAGAACATATAATGTTCTCTGGTAACGTTGATTCTGTTGCGAATGTGTGTAAAAGAAATTATAACCGCAAGGTTAATATTTTCGGTCTAAGGGTAGCTTTTATAAGGCTTGATGGGTTGAAAATAGTTATTTGTATGCTAAGGCCGCGAAATACCTTTTTAACGTACCGAAAGAACAGTTATCGCCGAGGCCGCTTGCGGCCGAGGCAAGATAATCTTGAGGTCGTTAAAAAGTTTCGCGGCCATGGCATACACACTATTTTTCGTGCAATCGTTAAAATTATTAAAATATATAGTTGTAAATAAATATTTTATTGCTCTAAAATCAACAGCAGTTCAATTTATTTAACAATATCACCGTGTGCCATACAAAATATTTTGACAGTTCTTGTCAAAACGCAAAATGTCTGATACTGATAGCGATATTTCAGTACCTTCCACTCCTCCTGAACTCAAAAGCGTTGTAAATTCGGCGCTTTCCGTTTTAATACCCGAAAAATCTAAATGGCAGTACGAAAAATGTTACGGCGAGTTTAAAGATTGGTGTGACAAGCAGAATGTTAAGACGATGTCTGAAAACATTTTTGAAAGTGACGTTTGGTTTCGCGGCCGTTGCTATGGGTAACGGCCGCGAAATTAAATTTCGCGGATTGTGCTGAGAACGCGAAATACTGACTTCGCGTGCGATTGCACGAAAAATTAATTTTATATCATTATTGAATTATTCTCAATCCAATATAAATGCAGTTTAAAATTATTTCTAATTATGAATAAAAAATCTTTAAAAAAGAATTATTTTTTCAATAATTCATATTCCCAGGGGGGTTGATGAGGGTTGAAGCATTTTGGCGAATAATAATTTAATTCTAAGAATAATTCAAATTTAATGACGCAATTTTCGATCGTTTCAAATTATAATGAACGTCTTTAATACTAGTTGGGGATGATTTACAGGAGTTGCATCTGTCTGATTAATTATAAACTCGTTTGATAATGTCAAGTAGTCTACAAATAATTAATTCAAACTTTATTTTAACCAAATACGAGGATATATTGAAAAATTCTTAGCCTACTATAGAACCAAACAAAATTTCAATGTTTTATTACTCAACATATTCTCCTCTTCATTAGATACATTTATTACAGCGAACCTGCAACGTCTCTAGAGCTTTCAAAAAACTGTTTCTTCTTGCTCTGCAAACCAGACCTCCACAGCTTTTATTACCTCCTCGTTGGAAGAAAATTTAGATGTTGATTTCATTGAAAATATGAACAGGATGTTCATAAAGTCAGTTGTGGAATCATCTGCGACTGAAAGTTGGAATTTAGTCGCTGTTTTCCATCGTAAAAAGTAACTTCAATTTTATCGTAGGGTTTTTCCATTTCCAGAGGAGTCATGTATTGATTCAATTTTCAATTGAGAATGTTTCTCTTTAAAATTTACGACCTTTTGAACTTTTTTTCAGTTGAGGAAAGAGATGATAGTCGGACGTAGCCAAATCTGGTGAATAAGGGGGGTGTTCTAGTAATTCAAACCCTAAATCACGAATGTTTTGCATGGCAACATGAGATTTGTGTGCAGGGGCGTTGTCTTGCAAAAACAAAAAGCTTTCCGCGTCTTTTCTCTTTAATTTTTTTCCGTAGAGTCCAGTAATGTCGAATAGTAATCTCCAGTTAATGTTCTACCCTTATCCAAAAAATCAATCATGATTACTCCATGGCAATCCCAAAAAACTGTAGCAAGAACTTTTCCAGCAGATTTTTGGACACGAAACTTCTTAGGTCTTGGAGAACCGGAGTGTCGCCATTCCATCGATTGTTGCTTTGTTTCTGGATCGTAGAAATGTACCCAAGTCTCATCCATAGTAACAATTCGGTTTAAGAAGTCTACATCATTTTCAAATCGAGCACAGATCGAACGCGATGCTACCACCCTTGCACGCTTTTGGTCAACATTCAAACATTTGGGGATCCATTTTGCAGCAATTTTTCTCATGTCCAAATTGACGTGAACTATATGATGAACGCGTTCGTCTGCCATCATCGTAATCTAGGAAAGATTTCAGGATAGAGTGCGGAAAAAACTACATGTTCAGAATAATTATTCCGTGCTTCCAAGGCCGGTTTCACTCCAGTTATATACCGCAACTTCCTCATTATGGACTCCGCCATCATCGTAATCTAGGAAAGATTTCAAGATAGAGTACGGAAAAAACCACATGTTCAATAGTATATTGTGTATCTAGTAGTACAAGCAATACATTCCCGGACGACAATGTAATGACATTGAAGTCTGGTAATGTACTTTTACAATCAGCATTATCAAAAACTAAGGAATTCTACATATTGTTTACGTGAATTCAATTACTGTCTAAAATGTAAACAAGCCGCCAAAAATATTCTCGGATCGTTTTTTTGTACGGGAAAGTACTTTTCCGTACCGTTTAGGTCCGAAAACGGTCCGGGAAAGTTCGTTGCTTAGCAACGGACTAAAATACTAGATTAGCGTATTTTGAGGCCTGAAGTTGCTCCGAGAAAGTGGGCATTCTTGAACGATTTCAGAAAAAAAAAATTTCCGGGCGTCCAGGGCTGGTTTCACTCTAGCAATATTCCTCAACTTCCTTATTATGGACTCTGTCATCATCATAATCTGGGAAAGTTTTCAGGATAGGGCGCGAAATAAAATTACGCATTCAAAATAATTTTTCTGGGCGTCCAGGGTTGATTTCATTCCAGCAATATACCACAACTTCCTCATTATGGACTCTGCCATCATTATAATCTGGGAAAGATTTCAGGATAGGGTACGAAAAAAAAACACATTATCAAAATAATTTTTCCGGGCGTCCAGAGCCGGTTTCACTTCAGCAATATTCCTTGCTATATAAAATATTACGCACTCTATTCTGAAAATTTTCCTAAATTATGATGATGGAAGAGTTCATAACAAGGGAGTTGAAGAATATTGCTGGAGTGAAACCGGCCCTAGACGCCCGGAAAAATTATTTTAAACATGTGGTTCATTTCCGCACCCTATCCTGAAAACTTTCCTAGATTATGATGATGGCAGAGTCCATAATAAGGAAGTTGAGGAATATTGCTGGAGTAAAACAGGCCCTGGACGCCCGGAAAAATTATTTTGAACATGTGGTTTTTTTCCGCACCCTATCCTGAAAACTTTTTTAGATTATAATGATGGCAGACGTCACAATAAGGAAGTTGAGGAATATTGCTGGAGTGAAACCGGCCCTGGACGCCCGGAAAAATGATTTTGAACATGTGGTTTTTTTTTGTTTGCTCCCTATCCTGAAAACTTTTCTAGATTATGATGATGCGGCAGAGTCCATAATAAGGAAGTTGAGGAATTTTGCTTGAGTGAAACCGGTCCTGGACGCCCGGAAAAATTACTTCAAACATGTGGTTTTTTCCGCACCATATCCTGAAAACTTTCCTAGATTATGATAATGGCAGAAACCTTAATAAGGAAGTTGAAGAATATTGTTGGAGTGAAACCGGCCCTAGACGCCCGAAAAAATTATTTTGAACGTGTGGTTCTTTTCCTCAGTCCATTCTGATTGAGACACTGAAATATAAAACTGTTTTCCACTATTCGTATGAATAAAAAAAGAAATGCAAATATTGCTGAACTTTATTGCTAAAGTAACTAGACTCCTCAATATAGCTCTCCGCGATTGCGGAAGACTTCGATCCCTCATGATTAGGAAGAGAAAAAGCTGCAAAATTAGTTTTTTTGTACAAGCACTATAATTAACTAAAATACACGTTATTTGGGTTCAGTGTTTTTATTTTTTTTTTATATAATAAACCATTAGCTAAAACTCAAAAGTTTTTATTTTCTTTTTTAACTTATCAGAAATTTTGATTTTAATTTATAAAAAGTCATGTGATTCAAATCGCCATTTAAATCAACTTATTCAAACAATTTCAACCCTGATTAAAAATTACGGTCTTGAACATGCAGAACATTTTATAAAGAAGTTTTTTCTTAAACGAAAAATTAAAAGTTTTCTATATGTCGCCAACTTAAGTGGACACTTTGTATATGTAAACGCTTTATTCGTTTAGTGAAAATATCTTCGCATGCATGTCGTGAAAAACGAGTGTAAATAATTAATAATTTGGCAGCACTTGAACCGCGTTTGTTTCCGAGAATAAATTCCATCACGCACTCTGGAAGTAATAACAATAACTAATTTATTGTATTATCATTCCACGTCGTCGAATAAGAATAATATATCAAACATTCGTCAAGGTTGGAATAGTTCCGAGCCTCCACCCACGCACGACTTTCCATTTCGAATTAGGTATAACCTATTTCATGTTTCAGTACTATACCGGGTGGTCGACGACTTCTAGAAAAATTATTTTACAAAAAATCGCCGAGACACATCGATTTTTGTTTTGATTTGACGAGAAGAAGATATCTTATACTTCAACCCCCTACTCTTGTGAGTAAATAAATTCTACTAAATAGATTATCAAAAATGAATTTACAAAAAATGTTCAAAATGACTTCCATTAACTCCCAAACAGAGTGATCAAAAAATACCAAAACCTAACCATTTTTCCTAATACTCACCTGTGAGTTACGTTTCTGTTTTCGTCTCATTGAAGATACGAGCTGTTGCTCGTGCACACTCATTTTGAGCAGCAAAAATAAAAATTATTTCACCTACTGGTCTTTTGTGTAAACCATCGCGATACAGTAGAATTGTTGAAATACGTGGACACTTTTCGATTCTACACCATCACCATTTCACAAAAAAGTGTTCCTCAGAGATCAGTATCTCTTCTTTGACAATCATGTTGACAACAAAAAACTGAAACGTGTACTCGGTGAGCAAATAATATAAGACAATCGGTGGATAATTACGACTGAATTCTACTATTGTCTGGGAGACAATAATGGAGATCATGTTGAACTCGAATATCTCGAGAGCGCCTCATTCAAATTTAGAAAATTTTGCACTGATAGAGTCAGAATTGAATTACCTTCACAATAATGTATGGTATGTCACTCATTCCCTATTAAAATTAAAAACGGGGTTGCTCTGTGGAGTAGGGGGTTGAAATTTCGAATACCTACTTTACGTCACATGGTGTCCCCCTCCAAACAAAAATCGACGCGTCAAGGCGATTTTTTGCAAAATCAATTTTCGAAGAGTTATTGAGGGTGGATAGATAGTCTTAGTGGACCACCCGGTATATAGTCGAACGTGCGCAAGAGGTCAAACTAAACTCGTGTTGAAAATTGATATTTTCCTAAGACCCGGAGTACACGAGCAACAGTGAAAGTTCATCCATAGAGTCAGAACTTCTTCCTATCCCTGTGATGGGGATAACTCCAGACAGGCGAAAGTGAGGGCGATACTCTGTTCATTCACATGTGCATTTATGAACAAGCTGTCATAATCGTTTGTCAAAAAGGCATCTGGGCTCCTGTCAGGAGACACCACTAGTATACAGCGAAACAGGTGGAGACACTCCTTCAGAGAACTAAAAGGTGACTTATTCCAAAAGGATACCAAAAGAGTTCTCCTTCCAACAACCTCCACGCGGAGGGATGCAAATGGCCTCTCCGGAAACCAATCCTCTGGCAATGCAAAACAGAAACATCCACAAATATGGACCAGTAACGCAACGAGTCAATTATCGGGGGTAATACCACGAGTGCTCGCAATACTATCGATAGTAATTCTGTCGGAAATCAACGAGATCAAATTGCTTGGTAACACCACGAGTCCTTTAGGACGGGTGGTGTTACCTCAAAGCATTTTGATCGAGTTTAAGATTTCTGACAGAATTAACGATAGTATTGTGAGCACGAGTAGTACCTATTTATCGAGATAATTTCACGAACCAACAAAGTAAAAAAAGTTCCATTGTCGTGAATCCTTCAATAGATATAGACATGAAGTCTGTCAGACTGACATTCATATTAGTATGTTCTCCGTTGTTGTTTAGATACGTGGTTGCCATGACAAAGTGGTATTACCGGATCGAAAGCTAGGGACTGCGTATTATCGAGGCATACGTCCCTTATTGGTCCTAATATTGCAGGAAAGGAGGGTGTCATACGGCGAGTGAAATTATCGGTCACAATTACCAGGATGTTCGACATCTGCTCAACAAGATGCATCATTCAGAGTCCAAGAAAACTTGGATGCCTCTCACAGATGCTCATTGCCAGACTCCCTTGGAAAATTACTCGTAGTTTGCGAGTAATTTATACCTATTGTTTACAAAAATCGATTGGACACATTGAAAGAGCAGTAAAGTATGATGTTATCGCCTGAGAATTATTTGATTCTTTTTCAAATTACCACAAATTACCTAATAACATTTTATGAATCGTAAATTTCGTACACTTTGCATATGTTTTTAATTATATAAATTAACCTTGAACAAATGTTTTGCATGTTATCGAGTACAAATATTGGCTTTCATTTATACGGCCATACCACTCTTTCATCCACTTTACTCGTACAAAACTCGTTGTGAAAAGTCGCAATGACTGGCTAACCAGATGATATTGTTTGATGAAAATTGTATGACCACGTTTTGTTGTTGGAGTTTACGTCAAATAATTAACAATCCGTATGCGTTTCGTCTGTCGATAATAATTGATATCATTTTTGTTTGTTCAACTCTTTAGGGCATGTACAAAGAATAGTCGCTAGCGTGCAGGTGTTTGATGGCACTTCAACTAAATTTTATTTAGTATAATCCGATTTGATTCTATGTTACGACTGCGGCAGCACCTCACGATGCTTTTCACAGATAATCGAGGTAGCTGCCATGGTATGTCTCTTTAAAATTTGAAGCAATCTTTATCCAATCGAAATGAATTTGGTATCAAAAGAAAGGTAAAACGTTGATCTGTATACGTGCTGTAATGGTTTTTTGAAATTATGTGTTCATCTAGCCAAAAAATTGCTTCAAAGTTACTGCATTTTTGGTAAATTTTTGATATTTTTTTTGTGAAAAATTGGATTGAAATTTCAATTTCCATTACAGCACGTACCTAGAATCAAACGTCCTCTAGAATCCTGTCCTTGTTTGGAATCGATACGACGAACCGTTTTTGAGTTATCAATAGACTCTTTTACCCTAAAAGCGCCCCAAATTTGATCGCGTTCATGGCCTCTTAAAGAGGTTTAAGGTTTATGTGCAAAGTGAAACGCCCATGCAGCATTATCATTAAAACTTGATTGTAATCAGGAAACATGATGTTTCTAGATTGCTATATCATCCAATAGTCTTGGAATTCTGATATAACTGTTAGATACGAACCAATGTAAAAGCGAGGGTTCTGACAAAAACCCATTTTTTCAAATTAGTGCCATCTGGTGCGGAGAAAATGAGAGTTTTGCCATTATCATCAAAATACAAATTTCATACTATAGTCAAGCCATTCAGAAAAAAAAATGGTTTTTGTAGAGAGATCGGAATATATATTTTTTAAAAATTGTAATATAAATTTTATTTATTGCTTGAAACTCTGTATGTAAGTATAAAATGAAATTCCAAGCAACTTTTTCAAGTTACTTTTTTCGATATCTTGCTATCTTACCCCTCTTTTGGCCTCTACATGGTATTATTTTGCCGCCGTACTAGTGGTCACGTGACATGTACCAAAATTGATTTTTAGGTTATCGGAAATGCACCAACTTTTCGTCAGAAATGTTTTTCCAATGCTCTAACAATAAACTTTTTTTCCCATACGGTACCTACTTTTTGGCGGTCACTGTATATCCTGCCACGGGCACAATGCCCCCGTAATGATATCATTACTAGCACGATGAAATTCGCAGTCATCATAACGACTCGCCTACGATTCCATATCATCTGGAAAGGTAACTGTTGAATTCCGGTTGGGAGTCATTTATATTTCGGACCGAGGAGATTTATTGTTATTCAACGTTGCTCGAGATCTTTTATCATCTCATTTGCGTTCATTATCATTGTTGTGGCGGAGGTTGTTCGAGAAATTTACGTATTTTCCTGTTGGTTTCTTTGTAATTCCATGTGAGTCGCATAGATGGGATGGGATGTATTTTAGTTGTAGTTTACAGTTTCAGTGGGTACTGTTTTTACTGTTATGTGTTATGGGCTGGCACCATCAATTTCAAAATCTACCGGGTGGGCCAGGATACTAGACCAACCCTGTAAATTAAATATTTATGAACTTTTCCTAAATGAATTTAGTGAAGGTATACGGGAAGACCACGAAATGTGGAAATAGTTCACAATTTCGTTATTAAGTGGGAGATGAAACCCTGGAAGATCATTAAATTTTTTTTTTTTAACGAATCAACCAGGTTTCCTTAGAGAATCCTCTCAGAAGTTTCCAAGAGCTTGTGCGAGCAAGGAAGACTTGGCGACCGGCGGCAGGTACTGGAATTTGAACGTGTGTCGTTCGGGTGAGAAGCGAACGCCACTACGTTCTACCAGCAGATTATGGGCCAATCACTTCAGCAAAAATGGGGAAAAAGCAAAACAATGCAAACATTCACGAAAGTTGTATTTTAGTGTTCCATAAAACAGTAAAAATTTGTTAAACCCGTAAATTATAAACAATTCTTGTAATTTTGTTGAGAAAAAATGCAAACAAGTCGCAAAATGACGAAAACAAAGAAAATATCTTCCTTTATCGTTCCCCATTTCCAAATTTTTGGCATCAGAGTAAATAAATTATTTATTCATACTTTCGTTAATTACTCTGCTCAAAAAAATCTAAAAGTGTGGCACACGTAAAGAAACGTTTGTCCCTAAGTCATAAGTCTCGCCGAAACTTTTCAATAACAATACTAACCTAATTCAGTGTGAGGGTCTGAGTACCGGCCCTGATGATTTGTTTGACATCTGATAGCCAGTTCCAGTGGTTATACTAATAAAGAATGGCTCTACAAGTCCTAAATACGTAACGAAAAATCTTGATCGTCATGGCAAGATGACCTGACCAAAATAAATCCTGAAAAAAGGAGAGATGGCTTCCTCAAAAATATACGTCAATAATCACAACCAATATGAGAAAATATCCAGATATTAATTTTTCCAAATTACCGACGGGAAAAATTCTAGTAGGTCAGCAGACAGTCGGCACTGGTACAAAATGTTTCTTGACAATCAAAATGGAAAGTGTTAGACATCCGTCAAGGTACAAAGGTGCACAAAACATCCAGAACTTCGTATTTCGACTATCAAGGCCTTGGAATATAAATGGCATAATTTTACAATCCTATTAGTGCAGCTCACAAATGATATATTTTTATTCGATTTTGTTCGTTTATATGAAACAAAATAGATATTCAGATAGATGTCATTGGGATATATTTGTTTGGACAACATTCATGAACCAAAACGACAATCTGAGCAAAGCATTCCATCTTTGTTTACTATCTGAACCAAACAAACGCAAGGTCAAGTACTTGAAAGTGATGCACCCAATGGTCAAATCACATAGAATAGTATATTCTATAACAAGGTTAGAATGAAAATTCGATGCGAGCATCACGAATTTTCATTCTAACCGAGTAACAGACTATACTTTCTCCACGATCAAAGATATTAAATATATATTTTTGAATGGAAACGAACAAAAGATAATTTATATTACAGAACTCAATCACAATACATTATATTAGGTAAACACTCAATAATTCAAGAAACATTCTACTTTGTATTGATTGTTGAAGATTTCCATTTTTCCGATAATTCACCAAAAAACGCAATCAAAATATTTTCTGAAAAGGAATCCGTTTGCTTTGTTTGTTTCCAATCCATGATCAGTTTGTAATATTTTTCATATTCATTCTTTGATTTTTTTTGGTAGTAAACTTTCCAGTATATTATTTGCACTCTTTGTAATTTCAGATGGTGTATTTTCACACTCTGATTCTGAATCACTGGATACATTCACGATACTTTTTATATTTTCGACTGGAAACGTGACAGCAATAATTTTGACACTTACTCAAATTTTGCCACTACGATGACAATGAACTGCGTCAATGCTAATGTTATTATTGCTAACCAGTGTGAGAATATTATTCTATCACAAGAGAGAGAATGTAAATACATTTAAATTGCATGTGGGCAGCGGTGTTGCAGAATATTTCTTCAATCTCAAGAGAGAGAATTCCAGCATTCTGTAATCATATTTGATTTCAGAATTGGCAAATTCTGTGATGATCGTGGAGAAAAATTCTTATATTGCACTTAAATGATATAATGTGGAATAATCAAAGTTATTTGAGGTGAATTCAAAGGACGAAATAACGTTTGGAAAATTAAGCTCGTTTACACACTAAACGAGAGGATGGATATATGTTACGGTTCTGTGTTTTAACCACTGAGCAATGGGGGAGTGACCAGAATTTTATTTACAGAATAATGATCGGTTATTGCATGAAAATTGTTGTATCTTGTGTGCAGCTTTCGATCTGAACTACCCGTTTAGTCGGCTGCCCACGCGTGTTCACTGTAGAAAGTGTTATAAATATATATCTGACTCCAAATATCTTAACTCGATAAGTCGGCTGTACTGGAACCACACCGTTTTACACTTATCTTGAGATTATGCCAATTAAATTAGACAGAATATCGTGTTTTTGTAATTGATAACTTTATTTGACTAGACAATTCGTATTCGTCAAAATTGACAGCCCTCTCTTTTTTATTACAACTGAGAATGATTAATATATAACTAAACTACAGAAAAACTATGCAGAACAAAGACTCTTCATCCAGATTCTTCATCCTCCCATCAAATTACGATTAATATGAGTAATTTCTAACTTCACATACATTAATGAATTTCATCAACATCAATTATTTATTCCAATTGGTGTAGCGATTTGGTTCACGAAGTTTCCTGCCATACCTAGAAATCTTCATTCCGCTTTCACATTCTGGTTTCTTCTCCATCGTTTTCTTCATGTCGCTACAAACGAATGACGTGACTTCAGGCAACTCAAGGGGGTAGAGTCATTGTAATGGACGTGTCAGAATTCCTCCCATCGTTCTAACACGAACAACACGAACCTTTCCATCTACTCCATCGATGAGTTCTTCCACACGACCTAGGGGCCATTCGTACCTCGTTCTATTGTCTGACCCGACCAAGACTAGCTGCCCTACCTCGAGTTGAGACTTAGGAGTGATGGGTTTTCGTACTAGTAGAGCTAAGTACTCCTTCCTAAACCTGGCATTGATGGCTTCTCTTAATACTTGCATCTTCTCGTACTGCCCTCGAAGCATTGAACCAGTTATCTCAGCACCCTCTGGAAAATGGGTTCCTTTCGTCCCACGTAAGAATATAGCGGGGGTTAGTGGAGTCAGGTCCTGTGGATCTTCTGTTACTGTGGTCAGAGGTCTCTCATTTATGGTCGCTGCAACAGACTGGATAATGGTTCTCAGTTCATCAAATGATAATTTAGCCCGACCAAGCATTCTTCTCAAAAGGTCCTTCATTGATCGAATCATTCTTTCCCAGAAGCCTCCCCACCATGCTGCTGTTGGAGGATTAAAGGTCCACTGGATCTGTTTGATCTGACTTTCTTTTTCTATTGCCTTCCAATCTAACTCGTCAAGTAGGTTAGCAGCCCCAACGAAGTTGTTCCATTATCGGAATAAAGGTTAGCGGGTCGTCCAAACATACTGATGAATCTCTCTAAAGCTTGTAAGAACGAGATTGTCTCCAGGGTCGATACAATTTCCAGAACTACACACCTATAAACAGCACACGTGAATATGATGATCCACACTTTCTTTCCGGATTTCAAGTAGAGGGGTCCCCTCAATCCACTCCAGTGGTTGTAAATACCTCCCCATCTTCTACTCGTTTTTTCGGAAGTGGAGCTGGATCCTGAGTGGCTTTCTTCTTGTCATACCGCTGACACGTGACACAACGATGAATTACGTATGAAATGGATTTTCGCGTCTGAGTAATCCAGTATCGCTCACGCAGCTTTTTCATCAGAAATTGTGTCCCAGCGTGACAATAGTTGATATGACATTGTGTTATCATAGATCGGACAAAATCGTGTTTACCTGGGAGCAAAATAGGGAAAAGGAAGTGAGCCTGGCCGTTACGATTCACGATGGCTGTCTTGACTCTGATTATTCCATCTTTGTTTAGAATCAGCTCAAGCTTCTTTCCGAGTGATTTTATATCCAGGTCTCGTTGAATTATGCGGATGACACCAACTTCCGCCAATCGTATTTCTTGCAATGAGAGATATTTTGACTCTGGCAATTTGCGTCGACACTTGAAATTAACAAATCTTTGCCACCAAGCAATTGTTCTCACGTTCTTCATGTAAGAAACTGATTCTGTAGGAAATACTTTATCTGATGAATACATGTTTGCCCGAGTCCTTTTCCTTTCTGCATTTATGGAAACTTCATCTTCTTCAATTTGTTCTGATGAAGGCCAATTTTCTTCGTGATAAAGCCACGATGGTCCCTCCCACCATCTGGATTCTAGTAGCTCTCCAGGCGTGCATCCTCTTGATGGGAGGTCTGCCGGGTTCATTGAACCTGGAACATGACACCACTGCTTCGGTTCCGTCAGTTGAAGTATTGACTTGACTCTGTTTCCCACGAAAGTTCCCCAATCGCCGTTTCGCTTAATCCATGCCAAGGCTGTCGTGGAGTCGGTCCAAAAATAAGACTTGATGTTCTCAAACTTCAACGCCTCTTTTACAGCAGAGGTCAATCTTGCCCCGATCAAGCATCCCATAAGCTCTAACCGCGGAATCGTAGGCCGTTTATCTTTTTGAAATGGAGCCACTCGAGCCTTCGCTGCCAGAAGTTGAACTGAGACTTCATCATTCAGTTGACATTTCAGGAAGACGGCACAAGCGTAAGCATCTTTACTTGCATCGTTGAATGTGTGCAGTTCTTGGTACGAATGATTGCAAAATCCATGTTTTCTCGGGATTCGTATTCTGCTAAGCATGGACACTGACTCGATCCAGGTTTTAACTTGACGTATACTGAATTCATCCAACTCCTTGTCCCAATCTTGCTTTTTCTTCCAAGCGTTCTGAATGATCAATTTTGGAACAATAGTCGCTGGACTTGTAACACCAATAGGGTCAAAGATTTGACTTGCAAATGATAGTAACGACCGCTTTGTCATTATTGCATTGATGAAAGGATCAGCTGGTGGTATAATCAATCCAAGGCTATCCTCTCTTTTGTTCCAATTCATACCAAGTACCTTCGTTATTTCTATACCAGATTCCAATTCGCAACAATCACGAGTGAAATAACCGACTTTGGTATCATCCCCAAGGGTACATTCCCACTGTCGTAGGTCCATCTGTGCATCTTTCAGTATATGTGTTGAGTTTCGTCTGAGATCCTCGGCTTCTTGATGGGAACTGACGGACGTCACTAAATTATCTACATACATTGATAACAGGATTTTCTTACACAAGACCTGGTCAAACTGTTCATTTGATAGGTGCAGTTTCAACACAGATGCCAACAGGAAAGGACTGGAGTTTACTCCAAATACAACCCGACAATGACGATAAGTTTTGGTGCGATTGTCTTTCTCCTTCCACCATAAAAATTTAAGGAATTCTCGATCCTCTTCTTTGACGTCAATCATCTGGAAAGCCTTTCGAATGTCTGCTACCACTCCCACTGGTCCTTTACGGAATCTCATCAATATGGATGGCAACAGTTCTATACAATTTGGCCCTTTGTACAGACAGTCATTTAGAGAAGGAGATCGAAAAGCTTTACAACTAGCATCGAAAACTGGTCGAACTGGAGTGGTGGAGGAACTATCCTTAAAGACCGGAAGATGCGGAAGATAGTGACCGCTTTTCTCGTCATCTGGAACCTCTTCAATAAATCCTTCGTCTAGCCAATCACTGAAAATCTTGTCGTATTCTTCGTACCGAACCTTCACATCTAGTTTTGTTGTTGTCGATGCAAGTCTCTTTTCAGCTATCTTAAAATTATTGACAAGATCACACTGTGGTGTATTCCACGGTAAATTCACGGAATACCTCCCATCATCGTTTCGTGTTGTCGTCCGTAAAAATGTTTCGAGTGCTGCATTTTCTTCTTCTTGTTCAGACAACTTCGTGATGGGGTCTGATATCCCTAATACCTCCAAATTCCATAAACGACTTAGTTCATGTTTCCCACAAAACATGTTGATGGTAGTTGTGCCATATGATTCCTGATCAGCGTGAAGGCAGCCATGAGTTACAGCCATGACTTCGGGAGTGACTACCGCTTCGACGCGGGAGCAAGCCCGACCGCCAACGGTCGTCTTCGAAATACATGGCCAGCCATGAGTTGGCAGAAAACATGGCTAGCAATGCTTTTGGTGGATAGCGGGATATATCAGATGGATTTATTTATTTTAACGAGTAATTCAGTATGAAACATGGCTCAGCCACGAATTTTTAGTTGGCGATAAAAATTGATTCAGTCTGAAACATGGCTCAGTCACGAATTTTTAGTTGGCGGTAAAAATTAGATGAAAGTTTATTTTTTCTCTGGGTAATGATAATAAGCTTTATACAACAATATATTTAGCCGCTCGAGGTTTCGCCTTTAGACTTACCTCTCAAACACGTTTGAAAAATCGTGAAATTTCAAACTTTGAGAAAGTCATCAACAAGCAAAATTGGAATGAAGTCGATTATTTTTTCCTAATGATGGACTTTATAGGTAGTGGAGATCAAGACCCATGCCCATAAATATTAAGCCGAGTCCGATTTCACACTTACACTACCCCTCAAACATGACCGAAAAATCGCTCAACTGCGAACTCCAACGGCTAAATTGGGATTAGATCGGAATTTTTTAACATGAATCCACTCTTTAGATACCAGTGAACAAGACCTATATGAGTGAGTATTTTGCCGGGCAGGTTTTCACCCCTAACGAGCCCCTCCAACACGTCGAAAAAGTCGAAAAATCGCGAATTTTTAAAAATCCCCAAAGCTAATTTTTGCTTCTAGTTTATTCTATGGAACAAGTTATAAACCACCAAGTGTTAGTCCGGGCCCGTTACTACCCTCAAACTACCCCTCAAACATGACCGAAAAATCGTTCAACTGCGAACTTTGAAAAATTCCCAACGGGCTAAATTGGGATTAGAACGGAATTTTTTAACATGAATCCACTCTTTAGATACCAGTGAACAAGACCTATATGAGCGAGTATTTTGCCGGGCAGGTTTTCACCCCTAACGAGCCCCTCCAACACGTCGAAAAAGTCGAAAAATCGTGAATTTTTAAAAATCCCCAAAAAGCTAATTTGTGCTTGTAGTTTATTCTATGAAACAAGTCATAAACCACCAAGTGTTAGGCCGGGCCCGATACTACCCTCAAACTACCCCTCAAACATGACCGAAAAATCGTTCAACTGCGAACTTTGAAAAATTCCCAACGGGCTAAATTGGGATTAGAACGTAATTTTTTAACATGAATCCACTCTTTAGATACCAGTGAACAAGAGCTATATGAGCGAGTATTTTGCCGGGCAGGTTTTCACCCCTAACGAGCCCCTCCAACACGTCGAAAAAGTCGAAAAATCGTGAATTTTTAAAAATCCCCAAAAAGCTAATTTTTGCTTCTAGTTTATTCTATGAAACAAGTTATAAACCACCAAGTGTTAGTCCGGGCCCGTTACTACCCTCAAACTACCCCTCAAACATGACCGAAAAATCGTTCAACTGCGAACTTTGAAAAATTCCCAACGGGCTAAATTGGGATTAGAACGGAATTTTTTAACATGAATCCACTCTTTAGATACCAGTGAACAAGAGCTATATGAGCGAGTATTTTGCCGGGCAGGTTTTCACCCCTAACGAGCCCCTCCAACACGTCGAAAAAGTCGAAAAATCGTGAATTTTTAAAAATCCCCAAAAAGCTTATTTGTGCTTGTAGTTTATTCTATGAAACAAGTTATAAACCACCAAGTGTTAGGCCGGGCCCGATATCACCCTCAAACTACCCCTCGAACATGACCGAAAAATCGCTCAACTGCGAACTTTGAAAAATTCCCAACGGGCTAAATTGGGATTAGAACGGAATTTTTTAACATGAATCCACTCTTTAGATACCAGTGAACAAGACCTATATGAGCGAGTATTTTGCCGGGCAGGTTTTCACCCCTAACGAGCCCCTCCAACACGTCGAAAAAGTCGAAAAATCGCGAATTTTTAAAAATCCCCAAAAAGCTAATTTTTGCTTCTAGTTTATTCTATGGAACAAGTTATAAACCACCAAGTGTTAGGCCTGGCCCGATACTACCCTCAAACTACCCCTCAAACATGACCGAAAAATCGTTCAACTGCGAACTTTGAAAAATTCCCAACGGGCTAAATTGGGATTAGAACGGAATTTTTTAACATGAATCCACTCTTTAAATACCAGTGAACAAGAGCTATATGAGCGAGTATTTTGCCGGGCAGGTTTTCACCCCTAACGAGCCCCTCCAACACGTCGAAAAAGTCGAAAAATCGTGAATTTTTAAAAATCCCCAAAAAGCTTATTTGTGCTTGTAGTTTATTCTATGAAACAAGTTATAAACCACCAAGTGTTAGGCCGGGCCCGATATCACCCTCAAACTACCCCTCGAACATGACCGAAAAATCGCTCAACTGCGAACTTTGAAAAATTCCCAACGGGCTAAATTGGGATTAGAACGGAATTTTTTAACATGAATCCACTCTTTAGATACCAGTGAACAAGACCTATATGAGCGAGTATTTTGCCGGGCAGGTTTTCACCCCTAACGAGCCCCTCCAACACGTCGAAAAAGTCGAAAAATCGCGAATTTTTAAAAATCCCCAAAAAGCTAATTTTTGCTTCTAGTTTATTCTATGGAACAAGTTATAAATCACCAAGTGTTAGTCCGGGCCCGTTACTACCCTCAAACTACCCCTCAAACATGACCGAAAAATCGTTCAACTGCGAACTTTGAAAAATTCCCAACGGGCTAAATTGGGATTAGAACGGAATTTTTTAACATGAATCCACTCTTTAGATACCAGTGAACAAGACCTATATGAGCGAGTATTTTGCCGGGCAGGTTTTCACCCCTAACGAGCCCCTCCAACACGTCGAAAAAGTCGAAAAATCGCGAATTTTTAAAAATCCCCAAAAAGCTTATTTGTGCTTGTAGTTTATTCTATGAAACAAGTTATAAACCACCAAGTGTTAGGCCGGGCCCGATATCACCCTCAAACTACCCCTCGAACATGACCGAAAAATCGCTCAACTGCGAACTTTGAAAAATTTCCAACGGGCTAAATTGGGATTAGAACGGAATTTTTTAACATGAATCCACTCTTTAGATACCAGTGAACAAGACCTATATGAGCGAGTATTTTGCCGGGCAGGTTTTCACCCCTAACGAGCCCCTCCAACACGTCGAAAAAGTCGAAAAATCGCGAATTTTTAAAAATCCCCAAAAAGCTAATTTTTGCTTCTAGTTTATTCTATGGAACAAGTAATAAACCACCAAGTGTTAGTCCGGGCCCGTTACTACCCTCAAACTACCCCTCAAACATGACCGAAAAATCGTTCAACTGCGAACTTTGAAAAATTCCCAACGGGCTAAATTGGGATTAGAACGGAATTTTTTAACATGAATCCACTCTTTAGATACCAGTGAACAAGAGCTATATGAGCGAGTATTTTGCCGGGCAGGTTTTCACCCCTAACGAGCCCCTCCAACACGTCGAAAAAGTCGAAAAATCGTGAATTTTTAAAAATCCCCAAAAAGCTTATTTGTGCTTGTAGTTTATTCTATGAAACAAGTTATAAACCACCAAGTGTTAGGCCGGGCCCGATATCACCCTCAAACTACCCCTCGAACATGACCGAAAAATCGCTCAACTGCGAACTTTGAAAAATTCCCAACGGGCTAAATTGGGATTAGAACGGAATTTTTTAACATGAATCCACTCTTTAGATACCAGTGAACAAGACCTATATGAGCGAGTATTTTGCCGGGCAGGTTTTCACCCCTAACGAGCCCCTCCAACACGTCGAAAAAGTCGAAAAATCGCGAATTTTTAAAAATCCCCAAAAAGCTAATTTTTGCTTCTAGTTTATTCTATGGAACAAGTTATAAACCACCAAGTGTTAGGCCTGGCCCGATACTACCCTCAAACTACCCCTCAAACATGACCGAAAAATCGTTCAACTGCGAACTTTGAAAAATTCCCAACGGGCTAAATTGGGATTAGAACGGAATTTTTCAACATGAATCCACTCTTTAGATACCAGTGAACAAGTCCTATATGAGCGAGTATTTTGCCGGGCAGGAATTCACCCCTAACGAGCCCCTCCAACACGTCGAAAAGGTCGAAAAATCGCGAATTTTTAAAAATCCCCAAAAAGCTAATTTTTGCTTCTAGTTTATTCTATGGAACAAGTTATAAACCACCAAGTGTTAGGCCGGGCCCGTTACTACCCTCAAACTACATGACCGAAAAATCGCTCAACTGCGAACTTTGAAAAATTTCCAACGGGCTAAATTGGGATTAGAAGATATAGTTGTTTCGTATAATTTTGAAAAAAATTTATAAAATGGGCTACTGGAATACAAAATTTCGGATTGATCGTGAGTTTCAAATTCAGTGGAGGTAGATTCCAATTTGCAACTTTCTGCATCTAATAAACTCTAATCTGAACATAGTTCTAATAAATTTCTTAATGCCAATTTCATAGAGCTATTTTCATATTCTGAACTGAGTATTTGAACTAAATTACTAAACCACACTACTACTTGGCCCAGATGATTGAAATTAATACAAGCTGCCATCATTTCTTTCAAATTTGTTTGAACATCTATATTAATGCCAGATTTTTTAATATCATTACAGATAATTTTGAAAAAGTGTACGCAGCAAATATGAATCGGGGTGATATCATTACCATCGAAATGTGCCCCCTCACAAATAGAAAACGCCCACGTTAAATAAACTCTCATGTCCATTCTATTAAAAAAATGAAGTATACCATTCATCAAAGGAAAACTAAAATCTGTTACAACGGCTGAGAATATTGGCCACTTTTTCGAATGCTGTAAAGAAAAAGATTTGAATTTTGCTAGAAAAATACCTATCGATACCATGTCATGATTGCAATTTATCATTTCGAGAACCGGCACTATACGATTCCGAACATTAATGACGCCAGCATAATAAAACACGCGCTTCTCAGTAGACGGAGGTTTCCTAACAATACCTCCAGTGGCATCCAAGTGTAAAATGGGTTTCAAATGACATTTTTCGATAATTTCTAATTGTTCATTACTGTACAAATAAACATGAAGTGGCTGTCCTACAACTTGAATATAATTATAGTTCTCCCTCTGCATCCAAACTAGATCTATCAGATCATCTTTATGGCGATCATTCCTACCCAGCTTTTCCGATCGAATTTTCCGAAAAACTGTTTCCGACTTAATATTTTGTAAATTTCCGGTTTCTATTATTGATGAATTAGAATTCCGAACCGTTTTGTCCCGATACAAAGATGGTTTAATATCTTTCATATTTTGCATTAATATTTTCCTATTAATGCCTTTCACATACCTTTACTTGAACTGAAAACCTCAACTTTGTGATCTTTATCGCGACTAACTGAATTTATAAAAATAATGAACTTCTTACAATTATGAGCACAATAAGCATAAACCACGAAATGATCTTTTCTAACGCTGAATCTATAGGTTTTGAAATTTATGACACATACGTTATTAACGAATTGAGCTAATTTCCTTTCTAATAGAAAAGTATACTCTGTCGTTAATGTATACTCAGTCGTTAATTTATCCTCTACTAATACTGATAATAACTCTCGATGACTGATAGTAAATGAACCTTCCAAAACTTTACATTTCTTAAATGAAGGTTTGTCCCAATTGTCGGATTTTAAATTAATTGCATTAACAGGAAGGCTAGTTCTTTGTTGAGCAGATGCCTGAAGTTCTAAGAAAACTTGTGGAATATGTTCATTACTCGTTGAAACACCAGAAGATTGAATTTGAGTTGTAGCTTCCATTTGACAACTGGGATCGATGTCATTTTCTTCGGAAAAATTTCGATTATCTGGCGACATAATGTTAGTGGCTGAAGGCCTTAGTTTAGTGTTACATTTCTTGCTGTCATTTTCTTCGGAAAAATTTCGATTACCTGGCGACATAATATTAGTAGTAGCTGAAGGCCTTAGTTCAGTTTTACATTGCATGCTCATGTGAGGAGTGGACGTTATAACAGTTTTATTAAAATGTGAGTAATTTAACTTATCGAAAGAGTCGCTAGTATTTTGCGTTTGTTGATGATCTCTTTGGTTTGATAATTCATTTTCTATAAGTTCCGTAATAGTAGGAGGATTTTGTACGAAGTGAGAATTCGGAGCGTTTTTGAGGTCTAAAAAATTATTATCTTCAATTTCCTCTGACAATGAATCTAAACCTTCACGAATTATTATGTTCTGAATTACATTTATTTTTGGTTCCAAATAAGAAATGAAATTCCCTGCATTTCTTCGGATTGTTTTAACGATATTGTAACAAATTTTTGAGTCTTCTCGGTTCAAAAGATATACAGCCGCCCTTTTAATTTCATCCGATCTCGCGGTTAGACATTTGATTTGATCATATATGTTTCCGGAGTAATTGTTTTTGAAATAATCGGCTAATTGTTTGGGGTCTATTTGTGAAGGTCGTCCTCGTTGGTTCATAATGATTTTTTTTTTTAATAACGAACAAATCAAATTCAAAATGTTGTAAAAAAAATGCCAGAATCTCTCAATTGTCTTTTGTGATGATTTATATTCGAAACTCACCATACATACTTCAGTTAAATAATATAATGATTCAATCAGTTGAACAGCAAATTGTCTGAAAGAGAACAAATTGAATGAAGATGTTTCTCTGAATCGTTTCTGATTCATTCTTCCTATAATACTATAATAACAATAGCAACGATATCGCCAGTAAGATAGACAGCGCTATGCTTCGATAAAGTAGTGCTCGATATCACAGTAGCAAAAGGGTAATAATTTTATGGCGTTCATTTCTGTTCATGTTATTGAAGTATTTTCATATTAACTTGCAGCGAATATTATAGTCCATCCATCTAATAAGCACAAACATCAATGGTTACAAAAGTAATCCTGTTGTTGGCATCTATTACAAGTTAATTGAAAAACTATCCAAGAAACACGTTCCTAGTGAAATTTAATTATGAGGTATCTATCCAATTAACTTCTTTTCGCTCCTCACGATCTAATATAATAATGTTTTTGGCTCTTATTGTCATCTCGTTTTTTTTTTCTGTCAGAAGAAACACACCGGCAGGATGATATTGAAAGCCACAATCATCATTTTCTTAATGTGTATCTCATACTTTTCATAAAAAATACAGCAAAATCATAATGAAATCCAGAAACATTGATATCATTACTATTTCTACGGATAGAAGAGGATTGAAAGCTCACTTGTCCATTCACTTTTCCAAAGAAAATATGACCACATACCAACGTAACTACGCCACTGGTTTACGAAAATAAAAAATTATAACCTCAAGTTTTGATATTTTTTCCATCAGGACTTTTGGAGAAAAAAAAATTAAATCAAATTTTTTTTGGTATTTTCGACACCCTGTATCTCAGAGAGGGTACATTTTAGGACATACATTGATAGGAACTTTTCACCTCGAAATGAGGTGAGGAATCTGTAGTTTGGCGGTCTGGTCTTATTCTGGCTCACCCTGTATATATTAAACAATTTTTTAAATGAACAAAAAAAATTGTTTTTAGTTCATTTACCAACTATTGTTTGTCATACGTGACAGTAGAGTTAAAAATTGCATGTAAAAAAAAATTAAGTGCATTGAATATGAATATACAGGGAATTTAATAGTATACGTACTTTTTGACATTTTGAAAAATTTTTTTTTATGACGAATGAACGAAATTCAAAAAAGAGACATGGCTATATAGACAATTGAATACCCTTTGAAATGAGGTATCACTGAGCCCCCATTCCATTTACAAAAATTGGGGGGGTGGCTGTCTCTCTGACGGGGGTGGAAGAAAGGCGATTTTTTTTATGCCCCAGTGTCATTTCAAAAACCTAGGTCGACGTGTTTCAGGGTTTTTCTTGAAATTGACTAATAAGGTAGAAAATGAATTTATCCGTTACTTTAGGACCTCGCTGTATTAAAGTGAGGACCAAAAGAACCCCCATAACTTCTTTATTTTACATATTACAAAAAAATATTGAATGGATAAGTTGTAGGGTTTCATTCGATCTCTTCAAAGGTTTAGATTTAATTTATAAAGATTGTCTCAAAAAGCTTGTAAAAAAAGGCAGGAAGATCAAATAAAAGTCAGAAAAAAATATCAAAAGTTCTAGAAATATCTATGCTATGATATCAACCTCCATGTTCAATGTTTTCAATAGATTATTTTCCTAGTTCTCATTTCTCAGGAAGCTTGAATTATCACATTAATTCTCCGTCAAAGGAGGTAAATTTAATCAGAAACGTGTTGAATGGATCAGGTTGCAAAGAATTTTGAGCATAATTGTAGACAAAAAACTTGAGATTTATTATTGTATTGCATGATGATAGATAGATATTTTCATTAAGTCATGATAAAAATATTTGATCAACACGTTTCTTGCAATTGTCCTCCAGGAGGAACATTGCACTAATAGGTAGTTGTCAGATGCTAGGAATCGCACGTTAAAAGGTAAGACCTCGTTAATCCTTGGCTCGCACAAGTTTCGACTTTTGAGGGCTGCCGTTCGTAAGGGGACGACAGCTGGTTAACGGAAAAAACAATTTCAATTACAACAATTTAATGTTCGTAGGGGTAAGTAGTTTTTTTCTGACAGATAATTGCCTCATATTTTTTACTTTGTGGGATGGTGTAGAGAGAAGGGGAATTCGAAATCGTCGAAATTATTAGTTTCATTCATTTTACTCCGCACACACACTCCGGCACACTTTTCAAACTTTCTTCGAACCATACACTGATTCTTTCTGAAGTTTGTGCCACAGAGTGCTTCTTGCTGTTGAGTTTTGGGTATTATCATTCATTGGATGGGCCAATACATACGAAGCTCTGGAAGGGACACCCAAAATAAAAAAAAATATTCCTTTCTAAAATTCCGACTTATAACTCGGAATTTTAAAGTAAACTTCCGAGTTTTAACTCGGAATTTTAAAATTCCGAGATATAACTCGGAATTTTGAACAACTCTAATGTTCGGTGGGAAAAGTAAATGCTTTGTTTTCCGACAGATTATTGCCTCACATTTTCCATTTTGAGAGAATGTTTGGAGAGAAGGGGGTTTTCGCCTTTGCTCAAATTACTCGTTTAATTCAACATGAACATAAAAAACGTGATAAAATTAAAATGTCCCTTTAACTTCCGCGAAAGTGTTATTCCTTTCCTTCCTGTTTGATCGCGAAAAAATATTTTGAACGTGACGAGAATTCATCAACCCATCGTTAGATAATTGAAATTGGTTATGATAAAATGTGTATTCCTCTCAACTGTACTCAGTCATGCATATTCGACAAAACGGTATTCGATATAATGTAATAAAAAAAAAAAACATCCATATTACACGTGGTCAGAGAACAATGTACCACTTGTCTTGTTCTCTGTCGTGGTGAGACGGAATAAATGAGAAATCCTAATGAAGAAGAATCAATCAAATTCGGGACAATTTCATGTCTGACGGTAACATCCACTCCCACTCCAGAAGACGCTGGTTGAACATACACAGTTGTCGGATGTGGTAATAAGAATATAGATTTCCGAAATTACGAACTGGGCCAAATAGGTATGCCCTTGCTCTTTTCATTGAAATATGTTCCGATTATCGGCATGATAACACGAACATATTTGCTATATTATTATTATTAACTATACTTAATAATCCTTTGGGTCAGAGAATAAATCACAGTAGCTGCGTCATTCGACATATTATGACCCTGTATCCTATTCGTCTAAAATCAGATATTGGACGCCAGTGGTGTCGCTCAGTGAGAACAAAAAGTATCGTCTGGCAAGTCATTCGACATAACCAGAGCCCCCAGACATACTTTATTTTCTGAAAGATTTTTTACATTTTCGACGCGTTTGAGGGGCTCGTTAGGGGTGAAAACCTGCCCGGCAAAATACTCGCTCATATAGGTCTTGTTCACTGGTATCTAAAGAGTGGATTCATGTTAAAAAATTCCGTTCTAATCCCAATTTAGCCCGTTGGGAATTTTTCAAAGTTCGCAGTTGAACGATTTTTCGGTCATGTTTGAGGGGTAGTTTGAGGGTAGTATCGGGCCCGGCCTAACACTTGGTGGTTTATAACTTGTTTCATAGAATAAACTAAAAGCAAAAATTAGCTTTTTGGGGATTTTTAAAAATTCGCGATTTTTCGACTTTTTCGACGTGTTGGAGGGGCTCGTTAGGGGTGAAAACCTGCCCGGCAAAATACTCGCTCCTATAGCTCTTGTTCACTGGTATCTAAAGAGTGGATTCATGTTAAAAAATTCCGTTCTAATCCCAATTTAGCCCGTTGGGAATTTTTCAAAGTTCGCAGTTGAACGATTTTTCGGTCATGTTTGAGGGGTAGTTTGAGGGTAGTAACGGGCCCGGACTAACACTTGGTGGTTTATAACTTGTTCCATAGAATAAACTAGAAGCAAAAATTAGCTTTTTGGGGATTTTTAAAAATTCGCGATTTTTCGACTTTTTCGACGTGTTGGAGGGGCTCGTTAGGGGTGAAAACCTGCCCGGCAAAATACTCGCTCATATAGGTCTTGTTCACTGGTATCTAAAGAGTGGATTCATGTTAAAAAATTCCGTTCTAATCCCAATTTAGCCCGTTGGAAATTTTTCAAAGTTCGCAGTTGAGCGATTTTTCGGTCATGTTCGAGGGGTAGTTTGAGGGTGATATCGGGCCCGGCCTAACACTTGGTGGTTTATAACTTGTTTCATAGAATAAACTAGAAGCACAAATTAGCTTTTTGGGGATTTTTAAAAATTCACGATTTTTCGACTTTTTCGACGTGTTGGAGGGGCTCGTTAGGGGTGAAAACCTGCCCGGCAAAATACTCGCTCATATAGCTCTTGTTCACTGGTATCTAAAGAGTGGATTCATGTTAAAAAATTCCGTTCTAATCCCAATTTAGCCCGTTGGGAATTTTTCAAAGTTCGCAGTTGAACGATTTTTCGGTCATGTTTGAGGGGTAGTTTGAGGGTAGTAACGGGCCCGGACTAACACTTGGTGGTTTATAACTTGTTCCATAGAATAAACTAGAAGCAAAAATTAGCTTTTTGGGGATTTTTAAAAATTCGCGATTTTTCGACTTTTTCGACGTGTTGGAGGGGCTCGTTAGGGGTGAAAACCTGCCCGGCAAAATACTCGCTCATATAGGTCTTGTTCACTGGTATCTAAAGAGTGGATTCATGTTAAAAAATTCCGTTCTAATCCCAATTTAGCCCGTTGGGAATTTTTCAAAGTTCGCAGTTGAGCGATTTTTCGGTCATGTTCGAGGGGTAGTTTGAGGGTGATATCGGGCCCGGCCTAACACTTGGTGGTTTATAACTTGTTTCATAGAATAAACTACAAGCACAAATAAGCTTTTTGGGGATTTTTAAAAATTCACGATTTTTCGACTTTTTCGACGTGTTGGAGGGGCTCGTTAGGGGTGAAAACCTGCCCGGCAAAATACTCGCTCATATAGCTCTTGTTCACTGGTATCTAAAGAGTGAATTCATGTTAAAAAATTCCGTTCTAATCCCAATTTAGCCCGTTGGGAATTTTTCAAAGTTCGCAGTTGAACGATTTTTCGGTCATGTTTGAGGGGTAGTTTGAGGGTAGTAACGGGCCCGGACTAACACTTGGTGGTTTATAACTTGTTTCATAGAATAAACTAGAAGCAAAAATTAGCTTTTTGGGGATTTTTAAAAATTCACGATTTTTCGACTTTTTCGACGTGTTGGAGGGGCTCGTTAGGGGTGAAAACCTGCCCGGCAAAATACTCGCTCATATAGCTCTTGTTCACTGGTATCTAAAGAGTGGATTCATGTTAAAAAATTACGTTCTAATCCCAATTTAGCCCGTTGGGAATTTTTCAAAGTTCGCAGTTGAACGATTTTTCGGTCATGTTTGAGGGGTAGTTTGAGGGTAGTATCGGGCCCGGCCTAACACTTGGTGGTTTATGACTTGTTTCATAGAATAAACTACAAGCACAAATTAGCTTTTTGGGGATTTTTAAAAATTCACGATTTTTCGACTTTTTCGACGTGTTGGAGGGGCTCGTTAGGGGTGAAAACCTGCCCGGCAAAATACTCGCTCATATAGGTCTTGTTCACTGGTATCTAAAGAGTGGATTCATGTTAAAAAATTCCGTTCTAATCCCAATTTAGCCCGTTGGGAATTTTTCAAAGTTCGCAGTTGAACGATTTTTCGGTCATGTTTGAGGGGTAGTTTGAGGGTAGTAACGGGCCCGGACTAACACTTGGTGGTTTATAACTTGTTCCATAGAATAAACTAGAAGCAAAAATTAGCTTTTTGGGGATTTTTAAAAATTCGCGATTTTTCGACTTTTTCGACGTGTTGGAGGGGCTCGTTAGGGGTGAAAACCTGCCCGGCAAAATACTCGCTCATATAGGTCTTGTTCACTGGTATCTAAAGAGTGGATTCATGTTAAAAAATTCCGTTCTAATCCCAATTTAGCCCGTTGGAAATTTTTCAAAGTTCGCAGTTGAGCGATTTTTCGGTCATGTTCGAGGGGTAGTTTGAGGGTGATATCGGGCCCGGCCTAACACTTGGTGGTTTATAACTTGTTTCATTGAATAAACTACAAGCACAAATTAGCTTTTTGGGGATTTTTAAAAATTCACGATTTTTCGACTTTTTCGACGTGTTGGAGGGGCTCGTTAGGGGTGAAAACCTGCCCGGCAAAATACTCGCTCATATAGCTCTTGTTCACTGGTATCTAAAGAGTGGATTCATGTTAAAAAATTCCGTTCTAATCCCAATTTAGCCCGTTGGAAATTTTTCAAAGTTCGCAGTTGAACGATTTTTCGGTCATGTTTGAGGGGTAGTTTGAGGGTAGTAACGGGCCCGGACTAACACTTGGTGGTTTATAACTTGTTCCATAGAATAAACTAGAAGCAAAAATTAGCTTTTTGGGGATTTTTAAAAATTCGCGATTTTTCGACTTTTTCGACGTGTTGGAGGGGCTCGTTAGGGGTGAAAACCTGCCCGGCAAAATACTCGCTCATATAGGTCTTGTTCACTGGTATCTAAAGAGTGGATTCATGTTAAAAAATTCCGTTCTAATCCCAATTTAGCCCGTTGGAAATTTTTCAAAGTTCGCAGTTGAGCGATTTTTCGGTCATGTTCGAGGGGTAGTTTGAGGGTGATATCGGGCCCGGCCTAACACTTGGTGGTTTATAACTTGTTTCATAGAATAAACTAGAAGCACAAATTAGCTTTTTGGGGATTTTTAAAAATTCACGATTTTTCGACTTTTTCGACGTGTTGGAGGGGCTCGTTAGGGGTGAAAACCTGCCCGGCAAAATACTCGCTCATATAGCTCTTGTTCACTGGTATCTAAAGAGTGGATTCATGTTAAAAAATTCCGTTCTAATCCCAATTTAGCCCGTTGGGAATTTTTCAAAGTTCGCAGTTGAACGATTTTTCGGTCATGTTTGAGGGGTAGTTTGAGGGTAGTAACGGGCCCGGACTAACACTTGGTGGTTTATAACTTGTTCCATAGAATAAACTAGAAGCAAAAATTAGCTTTTTGGGGATTTTTAAAAATTCGCGATTTTTCGACTTTTTCGACGTGTTGGAGGGGCTCGTTAGGGGTGAAAACCTGCCCGGCAAAATACTCGCTCATATAGGTCTTGTTCACTGGTATCTAAAGAATGGATTCATGTTAAAAAATTCCGTTCTAATCCCAATTTAGCCCGTTGGAAATTTTTCAAAGTTCGCAGTTGAGCGATTTTTCGGTCATGTTTGAGGGGTAGTGTAAGTGTGAAATCGGACTCGGCTTAATATTTATGGGCATGGGTCTTGATCTCCACTACCTATAAAGTCCATCATTAGGAAAAAATAATCGACTTCATTCCAATTTTGCTTGTTGATGATTTTTTCAAAGTTTGAAATTTCACTATTTTTCAAACGTGATGAGAGGTAAGTCTAAAGGCGAAACCTCGAGCGGCTAAATATATTGTTGTATAAAGCTTATTATCATTACCCAGAGAAAAAATAAACTTTCATCTAATTTTTACCGCCAACTAAAAATTAGTGACTGAGCCATGTTTCAGACTGAATCAATTTTTATCGCCAACTAAAAATCCGTGGCTGAGCCATGTTTCATACTGAATTACTCGTTAAAATAAATAAATCCATCTGATATATCCCGCTATCCACCAAAAGCATTGCTAGCCATGTTTTCTGCCAACTCATGGCTGGCCATGTATTTCGAAGACGACCGTTGGCGGTCGGGCTTGCTCCCGCGTCGAAGCGGTAGTCACTCCCGAAGTCATGGCTGGAACTCATGGCTGCCTTCACGCTGACTGATTCCTGAGCGATAGGTCCACTGAGAGTCCAACCGAGTTTGGTGTTCCACGCTGCTAGTCCATTAGCTAAATCAGTCTTTTCTCCTGTTTTTATGAGAGCCTCCACGTCACTCCCAATGCAGATATCAATGTCATTCCTGTATAACGGAGTATTGATACAATCAGATAAATGAACTCCTTTGTCCTGAAGCGTCTTGAGCCATGGTCCGATGGGAATTCTTGGTGTACCTCCACCGATTTTATTCTTTTCCCGGAGTACAACATTCATGCTGAAGTTATTTCTTATTCCTGTTAGCCTGATTGAATATTGAAAAACACGTTGATAGTTCGTCACTGAACCATCTCCAAGTACTTCCCTTGATACCTCTTGACCAATCGGTTTACTTCTCAGCTGTCGTATTAGATGCTTGGAAACTGAGCTTCGTTGACAACCTTCATCGAACAGAAGTCTTACTATTCTGATCTCGTTGGAATCTTGGCGTGATGCTTGGACCAGAATTGTTTTCATCAGTACTTCGTTCGTACACTGTATGCTTGATTGGTTAGCTGTTGTAGATGATGGGATGGAAGATGAAGCACTTGTCTTGTGGTCGTATACATGAATTTTGTTGTCCTGTCCACCTGAAGGTTCACACCCGTTTGGGTTAGGGCACATTAAGGTATGATGATATCCCGAACAGTAAAAGCATTGAGCAAAGGCCTTACAAAATTTTATATGATGGCCTTTCTTGAAACACTTGAGGCATGCTCTCATATCGGTAAGCTTTCTTCTTCGCTCCTCTAAAGTCATCTTCCTTGCCTTGCCACATTCTGTTGAAGCATGACGCCCATCGCAAAAAACACATCCAGATGTTGTTTGTCCTGAATAGAGTCCTGCCGCTGTTGCAAATTTTTCCTCTTTCTTCTGACCCTTCTTTGGTTGTGATTTCACTGCTTTGCTAGATTCTGATTCATTCTGAATACTCATGGTAGCTAAGTCCACGCTCAATCTAGCTTCAAGTTGTTGATTTATGAAATTCCTGAAGTAATCTAGTCGTGTCTTAGGATGGTCCTCGTTTTTGCCATTCTTCTTCGCTTCTGGTGATAATTGCCACTGCAGCAGAATATCTTTTGGAACTGTCCCCTCCAGAATTAGGTACAGCCATGTTTCAGAATCTACTCCATCCATCTTCAAACTCTTCAGATTTCGGATGTAAGCTTCACTAATAGTCCATTGTTTTTGGAAAGATTTGTCCCGATTCCGTGGATCTTGTAAAAGCAATAACCGACGGACGAGCTCTTGAATCTGTATATCATCACGCCCGTATCTATTTGTCAATACCTTGATTACCTCGTCGTAGTTGGTATCAGTAGCTGCGTAATTAGATATAAACTGATGAGCATCGGGTGCTTTCTCCAAACTTTGCAACAGCAAAGTGAACTTCACTGACTTTGGTATAGATTCGTCGTCGTGAATGGAGGAGAATTGAGACCAGTAGGGCAACCAATCTAGTATTTGCCCGGAAAATTCACGAACTTTTACTTTAGGTAGAGAATAGTTCTTTCCAATTCCAACTGTAGATCCTGCTTCTGATGAGGTGTCGTCTTCACAATTGCGATTAGTGATAGGTTTGGTTGCTTCCTTCTTGATCTTCAACCTCTTTTTGGATAAGCTCTTCAGTCTCATCATTGTTGTACAGATCGTCTAAAATCTGTTGGTCATATTGCTGAAGGTTCTGATGCTGAATCGTAAGCATTTCCAACTTCACCTCCAGTTTCTGATTATCAAATGGTTTAGCATGGAGAAGGGTTTCGCATTCACTGCATATACGGGTAACCTGTGCCCTGATGGTCTTCCGCCTTTTCTTGATCTGGTCCATGATTATAGACTTTTTGTTAAAATGACCTCAAATTATCACGTCGGGGTGTCCAAATGTTGAATCTTGTGTGCAGCTTTCGATCTGAACTACCCGTTTAGTCGGCTGCCCACACGTGTTTACTGTAGAAAGTGTTATAAATATATATCTGACTCCAAATATCTTAACTCGATAAGTCGGCTGTACTGGAACCACACCGTTTTACACTTATCTTGAGATTATGCCAATTAAATTAGACAGAATATCGTGTTTTTGTAATTGATAACTTTATTTGACTAGACAATTCGTATTTGTCAAAATTGACAGCCCTCTCTTTTTTATTACAACTGAGAATGATTAATATATAACTAAACTACAGAAAAACTATGCAGAACAAAGACTCTTCATCCAGATTCTTCAAAAATAGTTCAGATGATAACTTTAATACTCGTAAAATGTGGTTTGCATAAACGATTGGAAGTTGAACAATGTATTATTGAAATATGTAGGTCAGTTCATGCATTTTCGAATTAGTAGAGCCAAGGTGAGAGCTAAAATTCGAAAAGGTTGTACATGATCATGACAAAGTTTTCATATTGAAACAACGGATGATAGAGTAGAGTTTGTAGAGACGTTATTATTTTGAAACAAATAGATTTTTCACAATGCAGAATAATTACAATTAGTTACTGAGGAATTCAAAATAATAAAAAAGTTTTGATTGTCGGTGTTATTTCATATACAGGGTGAACTATGACCACTTACGGAAAATTAAATATTGTTATAGTCTATCAAGTGGAAAAACACGTGTAAAATTATAGAGCAATCCTTCATGATTTATAAAATTTTGTGTTCGTCAACCTCCTAGTTGCGTCATTGAAGCAACCACCTCTGTCAACGATTTCCGAGTGCAAAACTCATGACAGTCGATGTTCAAGTTTCTATGCCTTTTCGTTGTTTCTCTGATGGTTTCACCGTATATTTACTCCTAATGGATTTTTCGTGTCTGTATTATAACAGAATAAAAATTATTTGATAGAAGTAGGTAAATTACATATTATTACCAGAACCTACATATTTTTTCGTTCAAAATGAATTTTGAAACTGGGAGGAAAAACATGTAACAAGGAATTATATTACATCAGGGAAGAAAAATTAAAATACCTGAATGCAACTAAACGGTTGATTTCAGATTGAAAGAATATACAGGTGTTTCATACATAAAACTTAATATATTACCAAACATTTTCAAACGAACGCAATGTTATGTTTGTTATTTTGATAACTTCCCGTATTTCACCGAGTCTAAAAAGTATTTCCAATTTTCGTTTGAAGTCTTGTCTGGATTTCTTTCTCAACACCACCATTTCAAACTTGCGAACAAGGAAACTACAAATTCACTTTTTCTGAAATCGTTCAAGAATGCTCACTTTCTCGGAGCAACTTCAGGCCTCAAAATACGCTAATCTAGTATTTTAGTCCGTTGCTAAGCAACTAACTTTCCCGGACCGTTTTCGGACCTAAACGGTACAAGAAAGTGCTTTTTCGGCAACCATCCGGGAAGTGTTCACTTCCCGGACACTTTTTCTTTGGGAAAGTAGCACTTCCCGGCCTAGTCCGGGAAGTACGTACTTCCCGGACTAGGCCAGGAAGTGCTCGAATTTTAATACAAATATTAATATAAATAAGAATTAGAATGTTTCTGTTGGTACCTGTTCGAATTTCAATATATAATACAAATAAGAACTGAAATGTTCGAAATATTCAAATTTGGAAATTTGGTTAACAGATGGGTGAAAGTCGACCTCTCTTCGTCTCTTAGACTAAATGCGTCTCATTGATTTGTTATTCTACATGGTTGCCGAAAAAATAGTGTACGCAACACGTCCGAAAACAGTTTTTTTGGACTCGCAGACTTCCAGGACTAGCTGACGCTCGTCCTAGAATTTGGTCTACTCGTCCAAAAAAACAGTATTTTCCGGACTTGTTACGTAAATTACTATTCCCGTACAAAAAACGATCCGAGAATATTTTTGACGGCTTGTTTACATTTTAGACAGTTATTGAATTCACGCAAACAATATGTAGAATTCCTTAGTTTTTGATAATGCTGATTGCGATTTCAGAAAATGGTATATTGTGTATCTAGTAGTAAAAGCAATACATTCCCGGACGACAATGTAAATTGTTGGCCGAGGCGTTAAGCCGAGGACAACAAGCATTGAAGTCTGGGAATGTGCTTTCACTACGAGGTACACATACTATTTTTTCTGAAATCGTTCAAGTATGCCCACTTTCTCAGAGCAACTGCAGGCCTCAAAATACGCTAATCCAGTATCTTAGTCCGTTGCTCAGCAACGAACTTTCCCGGACCGTTTAATACTTTCCCGTATCGAAAACGATACGGGAGAGTACTTTGCCGGCCTAGGCCGTCAAAATCGATCTTTGGTTTATAGTTGTCACTTTGACGTTTCAGGAAAGCAAGTTATTTCAAATCCTCAATTCATGATAATGCTGATTGCGATTTCAGAAAAAATAGTAATGTGTACCTCGTACTAAAAGCACATTCCCAGACTTCAATGCTTAACGCCTCGGCCAATAATTTACATTGTCGTCCGGGAATGTATTGCTTTTACTACTAGATACACAGTATACTATATCACGAAGACACCGAGTCGTTAAAATATGGAATTACTCAAAAAAACAACAAAAGTCACCGTTGGTCTAATATCCGTGCAACTCGGTTATTTTCGCGTACACTGCTTTTATTATCTCAGTTGCTCTTGTTATAAGGACATTGGTCGTGTAAATTTAATATTATTTGGTTAGAATTCACAGAATAATTTCGTCAATGCAACCATTTTGAATAGTATCACCGATACTTCTTTTTGGAATGAAAGACTTTGTGATTGCTGGATAGTGAGGAGGGGGCGGGGGCCACATCAATTTAAAAATTTCAAAAGGTATGGGGGGGGGGGTCATGTGACACATTGAAAAGATAGTTCAATTTTCTTTTCAACCATCTACATTTTTTCAGATTTTGTCAATCTGATCTGAATGTTACCCTTTTCATTTTTTCAATAATGTCGCTCTAGAGCGAAAAGCTGTCACAAAAGACATTTCATGAAACGTCAACTTTGCGTTGATATCTGAAAGCGTTCACGGCTACTTTGATAAGCGGTTGAAGAATAAAATTATTGTAGATTAGATGTATGGAAGATCTTGGAATTTGTATCTCATTTCATCGTCAGTGTGAATATAATTGAAGAAGCCCATTTGTCAGTTTGGTTCTGGAATCTGGACATCCAAATTCCATCCCAGCTAGACATGAATGAACGAATATCGTAAAAAACATTTTTTTAACTGTATTTTTTGGCTATGGATACTTTTGATGAGCACATCAAGAACTACATGTTGAAAATTCAGCCAAGCGCTATCCTTTCGATGACTCTGCCGACGGTGGAACGACTGAGGAGAAGCACCAGAAGTAGAAGAGTGACACATCGCCAACTTTTCGGCATTGTTCCCGAGAAGTAAGTAAGTAAGTTGTGTTTTGTGAGCGAGGCACCAACGTTGAGACGAGTTGTTATTTTTTTTTGAACAGGAATTAATATATGTTTTGGGAGTCATACTCCATATGGAAACAGAGTTCCAGTACAGGTAGAAACTGTGATTTGCAGATCGCTTACAACTGTCGGGAAGTAACTAGCTCTTGACACGAGAGATAAAACCAAGTTTTCGCTGTATTCTACGAAAATGAAGGTTCAAAAGACATCTTGTGCGTAAAAATATCATGACATATTTTCATTCTCTCAACTCTCTCAACAACACGGATTTGTATTACAGGGTGTCTAACATCTTTCCACCAGACCGTTCACATTCTCGTTCGAATATAAACTAGAGTAGGACATCCTGCACGTAAATAGCATGTATTTATTTTCATTCGGTCGACTGGGGCAGTACGCTTGGATGCAACCGCGTTGTTCACTGAATCGTGGTGGTCGGTCAGGTTTTCATCGAAAATGACTGGAGCGCGAATGTTTGGTTCGTCGCATTCGCGTTGACACTTCATTTCACTCCATTCACTGTAATCGTTTCCAATGCAAACTGCAAACAAAGTGAATTGATTGCTGAATTCGGTTGCGTGGTCCAATCTCCAGACTTGTTTGTCATTTTCTTCGCAACTTCATACGAAAGTTTATGTTTTTATTGTTCCTAATGTACTTATTTATGGTACTAGGGTGTTATATTGTTATATTATTCATCAAATTAATAGTTTTGATGAGTTTATATTCTAGGAAAACACATCAAAAAGCACGTACAGGGGAAATATCTATGCTTATTCGTTATTACTTTCATTTCCAGACCCCAAGCTCACCCTTCCAATATTTTTTTGAGTGGAACCCGTGAACAGGCATATTCCCTCCCTAGGAGAAAGGGGTCAAAACTAACGGTCAAATTCGCTCCCAAACTTTGTTTATACCAGAAACTAGGTAAATTCGGTCCCTTGCAAAATATTTGAAGGGGGGGACCAATGAAATAAAACTGCAATATTGAATTATTAAATAAAAATATATAAATAAAATATAAATAAAAAATGAATACAATAAAAATGTTATCATTACATGAGTACATATTGTGTTGGTAATAATTAAACGCCATAGTGAAATGAGACACATTTAATAAAATGCAAACGTTATTTCGTTTTTCGTATATCTGATTCAATAATTTTTATAATACATTTTTACGCGTTTTTAACTTACTATCGGTAATTTTAGCATTCAAATGTACACTTTGTAATTTTACATAAGTTCAGATTTGAAACTCTTTGAGTTTAGTAATAAAAACAAAAGTGTTTGAATGCAAAATATTTGAAGGGGGGCAGTGAAATGAAACTGTAATATTGGAAAATTATATAAAATAATAAAAGTATCTTCGTACAAACGTACCACTACTTGGTACTGAAATCACCTTTGCTTGATAAAAATAACAGTTGCTCGATAAAACATGCATTTTGTGGTGAGTGATTTCTTAGTCTGAACTGACCAGAATGAACTAACCTTATGTAGACGTTTGAGGACGTGCACAACTATTTTCGGAAATGTCAGGTATTAGACCAAGTTATAGAGGTTTTTTCCCCCACAAAATAAAAGACCCAGAAAAATCGCTTCGAGGAATTTTTTTAAACAAGAAATAGTGAAAATAATTACAAATTTTTTGGTTTTTTGGAAATATGTCGATTATTCAAGGAATCGTTTCACAGTCAATGGAACTCTTGTAGAAAATTATAAAACCTACAAAATGATACGCTCAGATCGGTGTATTTTTCACTGAGAAAATAAGAAAAATCTCGAAAAAGATACCATTTTCCAAAAATTTATAATTTTTATAAATCTAAAGGTGGACAAACAATATTGCGGAAACTGATAATAAAATGTGGTTCAACTGGGTGCAAGATGGTTTCTGTCGGATGTGTAGTTTTTGCACAATCCCGTTATAAACAATTTAAGGGTAAATCTTTCTAAATGCTCCAATTTAAGGGTAAATCTTTCTAAATGCGCCAATTTAAGGGAAATTATCTTATTCAAATTCTGTAAACGGCATTTGAAAGTAGAGATCAATATCGACAATTTGTATATTTTGAATTTTCACGTGAGAGATGGGAAATGTGTTGTAATTGTCACTATGCTTCAAATTGCACCCGAAGTCGCCAGAACTCAACTCGAGTTAACCTCGAGTTAACTTCAGTGGGACTTTGGGATTTTGATCAACTTTCAGAGACATTTTCAACACATTTCCCAACTCCAAAAAAAATCCAAAATATACAAATTGTAGATATTGATCACTACTTCCAGATGCCGTTTTCATAATTTGAATACGATGATTTCCCTTAAATCGGCGCATCTTGCGAGATGTGTCCTGAAATTATTTATAACGCGATTGTGCAAAAACTACACATCGGACAAAAAACATCTTGCAGTTGAACCACATATTATTATATGTCAGTTTCCGCATTATCTATCAGTTTCCGCAATATTATTTGTCCAGCTTCAGATTTATAAGAATTTATAAATGTTTGAGAAATGGTCTCTTTTTCGATTTTTTCCCTGTTTTTTTCAGTGGAATATCGATTAATAACATGTGGTTCAACTGTGCGCAAGATGGTTTCTGTCCGATGTGTAGTCTTTGCACAATCGCGTTATAAACAATTTAAGGACAAATATTTCTAAATGCGCAGATTTAAGGAAAATCATCTTATTCAAATTCTGTATACGGCATATGGAAATCAATATCTACATTTTGTATATTTTGCATTTTCACCTGAGATGTGGGAAGTGGGGTAAGATCTAGCGACTAGCAGGCCATTTAATCACCGTTGTACTCGATGTAGCTATGATGAAAATGATAACAGCTTCATATAAGTACTTGAACTCAGAAAGATAACATCTATCATAATTCATAATGAAAGGTATGACAACTTATTTTGAAAAAGAAAAAAGTTGACATGTGAGTCTTCGGAAGAACAGGTGACAAGATGTGGACAATTGGAATAGGTATGTTGTTTTTTTATTCAAATGAGAAAGTTATAAAGGGCCGTGAATACATTTGTATTTCAATTCAAAATTTAGATTATCTCTGGCGAGCCTATTCCAAAATCATATGATAGGACTATAGTAAATCGTTTCTGCTTTTTGTCAGTTATTGAAATAATATAATCCAGCCTAATTTTCGAAACCAGGAAGAATGGCTTCAGAATTAGAAACGACAACAAAAGGAATCGCAACTTTCTTCAAGAAGGAGAGGGTCCGAGCCCCCAGAACGACATTATTTGGCGTGATTTTCGACGTCTGGAAACCGGCGATATTTTTTCCGAATGTCTATGCGTGCTCTCCCTAGCGTTCAGGAGGACAGCGGTTTTTTTCTCCACATTATTGTTTTGTCATCAGTTCCTTATACGCGTGCAAAATTTCAACTTAATCGGTGCTTGACAAATGGATTGCAAGTTCTGAACCGGAAAGACGGACATATGCACACATACGAACAAAGCAAGTTAAATAGAAGCTTATAAAAAGAATTGTACGTAATGGCAATATTGGTTTAATTGAAACAAGTACTTATCTATGCTAAATGATTCACTATAGTAACATTAATAGTGCACAAACTTAGAACCCCCCTCTATGTTTTTTAATGGTTGGTTTCAATTACTTCATAACTATGATTGTTTATTATCAACACATGAAGCGAAGTCCGATGAAGAAAACAAATGTCCTCCATGGCTGATTTATATTTATCATTATTCATTTTCCGTTATTGCTTTATACCGCAAGTGAAACTAGATAGTAAGTATCTGTTGTTTGGATGACGGTGTCAAATCATGAATTTTGCAGAAGTTGTTACATGTTTTGCATACACAGGGTGATCGAACAAAAATGCTCCCTCCAAAACGTTGAAATTCGTTTATTCATTGAAAAAGAGCGTCGAGCGTTATTTTAAGGGCAAGACATTTCAATCTGTGAGTACATTACATTCGTACACCGCAACGATGTTAGTGTTTTCGACATACCTCAAGGTCGGTAAATTTATGATATCAAGATTTGTGGACTTGTGGAAAAACACATGTATTGCACTATAATTAGTGAATAGAACAAGTTATGTCGTAATGACAAAAGAATCGTAATGAATATTATAATTGTTCACCTGGAACCGAAAGAGTACTAGACGAATCTAGGTAATCACTGAACATTTGTGATTGATTAATTTCTCAAATAATGTATCTTTGTTAGTAATAAAAAATGGAACAAACTGAAAATTTATTCCTTTAAAACAAAAGATCGGAGAGGTATACGGGTGATGCGTATTCATGTATTCCTACAGGTTCTTGACTGAAGTCGTACGCTTATGAGAAAATACCCACCAATATATTTTCTTGATACATAACATTCTTTAAATACTGATACTGACAGTGGCAACGTGGCTGCTAACTTTATCCTGTAACAATTTAATGGTGGCTAGAAAATTAACCGCAAAACTTCAAAACTTCTGCGAAACTCTAGATAGGCTCAGTGATTTTTTTCAAATCAAACTAATATATACAATATGATTCGTCTAGGACGTATGATACCATCGATATTTTTTACGGCGATTCCCCTTTTTTATGAAGATAGATTGAATACAAAAATTTGGAAAAACTATTTTAATATAAGTACTACATTTAAGAGCAAGTTGTACTATAATATAAATAGTGTTTGCAAGGGTTTGGTAGTCCCTAACTTTTTTGGTTCGTTTTTCACTTTTAGTAAATAAAAAAATAAGTACTTATTGGTAAAGATCTAATCTATGTTCCTGTTTTCTCACTTTTTCAAAATTTGATTTAGTTTTTTCTGAAAAAAATCGCAAAGTCCATGTTTTTTTGATGATTTTCCAATTTTTTTTTAAGAGAACCAAATTAAATTTCGAAAAAGTAAGAAAACAGGGACATAGATCAGATATTTACCAACACGTCCAAATTTTTTCATCCACTAATAATGAAAAATAAACCTTAAAAGTTAGGGACTACGAAACCCTTGCACGGCAACATTTTGTATCCGGAGAGTGGCGCCGCTCTCAGAATTCAAAGGAACTGTTCATTTATGAAGTGAGATGAAATACATTCACATTTCAACATGTTTACGAGGGATAGCCGTATGGGTGAAGAATTATAATTTTCATGGAATATTATATTATTATTTCATATCCACAGGTTAGTAAAAAAAATCTGGAGAGTTACTCAAAATTTAATAAAACTACCTGAATCGAAATTAGTGGCACATACTCAAGCCGATGACCAGAGGGGGTTTCAATTTAGAACTACCTGATTATCAGGCTTTATCTAATTATTAACTGCAGCCAATAGAAAATTGTTCAAAGTCATAATGCGGTGGGAGAGAATTCTGTAGTTCTGAATCCATTATTTAGTTTTACTTGTGTTTTTGTGTGCAGTGAAAGTATTACGATTTTGATTTCAACAATGCCGCGTATACGTAAAGGTCCGAAGCAAAGATTATGGATGTCATCTACGAGAGTGTCATCTCGATCCAGAGGTCACCAATTGCATAAGGTGAGTGGAACTGGAATTGTACGTAAAAGATTTTATTATGCAGGGTGAAGTTACAACGCCACTTTCGTTAGCGCTCACTTCTAAATTAATCACATAATTTCGAAAATCGTATACCTATACTGTGACAGTTACGGCAGTTATACCTACTTTTATTTACTTTTTCCACAAAAGTCGATTTACTTAACATGAAAATATTTTGCTCAAGCGAAAATCCAATGAAATTAGTTAAACTGAGGTCATCTGACTGAATACAACAAATCAGAACATCTGTTATACTGATAACAGGCCAAGTGGTCTGTTATCACTCTCACGTTGCTATGGATATATATATTTTGATTTATTTCGAATTTGAAGTTTCAAATATTCAATAACGTCAAAATGTCATTCTCACGATTTGGTTGTAATACTGACGAGAAGATTAATGAAATTTTCGTATTAAATATATCAAAATATGCTGTTTACAATAACAAATTTGTATGGAAAGCATTCATAGACTTAGGCAATATTGAAAAATATCGCTTTGCAAAAAATTTTCTATGCGTATAACCCTCGGACATTGATTAATATAACAAATTCCTCAAGCTTTGTTGCTTATAGGAAACAAGCTTTCGGAATTTGCTATAATTATCAATGTCCTTGGGTTATTACTACTGATAATTACTGTGACTATGATCTAGAGTACTACATGTTGATTTTTTTTTAAATCGGTCTTCGAATAAGAAAATAAGGAGGTGTGCTGCCCAAAGTTGGACACACTATAATATATTTGTTTCCAATAAATCAAACAGGGGTAGATGGTCTCATGATAAAATTAGTAATTGTTCCTTATAGGAAATAGAAAATACTGGTATTTTTTTATTCCCTATTCCTTCTATCAAGCTGTGTAGAATATGATATTCTATATAAAACACGAAATGTGGTTGAATACTTTTTTTACCATTAAAATAAATGATTTATTTGGTGTCCAGTTCCTGGTGATACACATACTGATGGCAAATATTTTTAGGTGTCATCCAGGTTGAGTCAAGCTGGGACTTCAAGATTATTAGATATGCCGGAGTCTGGTTCATCACCGGTGGAATATATGGATATTCATGATGTGACTGCTACTATTCCCGTGAATGAAACAGAAGAGAGGAAAGATTTCAGGGATATCGACTACTCAAACGAACAATTTTCGAGCAGTGATTTCGCTGACGTGATTCTTTGCCGTGTAAAATGCCTAAGTGAAATTACTTGTTCTGAACAAGGTCCCACTGTTGAAACGACCTATGAACAAAATTCCAATATCGAAAATGAACTGTGTGATATCTCAAAAAAGATACATTTTTGGGACGATGGTCACGTGAGAAACGATTTTATTGAAAATATTGACTTGATCGAAGTAACTGATATGAATCAGAAAGAAAGCGAACGCATGATTATCGATAAATCATCGATTGAAACCTGCAACAGCAAAAATGAACATACTTATGAGTAATGGGTTGTTAATGAAGGGTTGGGTAGGGGTGCAGGGGTGGGGGCGAGGTGTGGTGAGGGCAGAATGTAAAATTCGGTTAGAGAAAAGGGTGGGCAGTGAAAAGAAACGCTTTGAAGATGAATTGTAACTTATGCATTAACACACCGGAAAGTGTACATTGGGGGCTTTGGGGGGCTATAGGGGGCCTGGGGTTGAAAATGGAGGATTGAGACTTTTGAACAGCATACCGAATACTATCTTTCTGCAAAGTTTCAGTGAATTTAGCCGAGAGCCATTTTCCATAAGAATTTTGCGGGGTCCTTTCTTGGGGAGATGAAAACCTATCAAAGCACTATAATCAAAAGCTGCAAAGGAAATTGTGTCTTCATTGAACAAATAAATACGTCCACTAAAAATATTGAGAAATGAAGTGTTGAATACGATGAAAGTGAACATTTTTTTGAGCATTCATTTGACCCCTTTCCACCACTCTGGAAACAATGATCCAGAAATTCTAGCTCTCACATACACGCTTCCGCGATAACGAGCATGGCTTTATCGAAGCGTAACGCTGTTCGTCTTGCTGGCGATGTCGTATTGCTGCTTTCATTGCGGTATGAAAAATTAGAAATGTCTTACCTTTTGTGCAATTCTCTACCATGCAATATATTGGACACATTGAACATATCAAATAACTATCTGTATTTTCAGCTCTATACGATAAACTAATGGAGTTTGTCAGATACCTCGCAAATCATTCCAAAAGCTTAATATACGATGTAGACAACAATTGTGCAGAAAAATTCAACAGTGTAATCGCAAGGCACTCTGGGGGAAAAAGAGTCAACTATATCATGAAGAGATCTTACCAAACTCGTTGTTATGCGTCTGTGGTTGCCATGAATACCAAAAAAGAATTGAGCACTCTCAAATCGAGGTATGGAAGGTTGAACGACCCCTTCGTTTTGAAATATGAATTACAAAGACAAAAAAAATTGATGCAGACCGCTGCTTCCAATCGAAAAAATAAAGACAAAAAACGACGGGAGCACAGAGGAAATGATCTTTTCTACGGAGAGCATTGCACAAAACCAGATATGGATGATGCTTCTTTTAGCATGGCAGCAAAAGATTTTTTGAAAAATTTGTCAATATCTGTTGAAGAGGCTAAAAAAATTGAGGTGCTTACACGAGATCAGGCTGATTCTGCTCTATGGCATAGTGAAAGGCGAAAACGCGTTACTGCCTCTAAATTTGGAGAGATTTGTAAAAAGAGGGAATCGTCTTCAGTAAAAAATTTGGTTAAATCTATTGTGCATCCGGTACCATTTTTCTCAAAAGCCACTCAATATGGCATAGACAATGAAGTAAGAGCACGAGAAGAGCTAGAACATCACTTGAAAAGGAAAATATCAACATGTGGACTATTCATTGATGAATAATTCAGTTACATGGCTGCCAGTCCTGATGGAATTTTAGAGGGAGAAAACTCCATTGTGGAAATAAAATGTCCATATGGAGCCAGGACTATGACTGTTGATGAAGAAATAGTTCAAAGAAAAATAACATTGTGGAAAAACGAATGCCATAATTGGTACTTTCAAATCCAGGGTCAATTGCGGATCGCCAAAATGAATTATTGTTTTTTATGTATTTGAACAATTTTATGGTTCCCAAAAAGTTCTACAAAAAGTTCAAATGAAATTTTTCACATTTTTTTCTAAAAACACAAAAAACTCGAAAACTGATAGATATATCGAAAAAATGGATGGAACATTTTTATTGAACTCAGATATGTCTACAAAAAGTTTTCATGAAATTTTTGCATATTTTGGAAAATGCACAAAATATTTGATTTTCTTTAAAAAAAAAACAACAAAAACTCCAAGATGGCGATTGATTTTCAAATTTTACATTAGAACTTTTTTGATAAACCTCTGAAAGTCTACAAAAAATGTGAATTCATTTTTTCTGTAATATGAATAGCCTGGAAAACATTTCACAAAAACGAAAAATTAGGGACAGAAAAAAATTCAAATTTCTAAATACTCCAAAAACTTGAAAACTAAACAAGGTATCGAAAAAATGTATCGGATCATTTTATAGAACTCCAATATGTCTACAAAATGTTTTCATGAAATTTTTGCATATTTTGGAAAATAAACAAAATATTTGATTTTCTTAAGACAAAACAACAAAAACTTCAAGATGGCGATAGATTTTCAGTTTCACAATCAGCCTTTTTTGATCATCTCATGAAAGTCTACAAAAAGTTTCTTTACATTTTTCCGTAATATCAATAGTCTGGAAAATATCTAACAAAAACGAAAAATTTGGGATTTTGGGACTTTGGGATTTTTGAATATTTACTTCCCCCCTCCCTTCAAATTTTCCCGGGCGCTGACCTCCCGGTTTTTTCAATATTTCCTTTCCACCCCTTCTTCAAATTTTTCCGAGCGCTTCGCGCCCGGATTATTGTATATTAACTTCCCCCCCCCCCCAACCTCCTTCAAATTTTCCCGGGCGCAAAGCGCCCGGATTTTTGAATATTTACTTCCCCCCCCTCCTTCGAATTTTCCCGGGCGCGAAGCGCCCGAATTTTTTCGTATCTACCGCCTCGTTGCCCCTAACCTCCAAATTTTCCATATCTTGAACAAAAAATTGCGATTTGAAAAAATTAGGGACTTACAAATAATTTTCACATTTTTTCCTAAAAACAGTTCCATTGAACTCAGAGATGTCTACCAAAAGTCTTCATGGCATTTTTTCATATCTTGAAAAATAAACTGAATATGGATTTTTATTTTATAAAAACACCAAAAACTCAAAGATATCGACAGACTTTCGAGTTTCACAAAAAACCTTTTTTGATCATCTTATGAAAGTCTACAAAAATTGTAGATTTTTTACGTGATATCAATAGTCCGGAAAATATTTCACAAAAACAAGGAGTTTTCATGAATTTTCTTCAAATTTTGAATAATAACACAGTCATGCATTGAAAACACGTATTTTTGTAGGAAATTGGTCCACAGAGTCAAGCATTGAAAACACGTATTTTTATGGGAAATTAGTCCACAGAGTCATGCATTGAAAACACGTATTCTTGTAGGAAATTAGTCCACAGAGTCAAGCATTGAAAACACGTATTTTTATGGGAAATTAGTCCACAGAGTCATGCATTGAAAACACGTATTCTTGTAGGAAATTAGTCCACAGAGTCAAGCATTGATTACACATATTTTTGCATGGAATTAGTCCACACAGTCAATCATTGCAAACACGTATTTTTGTAGGAAATTAGTCCACAGAGTCAAGCATTGATTACACATATTTTTGCATGGAATTAGTCCACACAGTCAATCATTGCAAACACGTATTTTTGTAGGAAATTAGTCCACAGAGTCAAGCATTGAAAACACGTATTTTTGTAGGAAATTAGTCCACAGAGTCATGCAAGCATTGAAAACACGTATTTTTGTAGGAAATTAGTCCACAGAGTCAAGCATTGAAAACACGTATTTTTATGGGAAATTAGTCCCTAGAGTCATGCATTGAAAACACGTATTCTTGTAGGAAATTAGTCCACAGAGTCAAGCATTGATTACACATATTTTTGCATGGAATTAGTCCTCACAGTCAATCATTGCCGGAAGCCAAGTCTGAGCGTTAGGTGGAACCTAGCGTAGGCGGATCCCACGCTCAGACTTGTTAATACAACTAGATACATCATATTAGACATACCAGAGGCGAACCCAGACTTATTTTTTTGGGGGTGGGGGATCACCTTAAATTTGACCGTACTTTTCTTTCTCTTCTTTTGAGATCTGGAATACTCGATTTGGGCAAGTAATAATTCTGGGAGGGCTTTTTTTGTAGCTCACCCTGTAACTTCCCTGAACGAAAGTTGCTCCTCTTGATCGTTAGAGTGATATCCGATGATTAAACGATTCTGACGACTAATAGGATTTTGAATGTATCCTGCCATGTCCCTTGGAACACATTTTTGAACATGTTCTCTTCTTGATTTGTTTTATTAACTTTTTGTGGTATTTTTGTGTCAAAAAATTCGTTAGTCTCATTCCAATACCTATAGGCCAAGCTGTAGATAAAAATAAAATGCTCTTTTTACATAAAATATAAGACGCAAACGGCCTATACTGCTTTTGATAAGATAGTTCGTAAATGAAAACCTCGGTTTTCGCCCCAGCAAAATCGCTTTGTGGAATTTTTTAAACAAGAAATAATGAAAAAAATTACAACTTTCTTGTTTTTTGTGAATATCTCAAAAAGTGTGGGAGGAAACCTACAAAATGTTTTTTTATACGACATCGACATTTTCACTGAAAACCTCTAAAAAGAGACCATTTTTTTTTAAATTCATAATTTGTATAAATATGAAGCTGGACAAACAATATTGCGGAAACTGATAGATAATAACATGTGGTTCAACTGTGCGCAAGATGGTTTTTTTCCGATTTGTAGTTTTTGCACAATCGCGTTATAAACAATTTGAGGGCAAATCTTTCTAATTGCACCGATTTAAGGGAGATCATCTTATTGATGGTCAAATCTGATGACTAGCCTGATAGGGTAAGTATACTGTGCAGTCTTTTGTTTTGTATCTGTATATGCCTCATAGGTGAATAAAGTGCTATTTATTTATTTATTTATTCAAATTCTGTAAACGGCATTTGGAAGTAGAGATCAATACCTATAAATTGCATATTTTAGATTTTCACCTCAGTGGTGGGAAATGTGTTGAAAATGTCAATGGAAGTTAACTCGAGTTAACTTCTGTGCGACTTTGGGTGATTTCGGACGCATCTTGATCAACTTTTAGTGACATTTTCAACACATTCGGGCAGAATACATTTTGCGCACAGATGAAACACATATTATTATCTATCAGTTTCCGCAATATTGTTTGTCCAGCTTCAGATCTATGAAAATAATAAATTTTTGAAAAATTGTCTCTTTTTCGAGTTTTTTCCCGGATTTTCTCAGTGGAAAATGCACCGATCCGGTCGTATGAAAATCCATTTTGTAGGTTTTATAAATCTCTACAAAAGTTCCATTTACTGTAAAACGATTCCTTGAATAATCTTTGAGATATTTCCAAAAAAATTTAAAAAGTTGTGATTTTTTCACCATTGCTAATCCCACAAAGCGATTTTGCTGGGGCGAAAACTGGATTATTCATTAACGAACTATCTTATAAAAATAAGTATATGCCATATTCTCTATAGCTTGGTCTTCTATGCTTTGATATAAGTAAGGTTCATTAAGAGTCCTTCCCCCAATTTCGTTTAACTGAATACCAATAAGTATCCCGGAAAGCGGTCTCCCGACATATCGCAATAGGCTGACCTCAAACCGGAAACAATCTCTACTCTTGGCTGAGAAACGCGACGATTACGTTTTCCCCCTGATACAATTTCCTACCGACCGGAAACAAACCATCTCCTTTTGTGCGTTTTCCGCCGCTCCGCCACGAGATCGTAGACTTGGGTGTCTGATTGTGAAAACATATAATTATATTTTGTATGACTCGTTCGCTACGGACACAAAATGCTATCCAATATATAACGTGTGTGAGTCTTGTTTATCGTTTGAAAGTAATCTTAAGGCGGATTTACCAGATTCATAATGCATAGTTTATTGCATACGCGTAAATTGTAAGGCGGATTTACCGGACTCATACTGCGTAATTTTATTGCATAATCCATAAGTTCAACACAGGGATTTCTTTATAAATTGTGAAACGGGTAAATCATTTCAATCGAGTCCCTGTTTTGAACTTTTATGGATTAGGTATGCATTAAAATTACGCACATGCAATAAATTATGCATTATGAATCCGGTAAATCCGCCTTTAATGTGAATAAAAGTCATGTTACTCCACCCAAGTCCTAAACCAGGAGAATTTCGACCAAACTGACTAAATTCACTGTGGTCATTAAAAAATATTCCTACAGTGGAAGTCTATTTTATACAGAGTGACCAATTTAAAATGAAAGCACCCTTATAAAATATATATTTTTCAACCGATTGGAATAATGTTAGAAAAAAGTGTGAGTTTAAATGTTTTTGTATTCGTCGTTTCTAAGATATAAGTGGTCAAAGTTATTAAAAACTGTTTTCTTAGTCGAAATAAGAAAAATTCAGGATGAAAATGTATTCGGATCTCATAAACATGACCGATTATAATCTTATTGATGATAATACATTAGGATTTTTACAATGAATAGTAAATAAAGTCGTTTTTCTGGATTTTTATTGTAGCACTATTCCAGAACCAACAAGTTATATTTTGCCAAGACCTAGTTTTAGTCTATCCTAGCTGATAAAAATGTGTTTTGTTTCTCTCTGTTTAAAATAAGAATTATTAAAATTTTAGGATTATACCCCTATACTGAAAACAATTGACAGGTCGTTTTTCACGACAAGAAATAATGTATTGCTGTTTGTGATTGAACATAAGATAGGGTAACTTTCTGATGAACTCAGTTGTTCAATATTACCTTTCATTTATATACAGGGTGCGTTACATTCTATTGTTAGGTCATTTACAATGCTTTTATTGAATATCTTGAAGACTGGTTCTTAAATTTGGAAATAATTTTACTTACACTATTTTGAAAACGTTTACTATTGGTTTTGTCAGTTTTCTATGTTGCGTTTCTAAGATATGCATTTTCAAATTTTACAGTATTATGATATATTGGTATATTACAATACATTAGGGAACCTTTTGTTAAATTAAATTATATTACATAACTTTTCGAAATCAACTGTTATACCTGGTTAGATATTTAAATTGACGTCCTCCTTGTTATTGTACTTATAGATATTTTCTTTTTGTACTTTTCAACAAGTGAAATAAACATATTATTATTATATAAACAACACAAACTACACTCAACAGCAATATTGAACTCATACATGCAAACTCAAAAACATAATTAACGACTTCAACTACCCCATATATCGTTATACCGAAAACTTTAAAAATGAATATCTTAGAGATACAACATAAAAAGTTGACAAAACTGTCATGTATAATAGTCAACATCTTCAAAACAGTGTGAGCGTGATTAGGTACAAATCAACTGAACAGTTTTTGTTAAATCAATTGTTGCAATAAATTCTTTTGTAGTCAAGAACGAACTGTCAATTGTTTTTGGTAGGTACAGGATTAAAATCCAAAAAACCTATAATAGACTGAAACCATGGTGTCCTACCAAAATAGAACTTATTGGTTCTGGAATGGTGCTACAAAGAAACCGCAAAAAATGATTTTTTTTAGTATGTCCCTTGAACACGTATTTACTATCATCAATAAGATTATAATTGAATATGTTATCGAGTTCCAATAACTACATTTTATTCCTGAATTTATCTTGATTCGACTAATATAACAGTTTGTTTTTCTTTGTCAGTCCTACTAATTACGACGTTTTCACGAACTTTGGCCGCTTATATCTCAGAAACGACACATACAATGTCTCATCTAATGCCTCATCCCACTATAGCATAATGAAATATCAGCCAATTTGACAGAGATGAATGAATCTTCATTTTCAGTGCCAACTATTCTTATTTTCAGGGAGAACATCTATAAAAGTTATTAGCGATTTTTTTTAGATAAACTATGACTACATCACTGGATTCACGACATTTTAAAATGCTTCATGTCTATATTACTTCGAAATGTGCATATCAATGATGAAGTTATAAGAGAATAACATTTTTTGACAAATAATGTCGTTTAATCAACCCACCATTTCAATTTCAGAACTTTTATAAAATTCTCACTACATTACTGGTTTCAGAAAGTCTCGAAATTTCAACTTAATCTCTTCTTAAAAAAAAAAACTATAAGTGAATAAAATTTGAAAAATATGTCGTTGAATGGAATTTTATCAATGAAAACATTATTGGGTGGGATATATTGCAATCCCGTACAATATTGTATCAAAACAACTGTAAACAACCATGATTGTAGTCCATAAGTATTTCTTCAAGTGGGGTGGATAGAGAAATAGAATCAGGATGGAAGGTAATCTCCACAAATACGATTTCTGCAAAATAAGGTTATTTTACTTTCAATTAAATTATAATAAATAATAATAATTCGCCTATGATTTTTTCCAGTTTACCTATACCATTTGTCAAATTGAAAAAATGAGAGTTCTCATTTCAACTGCTTTAGGTACGTTATTGAATTCAGAATGCATCAATGAAATTAACAAGTGGCTGTTTAAACACACTATTTGTAATGAGTTGTAATTTTGTGATTCCACCATTAGTAAACTGAGTTGGTTTATTTTTTAAATGAAAATAGATAATATAACAGCACGGTACAAGTCGAAATGGAAGGATACTGTCCGAAGAAGGAATGAAAATAATCAATATCAGATTACTTCAGAAATTATCGAAATAGGTATTTGAGGGTAGCCACCAGCCTAGATGTTAACTTACTCAGTGAGAATATTAGGTGATAACTTGGGAAAAACAAATTGAAGCCATTTAAACAAAAAAAAAACACAGACTCTAGATCAAGAATTTTTTTGGAATTTTACTGGCCGAATATTTTAATGGTAAATTTTTTTAATGAATATTTTATTTAGTAATGAAGCTAGTTTTACAAGAAATGGGTCGGTTTTATCACGAAGTTTTCTTCATTGGGCCTCTGGAAATCCTAAATGAGTGATCAACTGTAAATGGCAGTATTCAGCGAAAGTTAATGTTTTGTGCGGAATACTGAATTGTCAGAGGCCAGAGGAACATCTACTACCTGGTGACCAAGAAGCATTCCCAAGATAAACCGTCCTTTGAAGATGTCTGGAGGAGCCTCACCCAACTGATGGACCAGAATCTGGTGGACTTGGCAATCCCAAAATTATCCTGTGGTATTGATGGGCTGGATTGGAGAGTTATAAAAACTATTGCTGCAATCCTATTCCACGACCTAACATGAAGACTGTGGAGTGTTATTTTCATCGAACTTCACGATGCAGTTATGGGGAATCCTTCGAATATCGACACACTCCAAGGATGACATTTCGGGACGAAATATCTCTAAGAAGGGGGCAATGTGGCGAAGCTGCGGGCGATGCCGGGCCTGAACGCTCACGTAGACCGCGCGTGAGCGCGAATTATTTCCGAGATGCTTTGCTTCGAGAAGAATCTGGTCTAATCGGAGAACGTTCCTAAGACTTTCGAGAAATATCAGGAGCATTCCGAGAAGTGAACGGTGAGTATAAAAAGAACCACGCAGCAGAGTTGGGATAGTCAGTGAAGCGGAAGTCGAACATAAATAGTGCAGTGATTGTTATATAAATTGTGTATTGTGTTGAAGTTATTGAGGCATTGTATTTCGTAAAATAAATAATTTTAGAGTGGATTTGTTTAAATATACTACAGTAATTACGTCTCCAACTATGTAAGAATGTCGTGAATCCAGGTATGTTGTCAGATGTTTTCTAAAAAAAATAGCTACTAATTTTTTTTGATTCTTGACCTTAAACGTAGTTGGCCCTGAAAATGAAGACCCATTCATGAAATCTAATATCTTAGTGGACTTTTTTAATTACTACCTAATGAAAAAAATATATACGGTTTATAAAAGTTATACTGTATATTCAATATATTAATAATAATGATAATTTATTATTTACCATAGAAAAAATAAAACATTACATTCAGAACTTACTTATGTACAGACATACACGATAATATAATATAACGTTGGTAAATAAATGGTTTGGTGTTGGGTCTGTTGACCGATTCTTCCACACCAACCGATATTGGTAGAAGAGCGTGATTTCTGTCATCTATCTATGCAATAATATTATTATATCAGATGTAAGATTTATGTCAGCTAAAAGCACGTTCTCATCAACAAAAAACACGAAAGTATAAAGGGATTTTGTCTCTTATTGCGGTAAAAATGAAAAAAATATTTCAGTGTTTCTAATGAATGCAGCAGTTTCTAGGATGACGTCAAGATAATAAAAAATTAACAGTGTTTAGTATGTGCAGAAAACAATTATGAAATATGCTGAAATATAAGAAAGGCGCAATATTTTGGAGCTAGAGAAAACTTAAAAATGAAATTTACTTTGGAGGATAATGAAACATGTACATTTCTCGCATATGGGATTCCACAGGGATTTATATTGGAATAAATGAATATTTGGGAACTTTGGTGGTAATACAATTTAAGAAATATAAACTACCCAAACACCACAACCATGTCAGTTTCACTCGACGCGCGTTACGCCAACAAAGTTAGCATTTGAAGAGTTGAAGCTTTCTGCCCCTCAATCAATATGTTCAAAACATACGCATAAAGCGAATTCTTAGCTTACACTCCGCTTCACGATGTGCCCTTTGAATCGTTGTGCATACTTTAAATGCTCACTTATACACTTGTATAATAATATACTATTTTTAATGCACTAAAAAGCTTGCGAAATCTTCAAGATTATACTGCCGTGCTAAAGCTTATGGGAGTATCTGACATTTTATCAAAATTCGAAGTATGGCTTTTTTGGATACCTACTGGAAGACTCATTCTACTTTTTCCCAAAGCAAAAGGACATATCTGAGCTTCCATATACCTAATAATAATCAATGAAATAGTATCTGTCTACAATGTATATCACTAAAAGCTCCATTTTCTCAAAAGTAAATTTTTGCAGATACGCCCATTAGCTCAAGCACGACAGTATAACACGTCGTGCTAGATAATTGCTACTAGGTATAAGCTCCAAGTTTCCAGTTTATCAATTCGGGACTTGAGATGTCCATTACCTACTTAATTAGATGTAATAAAATATAGGTAAAAATGGTATTGTTTTTGAAGTCGTGATGCAGACATAATAAAAAAATTCGTATGAAACACGTTTATACGTGCCTTCATTGCAACGTTAAGGGTAGGTACTTCGCTTTACTCGCTCACTTTTACATTCGTATCATAACATACTGTTATGTAGGTACAACGACACACACTTCTCGTTGCCTTGCGAATGCCTTCATTATGTAAAGAGGTCAATTGCTGATAGAATTTGTGTTTACGTGAATAAATATCAATGAATTTGTAAAGTCCCGTATGATTTTTCACTCGATGTTTTCCTAATCCAAAGTAACTAGTAACAGGTCTAACATTATCAAGTATACAATAGATTCAACAATCTAAAAATAGTTTATTTTCGTTTCTTATACTTTTTATCCTTTTTTAACCATAAAATAATTCAATTGCTGTCTGGAAGATTTGTTCTTCGAAGACTATTTCACGACAATACCTTGCTGTTACTGAATTGTCCTCTACTACATACGAGGTTTTCCATTTTGTCCACAATTGATGTGTTGAAATAGTTAATTTTAAGACTAGGATGCCTGTTTTGCATTCAAAAATGGAAGAATTCCGCAATCGAGTATCAAATACAACTTTATCGAAAACTACCCCAAGATGCAAAACTTTTAAAAAGGTCGAAAGAAAATCTTGCCATTTACAATTTATTGATTTGACATATGATATTATCTATGTTTCAGTGCATATGTTGGTAATTATAGCAACACCAATAAAAGCGAACCTTTGCGATCCAATAATTGAAGCAAACAAGTATTTGTGAATATTGGCTTTGTTACTCTAGCATGTAAAAACAACTTAACCGATTGAGCTATACTTTTTCTTGGACGTAGTTTTCATACTCGGAAAGAAGATTGACCTATGGTCGTTTTAATAATATATTGTTTCAAAGTGGCGGCTGCTTTGATGACTTCCGGCTACAACTTGTCTACATTTCTTTTTGTGAAATTTCGGTGCATTCCAACAAACAACATTTAAATTCAATTATAATGAAGAGTATTATGCTTTTCTGGGTCCCATACTCCTGGTCATAAGAATTTGTCCACTTATAGATCTATAAAAATGAAACATTTTCTCGTAATTTTAACTTTCAAACCATACCGGTTCATCTTATTTGACAGCATAGTTTGTGAAGGCAAAAAATAATAAAGTAGACATTTTGAACATAGCTTTTGTTCGTATCCTGGGTCTTGATGTAATACATAGGTACTCGTTGCTGAATAGATGAAGTACAATTAAGGCTGAGACACAATTGAAGTTTTATGTTTTCAGCATTGAGTTTTACAATCTAAGATATCTTTTTAACACGGTCATTGCCATTGCCCCACGCCCCACAAACAATCTTTTTCTACGACAGTGCGTAAACTAACCTTTTACGCACTGCTGACAGTGCGTAAAGTAAAACTTTTTCACACAAGTGCGAAAAAAAATCACATGTGCGTAAAATCATCAACTGTGCGTAAAGTATTTTTTTACACACTGTTCATACATTTATGCATTTTTGAAAAATACAGTATTTTGCGTCAAATATAACTCGGAAGTCTTTATTTGATAATACGACGACAATTCATATCATTAATCATTCAAATTAATGAAATAATTGCTACAATTTGGCAATATAATAACTGTCGAAGAAAAAACTTTGTATGAAACACTTTCCTAAAGGGCTATTTTGTACTCGCGTGTTTGTTGAACTCGGCAGCGCCTCATTCAACAAATTTCACTCTCATAAAAAAAAATCTTACTTTACGAACTTGTATCATAAATAGCTGTTTTCTCAAATGCAAGCTTCATTTTTCAATTCTGTTGCGCCCTGTTTCATTTGTAAAACTTATCTTCTAAATCTCAAATGTTAAAACTTGACAGATAAATCTTCAATTGTGTCTCAGCCTTTAGTCATTAAAATAATTAAAAAGAAATGTTGCCACTTTCATTTTTTGACAATAATTGATAACTTATAATTTTCAAGAACCGCCGAAATTTTCCTATCAAAAGCATATTCTCCTTTATCATTTGTATATGGCCTAATCACTGTTTTTTGCCAAAAAAATCTAAATATTGGCGAATGCGCCCAAATATAATGTTGGTGAAGGCGCTCATTTAAATCATATTCATCAGTCGCGGCTAGTCTGTTTATATGGCTTCTGGTGAACAACTATGTTATTTATATACTCTTCTACCCGTAAGATGGAGGGTTTAACATATTCAATTTTCAAAAGAAGGCAGTGTAGATAGACAAAACTTCCCGTTTCTGTTTTTTCGATAATAATAAAAACGTTAAGATTTCCTGCAAACATTTTGAAAACATGTGCAGATATTGTGGTGTAAGCACTACGCCATCTTCAGATGCTGAAAACTCAGACATTATCGTTTCGATATGAATTCTTCACGGAAGACCATTAAACCAATAATGAAAAATAGAAATTTGCAAGAATTCCGTGAAGAATCTCTATCGGATATAAGGCTATAGAAAAATGCAAATTTCCCAACACAGCTCAATACGACTTTTTGTTCTTAGCCAATAGGTCAACAATAATTTTCGAAGCAACCCATTCAACTATAACCCAACTAGATAAAATAAAGATAGTTTTTGGATTGGCATGTTTGATTTGGCTTAAAGCTTACGAAAATGTGATTATCGAATGCTTGACTACTACAAAATTATTGATTATGTTATTGGAGGGATACCAATACGATGATTTGAAAGTTATTTATTCAATCGACAACAATGAGTTATGGTGAACGGGTAACAGGGAACTTTCCTGTTTTCTCCGACTGGGATCTATTACAAGAATTCATTTTAGGGCCAAATCTATCCCTACTTTATGTAAATGAACTTTTGTAGCTCCTGATTCCGAACCAATATTATTCGCTGATTATCCTTTCAGAAAGAGATGATTATACTTTTTTTAATGTAAACGAGAACATAAAAAAATAAAATTTTAATAAAACAAAATAAACCTGAAAGTTCACAGAACCATTTGTATAAAATTTAAAGAAAAGTGAAACGAAACCCTTCCGATTGCACTCTACAATATCTCCTTTGTAAATGAAAACAATTCGCTTGGTTTCATCATCGACTCGCAATTAAACTGGAAATCATACATTGGATTATATTTACTGCAAATTCCATTATTCTTGACTGAAAATAAAAAAAAACAGCAAAAATTCAGTCAAGCCCACACTCGACACTCGTCAATATAGACAATTAATAGTTTTACCGGCAATTATATGGAAATGTTGTTACTACATGGGGCGCAAATTCTATAATGAGTTGTACTCTTATGAGAATGTTAGGATAACAAAGTTCCAAAAACTCTTATCAAGTAAATTCTACTATCTATAATGTTCAAAAAATATCGTGAGAGCCGAGGGAAAGTAGAAGGAATTGGTGTTCTTTTTCAATTGCTGCAAACTGCATGCCTAAGGAAACACCTCTGGTGGCAGTGAGTTTCAAAGCTTTGCTACTCGTTGGAAGAATGAGCCCTGGGATAGAGATGTTCGGCATGTCTCCAAAGTGACGACAAAGGGATGTGAAGACTGACCGCTACGGGTCAACGGGTCAGTCTCGATATTTCAGAAAAGCATCGTCCACGAAAATATCTGTAAAACAGATACAGATCGCCAATCTTTCTGCATTGTTCACCTTATTAAATTTATTGATGTATTGATTTAAAATTTATACACTTATGATATTTATGATTCCGGTTCACTTTATAAGTTTTTGTACCCAATTTCAGACATGCCCCGTATATTCTAATGGGTTTACATGTGAACGAATCATCCAAATAACGTTTTCTTACCTATCATATATCCACACCGCCGCTAAAAATGAACGTTTCAGTCTAAACCTCGTTTTTTTTTTGTTTCCAGATATCCCGGACATCCCTGAGAGCATCGGCCACCTCCGTGCGCTGCGCGTCGCCGACTTCAGTTCGAACCCGATTCCTCGTCTTCCGCCGGCCTTTAGCCAGCTCAAGTCTCTCACGGTGCTGGGACTCAACGATATGTCGCTCACCACGCTGCCGCACGATTTCGGACAGCTCACGTCGCTTACGTCGCTTGAACTCAGGGAAAACTTACTCAAGGAGCTGCCGTCATCGGTGTCTAAACTTTCCAACCTAGAAAGGTTGGACTTGGGAGATAACGAAATCGAAGAGCTGGTAAGAAAAAAATTAATAAATAATCAATGTCCGGTGATCGAGTTTTCATCAATCCCCGAAACCTACCAGAATCCCACTTGCTAGAGAAAATTTGGAACTAGTTTTGGCCCCATCAGCAAGATAGTAGTTTTCAAAAATGTTTGTACTCACGTCATAATTTATTATAATAATAGCAGTCATAATAGTACTCCCTCATAAAACTCGTAGAGTGTAAGCAAATTGCAGAGGGGGCTATCATTATTGGTCACATTACTTTTCAGCTGTAGGAATCCCCGAATGATCGAAGCGCATTCCAGTAAGTGACACCTTCGCTTCCTCACTATGACCCCAGAGCTGAATACGTTTTTTTTTAAACAACTATTTGAAATTGTTGATACGTTTTTTAATTACATCAATTCCAAGTTGTTTAGGTTTTTCCAGAAATTTAATGTGATAAATGTAACGTATAAACGGTTTTGAATAATTGATTTGTATACATAAAGTCTAACTTCTAATTCATAATATCACAAATTATCTCATTTATATAATTTAATTTAATAATTTATTTTAAATTCAAAGTAGACTGTTCATGCTGAACTCTGTCTCTTTCGTCATCTAACTCTCTGTAACTGTAGCTCCACTTCACTCGCGGCGTGATTTATATCTACGGAGTGTTGTTCTCTCGAATATTCCGGGCCTCCGGGAAAATACTAGAGAAGTCGCTTGTGGATCCACGGCTTGCTTCTAGATGATTAGGTATTCCGGATACGTGAGTGGTGACATCACCGCTGTCAACAGAACTTCGCTGAGGCAGGTCAGGATCCAGCGCGGCATCGGCACTGGAGTAAATTTTTTTAGCTGGAGGCCGCATTCCACGCGAGCGCCTGGTGAAAAAAATTAAAGAAACTACATGAAAACATTGTTTATTATAATACCATACAACAAAAGACCAACACAAAATATACAGGCCGTTTTTTTTAGCTGATCCCACTATTGCTATCTCGGAAACGGAGAGACCTACAAGGTCGGTTAAATGGGAAAAAAGTTTCCTATTTTGGGGAGCAATAATAAGCTTAAATATCAATGGTTGTTTTTGAGATATTCGCAAAAAACTAAATTAGTCGAATTTCCTTTTTTTGGCTCTACCGCCTCCATTTCGAATGATATGAGAAAAAGTCAGGGGAACTTTCAATAATATTTCATATTTTTTATAATCTGATATGATCCAATTTCCAATGCGATTTTTCGTTCATTAGATTCCATCATCAACTTTATTTTTGTAAATACGGACCTCCAGTTTTTTTCATCGATTTTTGTAGCCACTTTCACAACAAATTCAGCTATGTATTACAATACATGTGTTTCTCGCCGTTTTACTCCGAAAAAACATCATCAATATTTGGTCATACAATTCTGTCAGTGTAGTCTCAAAAAAAGTCAGAGGAACTTTCTCATATAAACCAATTTCCAATGCGACGTTTCGTTCATTATATTCCATAGTCAACTTTATTGTTTTCAAGTTTTTTTCATCAATTTTAGTAGCCACTGTTTCAACAAATTCAGCTACTAATTACAATACATGTATTTTTTGACGTTTTTCTCATGATCAGTGTATAGTGATGAGCTACCTCAAAAAAGTAAGTACCAATATTTTTTGGGTCTAGAACTCAAAGATATACATAAACTCCAATATCAAAAGCAAATGTGATATACCAAGTAACAAACAGAAGAAAATGTCAAAATAAGAAATAAGAAAACTGTCTAGAAATGTATTGTAATTGATAGCTGAATTTGTTAAAACAGTGGCTAAAACTTGAGGCCCATATTTAAAACAATAAAGTTGACTATGGAATTTAATGAACGAAACGTCGCATTGGAAATTGGTTCATATAAGATTATAACAAATATGAAACAGTATTGAAAGTTCCTCTGACTTTTTTTTGAGACTACACTGACGGGAATTGTATGACCAAATATTGATGATGTTTTTTCGGAGAAAAACGTCGAGAAACGCATGTATTGTAATACATAGCTGAATTTGTTATGAAAGTGGCTACAAAATCAGATGAAAAAAACTAGAGGTCCGTATTTACAAAAATAAAGTTGATGATGAAATCTAATGAACGAAACGTCGCATTGAAAATTGGTTCATATTAGATTATAAAAAATATGAAACATTATTGAAAGTTCCCCTAACTTTTTCTTATATCATTCGAAATGGAGGCGGTACAGCCAAAAAACGAAATTCGACTAATTTAGTTTTTGGCGAATATCTCAAAAACAACCATTGATAGTTGAGATCTGAAAAAAGCTTATTATTGCTCCCCAAAATAGGAAACTTTTTTCCCATTTAACCGACCTTGTAGGTCTCTCCGTTTCCGAGATAGCAATAGTGGGATCAGCTAAAGAAAACGGCCTGTATATTCTAGACAGCAAACTAGGAACTAACAGAAAACAGCTTCTCAGAAAGAAACAAAATAATACGTAGGTCTTCAATATATTGGAACAGGAATGATTTTTCCTCTTCCTTCCACCCTGCCATTGTCTAAAGAAGTATAGTCAGTTAACCTTATGGGATTATTATTGGATGACAATGGGGTTTATTAGTAGATGGCGCCAGCACGATTGCCCCCAAAAAGGAGACAAACGAATGAGATGGAAAGTGTCGTAGTAATCGCGTAAAGTGAATAATGAATGGACATTATTTCGTGTTTTTGATTGGCTCAGTGTCCGTTCCACCTGCCACTTGCAATTTGCATGTAAACGAGAGAGCAAAGTAGCGAACTTTCGTGGTGTTTGGCATTTCATTGTTTTTGTCTTCTAATTCACATAAGTAGATATTTCTCTTGACTAATGTTTGGGGGAAGATGTCCAACGTTCTTGATGACAACCGATGATTGGTTTCAAGTTATGAAGGTGATAATGCCATTTCCGACAGTTACCATATTATGTTCTGTTTTTATTGAGAGCTTTTATTTAACTTGCTCTGTGTGTGTTAGATGGGTACAAATCTTGCAAGCTGAATTAGAACCACTTCCTCTTATTCTATGGAATTGAAATTTTTCGTGTTGGTTCAGTTCCGATGACAAAACATTAATGTCGAAGAAATTGTCCCCCCTGCCCCCCGAAAGTTAGAGAACGCGTATAGAGTTTCGGAAGTTTTATTGACTGATTTGGACGTCAGAAATAACAACGAAAAAAAATATGTAGGGAGGGGGGATGCCCCCCCTTCTCTCGAAAAGTTGGAAAACTAACTCGTGAAATTAAAATCGGAAAAATCTCTAAAAATCGTGAAAAATATCTGACAGTCGAATGTTATGGTTTATAAAAAGGAATTGGTCCCCCCCCCCCGTGCTCCGAAAGCTAGATAGAGAACGCGAAGGTTTTCGATTCTAAAGAAGCTAGCAAAGCCACGGATTTTTCTATGAAGGAGGAGAGCAAAAAATTCGGGAATATGGTAATAAATTAGCCTAAAATGATCCTAAAATTATGTAACCCATCCCGAGTCGAAATTCGTGTGTGGCTTTGCTAGCTTCTTTAGAATATGTTTCGGACGTTCTTTTGGCGGATTTGGACGTCAAAAATTACAGCAAAAAAAATGAATTAGGGGGGTACTCGCCTCCCTCTTTTCTTGAAAAAAAAAAAAATGGAAAAAACGCGAAATTATAATCGGAAAAATATGTAAAATTAGTGAAAAATATCTGACCGTCGGAAATTATGTTTTAAATAATTTCGCATCCCCTTTCCCCCCTCAAAAGCTAGGTAGAGAACGCAAAGGAATTCGGAAAATGTTTCAACAGTTTCGGACATGGAAAATAATGAAGAAAACAAAAATAGATCGGGGGGTACGCCCTCCCTTACTGTCACAAAAAAATAGGAAAACTCGCGGAATAGAAATAAAAAAAATCCGTAAAAATAGTGAAAATTATCTGGCCATTGAACAAAACGGTTTTAAAAAAATTCACCCCTCTGCCCCCCTCTAAAGCTATTTAGAGAACACGTAGAAATTAGGAAAAATTTCCAACGGTAAATTAACAGGCAAGCGACCGTGCAACAATGGCGCATTGATTGAAATGAACAGACTAAGGAACATATTCACAGAAAACTAAAATAAGAAATAAATAAACTTAAAAAACCTTTTCAGATAAAAGCTTTTATTTAAATGCACTAAAGCGAAAAACCCATAATTTTGTTACATTATAAAATTTTAAATGATATAAAAGCTTGTCGTGTGAATAAATCTTTAGGTGATTTTTGAATTTTATATACCTACTATAAGAATTACATACATACTTCTCGCGACAAGCTTTTATATCATTTAAAATTTTAGAATGTAACAAAATGATGGGTTTATTCACTTTAAAATTTATTTTCTTCTTTTTAGTGCATTTAAATAGAAACTTTTCTCTAAAATGATTTTTTTTCAAGTTTATTTATTTACCATGAAGTCAAAGTTGTAAAACCTAATAAGGCTTTTTTTTTCGAAATTAGGTACTGATATAATTGCATTATCTGCGACTGAATTTGAAGTTTCAGTCGATCGTTCGAAATAAGTGGATATCCTTATCAAAAATGAAACTTTATGACTTCATGACCAATACGCACAGAAAACTCATATAAAGAAGATGAAATAGTTATTTATATATGATACAAAAATTCGTAAATTAGGACTTTTTTTATGAGCGTGGAAACACGTGAGTACAAAAAAGCTCTTTATGAAAATGTATCTACAATTTTATTTCTACGCCTGTAGCAATTGTTGAGTATATTTTATTCTATGAAGTTTTCATTTGATGACTTTCGAGTAAAATCTGACGCAAAATACTGTCTTTTGGAATTATATGAACGATGCGTAAAACATAACTTTACGCATATTTGATTTTTTCACTTACGTGTCCTGAAAAGTATCACTTTAGTGTACGTGCGCACTGCGTAAAACCATAAATATTTCCATCTCCCCGATGATCGTGCATGGTCAGTAAACTATATTTTTTTCTACAACCGCTTACCAAAGTAGGTAGCCTTTGACGCTTTTAGATCTCAACGCAAAGCTGATGTTTTCTCGGAAATGTTTTGTGACAGCTTTTTCGCTCTAGTGCGAAAATATTGAAGAAACGGTCGATCTCTCGATCTCTTTCGTTGAAAAAGAACCTATCCTTGCATGATGTTTAGTATAGACAATAAATTCATAACACTCTTAGGAACTGTGGTGGTGTTGACAGCGTAGCTGCTATCAAGCTGAAGGCCTGTGATTCGATCTCGACATACTTTTTTTTTCAAGCAAGTTATCTTGTTTTGTTAGAGATGTGAATTATTGGATATTTGGATAGCTTATTCATTTGGAATTACTATTGAGTGTTTATTTTCTCATGGGTGCCTATGTTGAATGAATTGTCAATCGTTTCTATGTTTAAAAGCTGCGTTTGAAGAAAAAAAACATGTGTTTATTTCGCCGCTCTCCAAAGATTACCGCGCTCCTCGCGCTCTAAATACACAAATAACTATATTGTACAACAAAAACTGTATTTTAGGCCCGTGTAGGAGATGAATGATTTCTGGTGACAACCTCCTTTGAAACTCTCCTTATATGTCCATATACATTGTTGATAACATCGAACCATCAATTAAAGAACACCTGTCCACCAACACTTGAATTTTCCTTGAACTGTCCTACCCAAATAATTCTAGATCTATCATGGACGGATTCGGACATGAATCACAAAATGTGTCCTCCATCTTGAATGTTCGTATTGGTCTCCAACACAACAAGTTACGTGTGAGTGAAACTAAACAAAAGCTTGTACAAATAATACTGATATATTATTATTTACCTACTTATTGGGTGCCTTCAAGCACTAATGAATATTCTTTATGTGTTTTCAAAACATATCAACTGCGATATAATATTGTAATACATTTTTTTTTGTACCTATACTTAGGGATCATTTTTCAGTGAGAATATTGCTACATTACGTGTTTCATTATATTAGGCTTAATTGCAGCAATATAAAATTTTACCACTGATCATCATCTGATATTCGAAACATCGAAATGCAAACTTTGACTCGTCTTTTATTCTGCTAAACATCTCACCAATGACAATATTCTGCACATTTCTGAATGAAGAGAATGAAAACTGGCGTTCTATTTTAAAAAGAGACAGAAGTATAGTTTTGCGTGCCATCCGATAACGGCGCCACATTACTGGATACATTTTCAATGTTTCCAGTAAAATAGTATAGATGTCTCAGGTGACGGCCATCCAATGCATTTTGCACAGGGATTGTCTGACTATTCTTCTTTAGACAATGACCCTGCTTTCACTTTCTTCGCAGTTGGTTCACTCATGTTCATGCGCCGACAGCTCCAGATAGACTGATGAAATATTGCGCAATATTTGTCAGCCCCCTCACAATGCGCTCTCATACTACAGAATATTATCCGCAAAAATGTTCTTAGAAAACTTTTGAACGTCCCACAAAATATTGAATACCCCTCTTTTTGCACAATATTTGTCCTCGCAGTCTCAATATTTTTGCACGACATCTTCAAAATTTTGTGCAAAATTTTTGCCAGTGTGAGGGCCGCATAAGTATTCGATGAACAAAAAATGTTTCAAGTATATCGTCAAGTGTACAACTTGGGAAAGTTAAATAACAAGTTGCATCGGGTTACTTATGAGTAATTTTTGCACAGTTTCTAGGGCAGAGAGAACAAATATAGATAGTACCTTTTTAAACATGACTTGCACTTCTTTTCCTGATCTTATTTCCTACCGTTTTTCAAACATGTTCACTGACCGCTGATCTGGATGCAGGATTAGAAGTCCTAGTAATTCACAATTTTCATATACCGTTCAAGGTATTAATAATTATCGAAACCAAGCAAGTAAGCCACCATAACCAAGTTAATGCCTCTACATAATCACGGACACACTGCTAATGCCTAACTTATGTTAGCAGTGTTAGCACTAACTTACATATCCGGCGCTCGAACGGGATCGCCCTACCAGAGAACATATACCACAGATACAGCTTAATAAACACACAGCTAGGAAACTTGATGTGGAGGGGGTAGCCAACGCAGATATTCGCGCACCCAGGGTCGGACTGGACAGGGCGGCAGGGCGGCAGTTGCCGCCTGGGCCAACCTTAGAAAATGTGGGGGGCCAAAAGCAAAATGTGGGGCCAAATACAAAATGACACAAACACAACTAAATGGTATACACTTCCGCTGATCATTGACCCGTATCCCTTATCATCTTCCAGTTGATAGTAATCGTTAAGGTTCATATAAAGTCAAATATTTCGCGTTTCTGAACTGTAAGATGGCACTGACAAGATATATTTTTCTTACCATAGTGACAGCGATCTTTCATAATATTTTCAAATAAATTACAGTTTCCTGCTGGAATATCTACCGAATTAACCCTACTGCAAATGCATTGGTGCCAAATCTCAACATTATTCGGAGTACTGCGAAATAACTCACAGGATTATTAATCATTATCTGGTATTAATTGTAGTAATGTGGTTCAATGCATTATGTAGCTATATTGTCAAGGGGGTTGTGAGAGGAAAGGTGAGACGCCATCTTCTCTCTTCTATTATTCTTTCCATTTTGAAGTGGACTAGTAACGATTGTATCCATACCTCTTCTACCGTTTGTAATTTGGTGGTTTATTTCATTGTTTTTCGGAATTATGAGTTTAATGTTATGTTTTTGAGCTACGTTTTCAAGGTTCTTTCTTTCTTTTCTTCTTTTTTCCAGCTCTTCGTATAGGCTTAGTGGTCTACGAAATATTTCAGTTTTTCAGTATCTCCGGTTTTTCTTTTGTGAATGTAGACTTCGCGGACCTCATTAAAAGGTGTGGACCATTTCCTTTAAAGCTGGTTTACTCTTTTTCTTAGATTTTGGTTTATTGATGATGCCTGTGCCGTCGGTTTTCCTGTGGATGGAGATCTTGGGAATCTTTGGTATTGCCCTTTTTTCCGGAAAATAGGAAATGCTGTATAATATGTATCAATGAAATGTCGAAAAAAGTCCATTTATTTCACAATCGGAGAACGGATTGCGTGATTGGGTTGTCTGAAGGTGGAGATGGTGGTAATGTTATTAAGCCTGAATTGAGTGCATCTGTGATTATGGTACGAGGAATATTTAGCCGATGGAAACAACCAGTGGCATTTAATTTTTGTCACTCAGCCTACCCAGCTGAATCATTGAAACAGCAAATTTTTGAATTGATCAAAATTTTCAAGCAAATTGGACTCAAAATATGTGCTGTAACGACAGACAAGTGGTCCAATTATATGCCGTTATCAAAATTATTAGGTATTACAGTGACCAAACCATTTTTTTTTGCGAAGATCAAAATGTCTACTACATTTTCGATGTACCTCACGTCATTAAAGCTGTTCGAAATATGTTGATGAAATATGATTTTCTAATTCTAATGATAAGATTTCGTAGTCCTTCATTAAAATATTTTATGAACATGACAAAAATTACCCGATAAGAGCAGCACCAAAATTAACAAAGTCACACAAACAGTGTGTCTCACTTTTCATGGAAGCACCCCCGTAACTTCCGTAATTATCAAGGTAGAATGATGAAACTCGCAGTACTGAAGGAAATTATGGAAATGCACCAACCGGTCCAATGGTGATGGCCTAAGTGATATACACTTACCGCCAGTCGCGATGGAACCAACCATTTCTCTATCGCTGCTGGCGAGCAGCCTATATCACTTAGGCCATCACCATTGAACCGGTAAGTGCATTTCTATAATTTTCTTCAGTAGTTTCATCATTCTCCTTGATAATTACGGAAGTTACGGGGTTACTTCCATAAAAAGTGAGACACTGTATGTCCCAGTTCATTTGAAAAAATTAAAACGAAATATGCCTCCCAAGTATTCAGTGAGACAGTGGCATGTAGCATGGATGTTTATATTCGGTTTGGACAGCTGCCGTCTCAAACATATAAAACATCTGAGTTTGTAGATAGATCTTTATTTAAATAGGAATTCTAATATGCAGCGAAGTGGTCGAGGTGTTAGAGCGTTTGGCTTCCACCCAGACGGTCCGGGTTCGATCCCCGGTCGTGTGTCACTGAGCTGAAGTGGTTCGGATTCCACTTTTATTTAAACTGTAGGTCCCGGATCTCCCTTGCTCGCACAAGCTCTGCTTTTGAGGGGTTTTCTCCGAAAACCTGGGAGTTTCGTAAAAACAAATTTTACAAAAAAAAAATAAAATATACATATGAGAGATATAGTACAATATAAAAAAAATAATGTAAAAAAAAAATAAAAAAAATAATGTAAAAAAAAAATAAAAAAAGACGTAGTGTAAATATCAAAGCATACAAATAGTACTTTTTCGTAGTACCTACCTACCCTACAGTTGAATTATTTTATCTTTACCCATGCGTCATCAATTTATGATTTAAGAAATAACACACCCTCTATGTAACATCTCTGTCTATCAACCGCTATGAGCGAATCTTCTAAGCAAAGAATTATGGTATTGTGATGATCCATTGAAACTCAAAACAGTGAAAAGAGATAGCCATAAAGCTGACAGTGTTTTTACATTTCAACTAAACTTGCCAAATACTGTATTTACTAGAGCAGTACCATCAATCACGTCATTATTTTCTGTCATTGGGGATTGTTTGTAACCACTTTTACTTCGTTTTGCAGTCAGACACATTATAAAGACAGTTTTTTTCAAAACTAAACGTCACTTACAATCATTAATTTCAAAGTAAGTACCTACAATACAATGTGTTTTTTTCACAAATAATCTTTGAAATTTCTAACCCCACAATTGATATATGTGACTGTAATTCCGTATTACCGGGATATTCACACAACAGTAATTCAGAGGGTGGAAACCCTATTGAGAAAAAAACCTTACCTAATTCTATAAATAAAGAATGAATAAATAAATGAATTTGAAAATGTCAATTTAGTTAATTTAATAATTCATTATCTTATCTCATTATCTACACGTTGTAATTTTTATCGGGATATCAGCCACGTCGTTTTACATTTAGACTTTGTTTTGACTAAAATATCTCGACTTATTTCATATGCATTACAATGATGACGCACGGGTAAAGATAAAATAATTGAACTGTGAGATAAGTTACATCATCGATTATAATATAAATCCAAGTTTGAAACATTAAAATACATGAAAAATCATTTTAAAATTTTACTGCATATTTATGTATAAATCATATTTAAAAAATAATACCCAGAACAAACAGTTTAAAATATTAATATTGCACGAAACAAAGAAGACACCCTACTGACAAATAACAATCAAACATATTTACACTCATTATACTTGTATGTATTTCTTCAGTCTGTCTTTGAAATGTGTCAGTGAAGAGGATGCTTTAATGGCATCTGGTAATTTATTAAATTCTAGAAAACCCTTGAAAAACAATGAGTTCATAGTGTTGCGGTAAGACGTTTTTGGTATATACATTCAATTTTTTCCACGAGTATTATAGTCATGGATATTTTTATTGAATGTTACGTATTTCTGAAAATATTCGGGTGCCATGTTATTAATTATTTTAAATATCAGAATCATAGTAAAATAGAAAAGTCTTATTTCCGCTGGAAACAAATTGAGGCTCATCAACATCGATATAATTGGGGTGAGTCGACTAGTTTTCAAAATAACCCTCATTCCACGATTTTGCAGTTTTTGCAGCATATTTATTTTATTCAGACTGAACAGGTATACAATTGATGCGCAATAATCAAAATGCGGCTGAATTATTGAATTATACACTGTAATTTCAGACTCAGTCGACAGATGTTGAGATATTCGGGTGAAACAAAAATTTTTTTTGGAATTTTTTTATATATACAATCAAAATGATCATTAAAAGTCAAACAATTATGGAGAAGGAGACCCAAATATTCAACTTTTGAAACCACGTGAATTCTTTCATTATTGATGTTAAGGTGGATAATATTAATGTCAATGGCATTATATTTATATTTGGTTGTGAAGATCATTGCCTGAGTTTTAGCTACATTCAATTTTAGTTTATTTTATTTGCACCCAAATATTGCTAATTGATAATAATTGATAATAATATTGTATCAAATATTGATAAAGTTTTTGATGTTCTCAATTCGTCCTGTACCAATTTCTCAAAGTTATATAATAGGTCTACCTCACCAAACGCAACTTCTTAGGGAATGTCTTGCCTTAATTGATCGAATTGAAGTGAAAGACTACAAAGGTAAAAATATAAAAAATGTAATCAAAACTTTCGAATGTATGAAAATATCCATCGATAGCATATTGTTGTTGTGGGATGACCTAAAGGAACAAGTTAAATACCTTCTAACTCGCCGTTTAAATCAGGACTGTTTGGAAAACTTTTTTGGGTCTGTGAGACAACAGAACGGCAATTGTAGGAATCCCACTCCAGTTCAATTCCAGGGATCCTTTAGAAAATTAAAGTATCTGAAACTATATCATTCTGGTACTGAAAACTGTGAGGCTGATCCTGATTCTGTTTTATAACAACTAAAGGACATTTCTTCGGACACAATATCTCCGCCACCTTTCACAAATCAACTTATAGACGCCGATTATCAGCAGCATGATATGTTACAAACAAAATTTGAAAGATATGTTTGTGGCTGTGTTGAACAAAGTTCTCGAAATACAAGTGGTGGAAATTGCATCAATTACGCAAATGAACAAAAACATTTGGATGATACCACACTATATATTTATTTCAAGTCTTTTGAAAATACTGATGGAAGTTTATTTGGCCGTTTAAATAATCCAAGCGACAATTTTGTCAATTTCATTAATGACGTTGAAACCATTTTTCAACAGAAACTCGAAACTTTTTTTTTGAAACCACTAGTGTCAAAATCTTATTGAAACGGCCAATGAACTTCCTTTTCCACACCCATTTGACAGTTTTCCCAAGGAATATGCTGTTAAATTATATTTGAGGGTTCGGCTGTAGCATACCTCAAAAAACATTGATAAAATATATTAAAAACAAATTGATTATATTACGCAACCTGTAGTATTCAATTTATTGATTACCGGTACATGTATTTTGTTTTAATGAAGATTCTTGAAAGTATATCACCGTTTATTTATATATTCCTATCACTACTTAATATAGGTATAACCAATGCCTGTATAATTATTTCAACTTAAAAACCACCGAATATATACTGTTCGTTAGTTTTTCTTGGCAACTGTGAATCTATTGCATGATTTTCGTTCAACTGAATTATTTTGCCAGCTAACTTTTTATTGTGGCGTCCTCTTGCGGGGAAAACAACTGTTCTGTATTCCAAAATATGATACTTCATCTGCAAGCTAATTTGACATAAATTAGGTGACAATGCATTATGGAATTTTTCTAATAGAGAATACAAAATGGCGGCTCCGAAATGGTGGACAAGATTTGCAATTATGGTCCGAATCGATTCAAAATTGATAAGTGGTTTTCATGGACGGAAATTATGATTTATTTGTCAATGCATGAAACAAGATGATGGCTCCAAGATGGCTGACGAAATTTTTAAATATGGTCCGATTCGAATGAAAATCACGAGGAAAATCAGTATATATGTGGGGATTTTCAGGGTCGGATCTTATGATTTTTTTGTCGATACAAAAAACAATATGGCTGGCGAAATTTGTAATTATGGTTCGATTTGACCCGGCACCGAAAACGAATTATTCGAAACACGTCGATTTTGAATCCATCATAACTTCAACTGTCATGCCACTCTCCCCTCCCCTTGGTCACTCATACAATTTGAATGGGGAAAGGAATTCAGACATGTGAGAGTGTTCGCTACATTTTGGCGCCTTCTTGCGGGAATAACAACTGCTTCGTATTCCAACTTATGATTTTCAATTTGAAAGCTAATGTGAACAATTTACGAAAACAACGAAAATTTGAAAAACTAACATTGTATAAACTTGAAATTTTTTGATAAATTGCTCAAAAACGTCAGACATGGCGAACACTTTGTGCATCTACTGTGAATCAATGCAGTTTGGAATGATTGGGTTTGCATTTATGCAAGGTTTTCCAATTCTTAAGTTCATTCAATGTCCAATTTTTTTATGTTTCAAAAGATTTTATGTAACTTGCCCTGTTAGTTGGTATGTATGTATGTGTGGGACGAATCTTGCAACTTTTGGCCCTTTTCTAGTTGTTCGACCAACTTGAACTTGGTAGGTTTTCATAATTGCGATTACAATGCATTATGGAATTGTTGTTGAAAAACCAAACAAAATGGCAACTCCAGGATGGCGGATGTGATTTGTAATTATGGTCCGATTCGATTCAGAATTCGATTGTGGGTGTTTTAGGTATAGATTGAAATGTTCATGTATTTATTTCTTCACATACAAACTAACCGGATCAAAGTCACCTCACTTAGAGACAGAAGGGATATACAAAACGTTTCCAACACAGCTCCCTTTGTAATATGAAAAAAAAACAAGACTGTTTCTCAAATAGTACACTTGTTAAAATTATCATTACCAACCCCAATAATAGAAGTTGGATGAAACAATACAAATTATAAAACAACAGTCACCCATCATTTTTCCACTGTCATATTTTCAACTACATACCGATTGCACTCTCCTTGGGTATGATGAAGCTCCACGCAAAAGATCAACATGCTTTTCAGTGTAGTGAAGTTTCTGCGTGATAAAAACTTTTTCTCCGTGTTTTAATAAGTTGTGTTCACGTCAAAGTAACTAATCCAAGGTCACCGAAATGTATGCCCCCAACATCAAAGAAGCCGTCGTGTTTTGTCGCTTCTCTGTGGTATATGTTCTCTGACCCTACGAAAGTGCCTTCTCACGAGCTGGGCGGGATGACTAGTTAAGGTGGTAGGCAAGTATACATACAGTGCGTTCATAAAGTATGGAAACGCCTTAATTCGCATTTTGCGCAAAAAGTACGACATGAGTTAATTGGAAGGGGCGGCAGAAGTCAAAAATTACTATTTCGAGGCATATTTGCTCAGTGCCCCAGTACATCAGTCTAGATTGGATGCATTGGAGAAAAAGTTTCTTTACATTATTTTCGAAACGAAATCAAAGAGTTGTACAGGAAGTGCGCCTTCTATCGAGCAACACATCACCATGTTCTTCATTTTAAATTTTAATATCGATAATACCATTCAAAACGGTTTTTATCTGATGTTTGTATGTCGAACCGTTCAAAAGTTAACAGAGGGGGACTATAAAAACCCGCAATGGATAACAAATATATATTTGAACTTTTTCTTCCTCACTGTAAATCATTTTGATTTTTTCACTGAAGAAATGTCACTTAACAAACATTGTTGTCATTTTCATGGTTTACATGAAATGAAAAACTTTCATGTGATAATTATTGTAACGAACTAATTTACATAGTATACCTCACCGGCGTTCACCCTTAAACAACCACGTTTGTCGGAATGCCAGAACCATTGTCTAAAGAAGAATAGTCAAACAATCCCTGTGCAAAATGCATTGGATGGCCGTCACCTGAGACATCTATACTATTTTACTGGAAACATTGAAAATGTATCCAGTAATGTGGCGCCGTCATCGGATGGCACACAAAACTATACTTCTGTCTCTTTTTAAAATAGAACGCCAGTTTTCATTCAATTCATTCAGAAATGTGCAGAATATTGTCATTGGTGAGATGTTTAGCATAATAAAAGACGAGTCAAAGTTTGCATTCGGATGTTTCGAATATCAGATGATGATCAGTGGTAATTTTATATTGCTGCAATTAAGCCTAATATAATGAAACACGTAATGTAGCAATATTCTTACTGAAAAATGATTCCTAAGTATAGGTACAAAAAAATGACAAAAACATTTTCTATTACGATATTTTATCGTAGTTGATATGTTTTGAAAACGCATAAAGAATATTAATTAGTGCTTGAAGGTACCTAATAAGTAGGTAAATAATAATATATCAGAATTATTTGTAGAGGCTTTTGTTTAGTTTCACTCACACGTAACAGGTGTGGTATCTACTGTCTATAACGGGGTCAAAACTTCAGTGGAAATTTTGAGCCAATTCCACTGATCAAATCATCTTTAAATTTGGCAGGTGTCCATTAAATTCATTCAGGTTCGTTACGACATTCACAAGAGAAAAAACAAGATTGCGAACAGTTTTTGTGATTTATTGTCCAACTATTCATAATTCGAATCTGGAGTAGATTTTGTATTTTTTCAAAATTCGAAATGGCGAATACGATTTTTGATTGAATTCTTTTAAAATTGATACCTTGTTGTGTTGGAGACCAATACGAACATTCAAGATGGAGGACAAATTTTGTGATTCATGTCCGAATCCGTCCATGATAGATATCCATAATTATTTGGGTAGGACACTGGAAAATTTGAAATTTCAAGTGTTGGCGGACATGTGTTCTTTAATTGATGGTTCGATGTTATCAACAATTTATGGACATATAAGGAGAGTTTCAAAGGAGGTTGTCACCAGAAATCATTCATCTCCTACACGGGCACTGTCCACGGTGCCTAAGGTGATACGTTTCAGCATACTTAAGTGAAAAAATCAAATGTACGTAAAGTTATGTGTTACGTATCGTTCATATAATTCCAAAAGACAGTATTTTCGTCAGATTTTACTCTGAAGTCATCAAATGAAAACTTCATAGAATGAAATATACTCAACAATTGCTACAATTTGCCAATATAATAACAGTCGTAGAAATAAAATTGTAGATACATTTTCGTAAAGAGCTTTTCTGTACTGACGTGTTTCCACGCTCATAAAAAAAGTCCTAATTTACGAACTTTTGTATCATATATAAATAACTGTTTCATCTTCTTTATATGAGTTTTCTGTGCTTATTGGTCATGAAGTCATAAAGTTTAATTTTTGATAAGGATTATCCACTTATAGAGGTTATTTCGAACGATCGACCGAAACTTCAAATTCAGTCGCATTATCTCAGTAGGTACCCAATTTCGAAAGAAAACCTTATTAGGTTTCACAACTTTGACTCTATGGTATATAAATAAACTTGAAAAAAAAAAATCATTTAAGAGAAAAGCTTTTATTTAAATGTACTAAAAAGAAGAAAATAAATTTTAAAGTGAATAATCCCATCATTTTGTTACATTATAAAATTCTATATGATATAAAAGCTTGTCGCGAGGAGTATATATGTAATTCTTCTAGTAAATTAAATTTAAAATTACCTCAAGATTTATTCACACGACAAGCTTTTATATCATTTAAAATTTTATAATGTTACAAAATTATGGGTTTTTCGTTTTAGTGCATTTATATAAAAGCTTTTATCTGAAAAGGTTTTTAAAGTTTGTTTATTTATTTCTTTTTTAGTTTTCTGTGAATATGTTTCTTAGTCTGTTTACTATCCGCTATCAAAGTGATACAGGCAGATGATAAAATTAGGTGGAAAACGACGATCTCGCTAGAGATCCCAGTTAGCAGAGAGTGGGAAGAGGAAAGGGTGATATTTTCCCCAGAAAGCCTGTTCACAGACGGGTACAAACTGGAGGAAGGGCAAGCCGGAGCGGAGTTTACCTGGAAAACGGAGAGAAAAGAGCATATGCGCTAGGTTCTTTGACAACAGTTTTCCAAGCAGAGGTGTATGTCATCCTGGAGGCAACCAGAATGGAAGAGGTGAGGTCCGGCCCAGAGAGACATGTATATGTCTGCTCGGACAGTCAGGCCGCCATCAGAGCTCTGAATGCAACCAGAACCAGATCAGTACTGGTTCAGGAGTGCAGAGATGCCCTGAAAAGAAAATAACGCTGATGTGGGTCCCGGGCCATGCAGGGATTGAAGGCAACGAGCAGGCGGACCAGCTAGCCAAGCAAGGAGCCGGTCAACCCTACTACGGGCCCGAACCCGCACTCGGCATAACAAGGAGACAAGTAACAACGACACTGAATGAGTGGGCCGTTGATACATTAGGAAAAGAGTGGAGAAGGATAGACGGATGCAGGCAGTCAAAGCAGATGATATCGAGGCCCGACATGGCAAGGACTGTTGGTGGGAGTTCTAACCGGCCACTACGGCCTCAGGAGGCACCTGGCTCTCATCAGAGTTGAGGCAGACCCACTATGCACGGAATGTGGGGAAGAGGAGGACTCCTTCCACTTCCTGTGCGAATGTGGTTTTTATGGCAGGCTCAGACAAAACGTCTTCGGAGCTGCCACTATTAAGGAGGGAGAATTGCACTCGTTGCAATGGAAAGACATTTCGACTTTCATAAGAAGGTCGAAGAGGTTCGAGCAGGTATCCGACATGGGATGAGTGAAGATGCCGGGGATTGCGAAAAGGGCCCACTGGGGCCTAGTCGCTGACGCTTGCGTCCCCCACCCATTACCATTAGTCTGTTTATTTTAATCAATGCGCCATTGTTGCACGGTCGCTTGCCTGTTAGTTTACCGTTGGAAATTTTTCCAAATTTCTACGTGTTCTCTAAGTAAATAGCTTTAGAGGGGGGCAGAGGGGTAAATTTTCATGGATTTTTTTGATTTCTATTCCGCGAGTTTTCCTATTTTTTTTTGTGACAGGAAAGGAGGGTGAGCTCCCGATATATTTTTGTTTACATCATTATTTTATATGTCCGAAACTGTTGAAACATTTTCCGAATTACTTTGCGTTCTCTATCTAGCTTTTGAGGGGGAAAGGAGGGGCGAAATTTTTTAAACCATAATTTCCGACGGTCAGATATTTTTTACTATTTTTACAGATTTTTCCGATTATAATTTCGCGTATTTTCCATTTTTTTTTTCGAGAAAAAAGAGAGGCGAGTACCCCCCTACTTATTTTTTTCCTGCTGTAATTTTTGACGTCCAAATCCGTCAAGAAAACGTCCGAAAACCTACGCGTTCTCTATCTAGCTTTCAGAGGACGGGGGGGGACAATTCCTTTTTATAAACCATAACATTCGACTTTCAGATATTTTTCACGATTTTTACAGATTTTTCCGATTTTAATTTCACGAGTTAGTTTTCCAACTTTTCGAGAGAAGGGGGGCTGCCCCCCCTACTCATTTTTTTCGCTGTTATTTCTGACGTCCAAATCCATCAATAAAACTTCCGAAACCCTACGCGTTCTCTATCTAACTTTCGGGGGCAGGGGGGACAATTTCTTCGACATCAATGTTTTGTCATCGGAACTGAACCAACACGTAAAATTTCGATTCTATAGGATAAGGGGAAGTGGTTCTAAGTCAGCTGGCAAGATTTGTACGCATCTAACACACAGAGAGCAAGTTAAATAAAAGCTCTCAATAAAAACAGAAAATAATATGGTCACTGTCGGAAATGGCATTTTCACCTTCATAACTTGAAACTAATCATCGGTTGTCATCATGAACGTTGGACATCTTTCCCCAAACATTAGTCAAGAGAAATCACCCTGAAAATATCTATGTGAATTCGATAACTGACGGAGACCTAACAGGACAAAAACAATGAAATGCCACACACCACGAAAGTTCGCTACTTTGCTCTCTCGTTTACATGCAAATTGCAAATGGCAGGTGGAACGGACACTGAGCCAATCAAAAACACGAAATCATGACCATTCATTATCCACTTTACGCGATTACGACACTTTCCATCTCATTCGTTTGTCTCCTTTTTGGGGGCAACCGTGCTGGCGCCATCTACTAATAAACCCCATCGTCATCCAATAATAATCCCATAAGATTGACCGACTATACTTCTTTAGACAATGCCAGAACAGCCCAGAGCCATCTAGTCGACGACCGAGCGACCAATCTAGAAGTTCCAGAACTTTGAGAGGATTCTGAAGAGAAATCTGTACTCATACAAGGGCGGATCCAAGGGGAGGGTCATGCAGGTCATGACCCCCCCAAGACCAGTCCAAGTTTCACTATTTCCTATTTCCTGGTAATCTCGCTAAACGGAAGAAAATTCAACGATGCATTAATCAAGCAAATCAAGAGAAATTTCTACAACTATGCGAGATAGAAAATGTTGAAGTCTTTGGAAATAAACAAATCAAAGGAAATCCCTAATGCTATTGTCCTTAATGAACAACTTTTAAATGTATAATAGCCTACTCCTGAACCCATAATATTGTTTGCACCTTCTTGAATAAATTTTACCTAATCCTAATAGTTAATCAGAGACAGGTATAGTTATTAAGAATGATTTACTGACCGATATTTTAAAAATGGTGAAAGAGTAAAAATTTTTCTCTATCATATTTGATGAGACTACCGACGTTATCAGTGCGATATCTTTACAGAGGTACAATAAGAGAAGATTTTCTGATATTTGTTGATGCCTATGATAACATTCGACCTGAAGACACGGAACAACGAGGAGGGGAGCGTCGCCTAACGGGAGTGGCTTTAGCTGATATTGTTGAGGATATCGCAAGAAATTTTGATTTGGATTTAGACTCTTGTGTCGGTTTTGGAACGGATAATTGTTCAGTTATGGCATCTGAAGTTAAGGGTGCGGTTCAGGAACTAAAGAAAGTGGCCAAGCATGCTCAACGTTGTCCGTGTATCAATCACATTTTAAATAACTAATTATGTAGCTCCTCAAAAGTATCATCATGTAGAAATGCTTCTGGAACGATGAAGAAAGTAGTTGCCTTCGCTAATGCTTTTGCGAAAAGACACAAACTTTTCAAAGACTATTTAGGTGCTGCTGTTCAAGGAATTTGTGAAACTCGTTGGGTTGAGAGGCATGATGGGTTCTTCCAGTTTCATGGACAGGCTATACTTCAAATCGTTGGTGTCCTAGAGGAAATTTCTACATGGATGGATGAGAAAACAGCAACTGATGCGTTTAATCTTGCACATGCTCTCAAAAGTGCAGATTTTCTCCTTTCAATTGCATGCTTAAGTGACGTTTTAGGAGTTACCGTAGCACTCAGCCGTATTTTACAGACTCCCACCCTGGATCTGAAAAAGGGTATTGATGCAGTAAAATATACCATGGGGATACTTGAACATAAGCGAGAAAACGTTGACTCTGTATTCTCCAACCTTTATCATGAGGTGCGAGATATAGCTGAAAAGTTGAATGTTGAACTGAAAATGCCGCGATTAGTTAGTCGTCAAACCAGTCGTGAAAATCACCCAGCTGATTCTCCTGAAGAATACTACCGCAGATCTATCTACATTCAACTCTTAGACCATGTCCTGGCAGACCTTAACAATAGACTGTCAGCGGAAGTTATGGACTTATTCTGCCTGAGAGTGCTTTTACCTAGGAGTAAAATTGAACCGGGGGACGAATGCTCTCTTAGGAAAATCGTGAATTCATATCAAGAACTTATTGGATATGGTACTACATTTGCAAGTGTGAAACATGAGTTCTTATTGTGGTCTGCTAAGTGGGACAGGGTAGCGAAGAACCAAGGAAGACTGCCAGATTCAATTTTGGAAGTACTGGATAACTGTGATGTGGATATGTATCCTACTATCCATACACTTTTAACTGTTCTTGCTACCTTACCAATAAGTGCAGCTACTGCGGAGCGCAGTTTTTCTACATTGCGTCGATTGAAAACTTGGCTAAGGAATAATATGGGTGAAAGTAGACTCACTGGCCTAGCACTCTTGTCAGTTTACCGAGATATTTCTCTGGACCAAAAAAATATTCTACAAAGGTTTGCTAAAGGAGGAAAACGGCGCCTGGATTTGCTTTTATAATTAATATATATATATATATATATATATATATATATATATATATATATATATATATATATATATATATATATATATATATATATATATATATATATATGCTGAATACTTGTTTCAAGGAGCAATAAATGTTCCAGTGACTGTAAAACAGTCGAAAACAATCCTTTAGGAACTCACTATACCTTTGTATAGATTGTATGGCATATGTCCGACAGAAAACAACTACTTCTCTGGCTAATACCTCGACAGATATTGAATTATATCTGTCAGACATATGTGTAAAGATCCTTACTTTGAAGGAACAACTTTGCAAGAGCTCTCAGAGACAGACAGCAGGACACCGCCTGATCCAAACAAGGAACCAACTGCAGACCGGTTTGGGGATGAAGTCCCTCATCAGTGCAGTCCTGGTTATCACGGTTGTATACACGCGGGGGCCCGGTGCCCGTCATCGTTCGCCGGGATGAACACTTCAATCGCTTACAGGATCCACCACGGCAACAGATTAGAGAGCGCTCCAGAAGGACATTTCGGATGCGAAATGGTATATGCTGAATACTTGTTTCAAGGAGCAATAAATGTTCCAGTGACTGTAAAACAGTCGAAAACAATCCTTTAGGAACTCACTATACCTTTGTATAGATTGTATGGCATATGTCCGACAGAAAACAACTACTTCTCTGGCTAATACCTCGAAAGATATTGAATTATTATTATTATTTCGACTGTTTTACAGTCACTGGAACATTTATTGCTCCTTGAAACAAGTATTCAGCATATACCATTTCGTATCCGAAATGTCCTTCTGGAGCGCTCTCTAATCTGTTGCCGTGGTGGATCCTGTAAGCGATTGCAGTGTTCATCCCGGCGAACGATGACGGGCACCGGGCCCCCGCGTGTATACAACCGTGATAACCAGGACTGCACTGATGAGGGACTTCATCCCGAAACCGGTCTGCAGTTGGTTCCTTGTTTGGATCAGGCGGTGTCCTGCTGTCTGTCTCTGAGAGCTCTTGCAAAGTTGTTCCTTCAAAGTAAGGATCTTTGCACATATGTCTGACAGATATAATTCAATATCTGTCGAGGTATTAGCCAGAGAAGTAGTTGTTTTCTGTCGGACATATGCCATACAATCTATACAAAGGTATAGTGAGTTCCTAAAGGATTGTTTTCGACTGTTTTACAGTCACTGGAACATATATATATATATATATATATATATATATATATATATATATATATATATATATATATATATATATATATATATATATATATATTTATTGTTATGATATAATTTGAAATTATTTGAAATTAATTTTTTTTACGAGTTTTTGAAGAATATTACGTAAATAAAACTGATAGATATGTTTATTTATGTGTTTGAAACCAGATTTTAAACAACCATATTATAAATTCACTATTTCAGTTGATATAATAATTTTGAAAGGCCAAATGAGAACATATTTCAGGTAGATTATCAAAATTTACAATTTTACTCTCAGAAACCAAATTGAAAAATTTTGAAACATTCAGTATGGAGACTAGGAGATGTGAGAGTGACAGTTAGAAGTTTTGACATAATGGAATGAATATTGATAG